>BGPR01000368.1:218821-313530 GCA_013235015.1 Araneus ventricosus
GACAGACAGACAGACAAGACAGCGAGTTAATAAAAACGTGGTAATAAAATGGAAAGATTGTCAAGACAGTGTAATCGTGGTTCGAAATGAGTGCATCGAATTAGACGTTCACGTTCTCGTGATCGTACATCTTATAACTTGAGTGCGGATGAGCTTTGCTGGTATCATAAACGTTATGGTAAGAAAGCGCATAGGTGAAGTAAGCCTTGTCATTATTATTCGGAAAACTTGATGGCTCATCTGAAATAGCGACGACGGATTTTAACCTATTTCACAGTCGCCTTTTTATATTTGATAAGCCTTCTGGCCTTAAATTCATGGTAGACAGTGGTGAAGCAGTTAGTTGTTATCCAAAAAATCTGGTAGCAGATTGTAAGGTAGACACTGCGATTCTGTATGTAGCTAATAACACAAAAATTAAGACTTTTGGTACAAAAGGTTTAAATCTCGACCTTGGATTGAGAAGGGTATTTCCTTTCAACTTCATTATTGCTGAGGTGTCTCATCCAATAATCGGAGCTGATTTCTTGGAACGATCCAAGAATCTGTTAATTTTCCGATTTCTGAGGATCAAAGACAGGGTGTTAAAATAGCCGGTGTTATCGGGATTTTCGTTGGAGAATACGGATTTTCATATGATCAAGGGATTAACACTGATTTAGAGGATTAACAGTGACAATCCGCGGATTTTCGTTTTACGCATGCGCATTTCTCTTCTACCTTCTATCAAAACAAACATGGCAGACAATGGATTCTTGTATTTAGACGATATTGAAAGTTTAAAAATTTTAGAAATAATCGAAAGAAGGAAAAGATCTGTGCATCCGGATAGAGCGAATGATTTGGACTGTATGAACAATGAAGCCTTTCTATCGCGTTATCGTTTAACCTTCCAGTGAGCGCGCCTGCACAAATTTTGCGACATATCGTGCATCTTATGACATATATATATATCGTGTTGTTTTACAAAAATAAACGAAAATTTTATTCATGTGATCTGTATTTATTAGCTTACTAGTAAGCAAGGATTTTATAAATAAAACTTGCACTTAAATTTATAAAAGAACAATATAAATATCTAATACGATGCACAATATAAGTATCTCTTGCATACGCGCTCCTGGAAGATTAAATAAAGATACAGGCGAATCCAGTCTTGAAAATCTGAAATCTCCTATTGGATTGATTTTTATTGCGCTTCCTTTTCAGATTTTTATAGTACATAATCCATTGCTTCGCATTTCTTTTTGCAACTCCAGGAAAACTGTTGAACATGGCAGTTAATTCCGACCAGGCGTTGCCTTGTCTTGTTAGTTGTTGCATCTGTTTTTTTTTTTAATTTTCAATTACCGATTTGAATTTATCTAAGGAGAGGAGAAAAGCCTCGGCCGTAATTTCTGTAAAATTCTCCCTTTTGCTATCCATAATTATTGCAACAACAAGAATAAAACGACAGAATCAAAATACGGCGTTAGTTGATCAAAACACACGAGATAATGTTTATATTATGTTTCTGTCATCCATTGATTGAAGCGGAACGAAAAACTTCGGCGAAGTTCGTTCATTGTCCAATCAAAACGTGGCTTATATTTTTCTCCCAGTTAAGCCATGGATCACGTAATCCGTAGATGGAGAATACCGAAGGACTTTGATCCAGTGTTAGCATTGATTCTCGGATTTGCTGATTCGCGATTTAATCCTGGATCAATCAAGTTTGGTGAATACGGCCCTCAGAGATCTCGAATGTTGTATCGCATACTTAGAAGATATTTTTGTTTATTCTGAATCTGAGGAACAACATAGTTCAGGCTTAGATAGAGTTCTCCAACGTTTAAATAATTTTGGTCTAGTGATTAACATTGAAAAATGCGAATTTGGAGTTGTTAACCTTAAGTTTTTAGGACAGTTACCTACCAAACATGGTATCCAACCTTTGCCTGAAAAGCTTATGGCTTTGATCGATTTCCCTTTGCCTAAGTTAGTTGATTCTAGCGTCGTAGATTTTTGGCAATGGCGAATTTCTACCATAGGTTTCTGAAGGATGCTGCTAAGATGCAAGCTTGTTTGCATGATTTAACTAAAGGTGAAATTAAGAAAGACAAAACTCCTCTTTCTTGGAGTGAAAATCAAAAGTTAGCTTTTGAATCGGTAAAAAAGCCATTGCTGATGCAGTATTGCTATCTCATCCCGTGTCGAATGCAAATTTGTCTTTTGTCGTGGATTCATCGGATTTTGTGATCGGAGTGGTTTTGCAACAGAAGGTAAATAACGAATTTCAAACTTTGGGGTCTTTTTCTCGTAAACTTAATTGTGCTGAGCAAAGATGTAGCACTTATGACAGGGAATTATTGGCAATTTATTCAGCCATTAAACATTTTCGTCATATGATCGAAGGACGTCATTTCATAATTTGTAGGGATCACAAGCCCCTCATTTACGCACCGCAGCAAGGAGAAAAATGCACTCCACAGCAAATCAGGCATTTGGAGTTTGTGAGTCAGTATACTACTGATATAAGACACGTTCCAGGAAATCAAAATTCGGTAGATGATGCTTTTTCACGTTTATCAATCATAAATTTGGAAGATTTAGGTATAGATTACGACGAAATGGCTTGCGCTCATGAGAACGACAAAATGCTTCGTTCCTTGCTCGCGTCCGACACTGGTCTTAAATTGAAACCTATATATCTCGGCTCTGAAGTAATTCACTGTGATGTTTCCACTGGTGATATAAGACCACATGTTCCTAAAAACTTTCGAATTAGTATTTTTCAGGCACTACATGGACTATTGCACCCTGGATCAAGAGCTACACTGGATCTCATTAGGAAACGCTTCGTGTGGAAACACAAGAATAAAGACATTAAACTATGGTGCAAATCTTGCATCCATTGCCAACGATCCAAGGTCAACCGTCATACAAAATCTTCCCTTGGAGAGTATGAGCTCCCAAAAGCAAGATTCTCGCATGTTCATTTGGACATTGTGGGACCATTACCTCCTTCAAAGGATTTTGTATATGTACTAACTTGTCTTGATCGTTTTTCTAGGTGGCCTGAGGCTTTCCCAATGTGTAATTAAACGGCCGAAACAGTGGCTTAAACTTTCTTCGCTGGTTGGGTCGCAAGGTTTGGTGCATCCGAGATAATCACAACAGACCAAAGTCAACAATTTGAATCTGATCTTTAGCTCGATTCCTGGGACTTCAGGAAACTACAACTGTGGCCTACAACCCAAAGTGTAATGGCGCTGTTGAAAGATTTCACAGAAGTCTTAAAAGAGCAATTAAGTGCCACGCTACTGAACTCTGGACGGAAATTCTTCCTTCCGTTATGTTGAGAATCCGTCATAGTTTAAAAGATGATATAGGTGCAACGCCAGATGAGATGGTGTATGGCTGTCCTCTTCGGCTCCCAGGCGAGTTCTTCGCAAGGTCCATCTAAAGTACTTTCACGTACTAAGAAATTTTTTCTTATTAATTTCAATGGTCAAAAGACCAATGTCTCGATTGATAGGTGTAAATAAGACTGTGAAGACTTTTGTGTGTTGGCTCCCATCCCTTCGTTACAGATTCAAGTTCCTGTTCCCGAGACTATGACCAAAACCAGGTCAGGACGAAGAGTTCGGTTTGTAATTCCGTACCAGGCCTAGGTAGCGTCTTTCAGAGTACCTGGCATCCATTACTACCAGAGCCAAATTGACAACCGATCAACTTGAACCATGTTGACTACGGATCCTTTTTGGTCACTCCAAGCGAACCTCTTTGTGATCAAACTTCGCAGATTCATTACTGTATATATACTTGAACTGTCTAATGCTATACTACTGTTATTTTATTTTGTCACGCAGTGATGTGACTTTTAATTCCGGAGTTAAATAAATAATTTATCCTTTTAGTATGTTTCTTTGAGTCTCCCTTAATCACTCGTAGTCACAGACTAGACCCATCAGTCCAGATGATTGACCTGAGTGGTGATGTTGCCTGGAGATCAGAGGGGTTAGTCTAAATCTTGAATCATCCTTGCTTCATAGCCTAAACTAAACTAAATACCCACGCCGAACCTGCCCACCCAAAGGGTTTAGGGCCAAAAGGGACGGCGGGGAAATGGGACCCCCAAGCACGTCGGCGGAACGACGGGCCCCGGCCCCAACGGAACATATTTACTGAGTCAAATTAAAAATTTCTACAAGCATTACCCAATAACAAGGGTAGTAATTAAAAAACATAAGAACAATCAATAAAAATGACAAACACACTACGCCAACAGGCGGGAAAGGTAGACACATGTATCTGTACATACTATGCCAACAATGGCAGGTAAAAAGTACAGCAAATAAATTTATATCAAAATGATAGAAAAGATAAAAGCCTTTGTACATACTGTGCCCAGTAACAAGGGCAGCAATTAAATACAGTATAAAAATAAAGGCATAAAAACAGGTCTGAGTAAAAACCTCCATACGGGCACAGCCCGGTAAAAGAGGCATGCTGTATATATTCATATATCATAATAATCAAATTTGCAAGTACAAGGTACAAATAAAGACAAATAATAAAAACAACAATTAAAAATTACAAAAACAGCCAAGGGAAGAATCTGGTTGATGGCAAACTTGATCAGTGGCAAAATATATAAAGAAGAAAACCAGTCAGTGAAGACAAATGAAGTAATTTTGATTTGCCATTATAATTTTAAAATGACTTGCATCCAATTTTATGTAGGAATTGTATTTTTCCAGTCTAGCTTTAATAGCGTACTTTTAATTACTTTCTGTAATATTTTTATCGAACCGAAACAAGCTTAATTTGAATAAGTATTAGATCAGCAGAAATCGGCAGATAACGAAGTTTAAGACCTTGAAGTGATCACGTGCTCTCCGCGTAGTAAACCGCTGATGCGCGCAGGAGTATCTCTCCGTTAAAACAAGTAAAATGTTTTAATCGGAATCAGATGGCTTTTAGATTTTAACAAGAACACGTCTGCGTGCGTTGAGTGGTCGAGTTGACCGCTACGGGGTTTCTCCCGGTAGCAGCAAGCCTGGGCGATGGCTCTATATTTCTTGTATGTCAGTAATGGTCATTCTAATATTGTAAGTGTTATTTTCTCACCTAGCTACGTAGTGTTAATTCTAATTATGTTCAAACCTTTATCCAAATGTAAATATTTATATCTGCAAATATCTCTCTCACTTTGTTTGTTTTAAATCTTAATATAAATAAAAGTCATTGTGGGTATGTGGGTGGGTATGTATGTGGCTATGTTCCACATCTCCTCCTAAACCAATGGACGGTTTTCAACCAAATTTTGTACACTTATTATTTAAGAGAAGGGGAAGACACTTATGAACTTTTCCAAGTCCCAAGTTAATTAAACAGTCAGTTAATTAGAAAATAACCGAAATCGTTTTTCCGCCGTAACTTCGGAGCAAACTGTCCGACAAAAAATATTTTTATACCATCTTAAAGTTCAAATTTTTACCTTTTCAATGATACTAATTTTATTTCTCTGACATTTTCCCTTCGATTGTTATTAATTTTTAAAAGTTCCAAAACTTTAAAATGCGTGCAGACGATTTTGAAATAACGAATATTTATAGCTACTCCGTTGCTAGGCAACGGTTAGACTTTGAACTAATTCACCTTTATTTCCAGCTTGGCGCTTGATACAGTTGCCAAATAGATTTGGCGTTTGCTTAAATCGGAAGGTTACCGGAAAACGGTCTATGAATCCAAAATAAACAAACCAGGATCGTCCATTGACGTATATGATATGGTTGTCAGAGTTTTTATAATAGGAAGGTATATTTTGTCTTATGTATTCTTTTAAACAGTAGAAGCAGATGACATATAGCATGGTGGATGATATATTCCAAAGAGCAGATGATACCATTGAGTACAATGATGTAATTTACAGTAACAGAGAATTAAATTAGTCGTCCAATTATGTATTATCAACCGTCAGAACTTTTGACTTCCCCTTTCTATATATAACGAAACATTTACATTCGTAAATTTAAAAAAAGTAGCAATTCAAATTCTTCGCGCACGAAGTCGCGGGTAACAGCTAGTAATAAATAAATTTAATTGTTCTTTAACTGAGTTTTCCTCTTAGTCTTGCACCCCCGTAGATGCTAGATTAAATTTGGCGTCAGTTAAGAAAAAGAAAACTTGAATTATAAATTTTGATTTTCAGCTCAATTTGGAGATTGGGAACTTCAATCTTCACAAATGAGACAGGGGTCGAAAAAAGTTAAAACTTCGCTCTCCACATTTATAATTATGTGAAAAAAGAAAGTAATAAGTGGTCAGTTACTGATAAACTTTGGTACACATCTGAGGCACGCTTTCCTCCCTTGTCGTTCGCCCCCCGAAAAAATCAGATAAAAGGTATGTTACTAATAAAAATATACAAACATGGATACACTAAGAAATTAGAATAAACGTTTGATAGATCACAACTACTAACGCTTAATTGCATTCAAAATATCATGAAATAAATATGTAGTCACAAATATTACCGACATAGGGTAGCCATCTTCCCTTCTCAACTAGAAACTATGCAAATATGCATTAAAATTATGGTTTCCTTTTTTTATATACAAAAAAATAAATAAAGAGAGATATATATAAAGAGTTTTCGCCTAATTCAAGTCCTCACGTGACAGTGGTGTAACCCTTTAGAAATTAAGAGTTAATTTTTAATGTGCGGCGAAAAGTTATGAGTGTACGTCTCCCCATCTCTAACAGACCAAATACTCGAGTTAGATATTTCTAGTCCTTTTGGAGCGTGCGGACTTTTGGTGCAAAATTCATTATCATTGAAGTTTCATTCTGCTGAGAAACAAACATTTCAGGGGATCTGAACCAGCGTAGTACTTCATTACTTTCAACAGTTGCTTTATGCTCCTACTTTGTGAGCTTTTTTACTCTGTACTAGTGACTTTCCATGATATTCCTATTATCACCTTCGTCTTCGCAACAACAGCTCTGTGGAAATTTCTCTTCTACCTTAGGTGGATAATATTTAAGAAGATACTTGGTTCGTCTGACATCATCTTCTTCAATCGTTCTTTTTACTGTCTCGTGAATTTTCACTATCTTGTCAGCCGATTCAGGATGGCTTTTGAACTGGTTCGCTAAGGTTTTCCCTTCCCAGACACAGGAATCACATGTTGTAAGAAAGTGAGCGTATGACACAAGTCCATCACTCTCCGGGTGATTTTCAACCTCATCCCTAGTTTTAGAAACATCGGACATTTGTTACAGAACACCCTCCCCCTGTCTTCGTCAACGAGGACATGGGCAGGAATGGGAGGGGTCTGTGGAGAGTCTACTAACTAGCGCCAACGCAGCCAGGGGAACCGACCTAGCGTCCTCGGGACGCCCAACCCAGAACTTACAAACTAGGGGCACGCTATGTCGAAACACTCGCGTGCCCGTCGTCATCACTCTCTGCACATCACCGACCCTCGCTGGGCCACTCCCACCTACGACCCCACTGGGCCAATTAAAACCAACCCTCCTGGGCTGCCAACATCATGCACCGACCCTGCTGGACCAACTGAAACTTCAACCCGTACAAGTAACCTGTGCGGGTTGCCAAATATCAACCATCAATCTCATCTAAACACCGCTGTGTCACCTTAAGTACTCCGACCAAGTGCTGGACCGCCAAATATCAACAATATCAAAATAACAGTTACAGAGAAAAGACAATAGGAAATCCAAGTAAACACAAAAAACAACTGTCCCTAAGGGAACGAACACAAGACAGGACATCCATCAAATAGAATAATCGAAAATAAACAAGCTTCCAACAATTTTTTTTTTATAAAACTGTTGGAAGACGCAGACGCATTTCCTCACATGCCCTAAGAAAAAGTGGGCAATGCCGTGACACAGCTGTATGGTTCACCTTTAGCCGGGGCCCAACCCTATTCTGGCGATTGTACGCATGACAGTTTCTGCACGTCGATGCCACCGCCGAACAACTTTTATAGGAATGATTCCCAAGACAACGGGAACACAACTCCTCCTGAGTCCGGCACCGGGACTGGACATGGCCAAATTTCAGGCACCGGAAGCATTGTATGGGCTCTGAAAATGTTCGGAATCGTAAGGAGCCTAAGCCCCAGTGTAGCCGGTTAGTTCCACTGATGCAGTGATAAACAACCGGGTCAACAGAGAGGACCCAATGTTGGGCTGGCCCTCTACCTTTCCGCCGAAAAAGAACAGAGATGCTCCCAGCCGGAAACGAATTCGACGACCCGAGTTTTCCTAGGAAAGAATTCTCCTGTTCTTCTCTATCCCCTTCGAGGTGCGGGACATCATAGACCAGAATTTTTGGTTGAGGGCGCCGGGGGGCCCTGGCCCTACAGACTCCATTCAATTCTGGGTGAGCATTAATATGTTCTTCCAGAGGGGCAGCCATAGCCGCTGTTTGTACTCTCACCATGACCCCACTTTCAGCGGCTGGCAAACAAGCCAAAACCTTTAATCCAAGATGCCGAGGACTGATGTGAGTTTCCAAAAGATTTTTCAATTCCTGAGAAGAGTTCAAAGCATCATCTAAAGGTGACACGATAACTATCGGCGACTCCTGCCGAGGCTTAAGTAATGTCGTGGACTTTGGCCGTTCAGGAACCAGTCCAGGATTTTGCTGGGGGGCCGGAATCCTATGCTGGTCTAAAACCGGAGGAGCCGTAACCGCCACCCTAAGAGGAGCAACTGCAGGTGCTGCAGTCGAAGAAGATGGGCCTCTTTTTTCCGGACCCGAGGGGGTTTCCGCACAGGCAATGCCGCAGAAGAAGGAGCACCAGGACCGGAGGCTCCCACCGAAAACAGTGGAGCACCCACTACCTGAGAAAAGGAAGGCCGAGTCTGTGCAGCTTCCAGCTCGTCCAATCGACATTTTATAGCTTCAAACTGCTCCAGGCGGCTTGTTATATCCGTGAAAACCTCACTGATCACTTGTAAAAACTCGTACATGTGTTCCATGCGTTCCATGGGTTGTGTATACACTTTGAAAAATTCGTGCTGGAGCTTATGTATCCAGGGGCAAACTCCTGTTTGTTCCAGACTATATTCTGCCCTGGAAAAACGGTCCCCTTGTTTTATACTGTCTGGTCCACAAGAGACCGAGAGCGGAATGACGCAAGTAGAAGGAACCTCCATATTTGCGCCATCTTCCTGAACCGTAGCCTCATTCTGGGAATCTTCAACAATAACCGTTCTGTCTGACCCCGAACTCGAATTTTCAAGCAAAATAGTATCCAATGTCCTTTCCTTTTTTTGCCCGGGGGAAGAACCGAAGCAAGCCCAAATCCAATATAGCCAGCCTTCCTAACACTAGGACCATTAGAGGAAGCCCCCACTGTATCTACCACAGAACCAGAAGTGGCTACCTGTGGCAAAGCAAAGGGGTTCGTTTGCCCAAACTTCACAGGCATTCAACCCTCCCAGGTCCAACTGGGACTTTGGAAAGGACCTGAGGCCCGAAACCCTTCTGTATCGCTGTAGCCATAGCAGTCGATTTCTGTGGAGCGATGAAGTCATCAGCACTCCCAGATGAAGATCCCAGACATAATGCATCCTCCTTTTTCTTTCGCATCTTTTCCTTCTTTCTGTCTTTACTCACCTGCCCAACCAAGGAATCCGAATTTAACGCTTTATTCGATTTTCCTTGAGTTGTGGCCATATTATCAAAATTGGGAGGGGGGTTGCTCTTCTTTTTACTGAACATGAAGCCAGAAACCGCCCCGTTCCTCTGGACCCGTAGAAAACGACGGGCCCCTGGAGTCTACAGGGAAACTGACAGGGCCCTTCGCCAGATTAGAACGCCCCAACCTGCCTCTCCCAAAGCACTGGTCCAGGGCCTCCTCCGTACCGTACTCTCGCGCGGCCCGGATTCGACCCTGGTGGATTTCTCGAAGGTCTACTCTAACCCAGCCCGCAGTACCAGACATCGCCCCTTCTATGAGCAAGGGCGCAAAACAGGTACCAGGAACCCCGCGCCACTCCGAAAGGATCCATCCAGTGCACCAACATCTCCGCTCTGCCGAAGGGCCCGGGGAGTTCCAACAGTGGCAAGAGATGCTTGCCATTGAAGGCAGGCACACCAGACTTCCTCTTTCTCGGTTTGGACAGGGCCCCAGCCACCGCCCCGAGCCAAAACGCTACGGGACGGAATTAAACCAAAAGAACAGAAGCCGGACCTAGGGGCAAAAATCAAAAAGCCAAAACACAAAGAAGAGAGCAGGGCCCAAGAAGCCAGCAACATCACCAGTGCAATGAACAGCAGAAAAAATCGCTGCTTCCAGGTCAAACTGTAAAAACAGCCCTAGGGCCACTAAAAAACCCCCGAGGGAGTTGCGTCCCAAGGGGGGTAGCCAAAATTAGTAGAGCAACGATGGGTCCCAAGGAAAAAATAAAAAACTCAAAAAAAGGGAGTAACCAAAAAATTGGGACCCATCGTCCGAAACATCGTCCGACACAATTTATCATTCACACAATGAAAAACCACGCCCACAAAAGACAATCAAACAAGTAGTAAAAACAGTTACCACTCCAATTATCAGGTAACTAAAACCGTAACTGTAAAAAATAACAAGCAATCAAGCAGAAATATTCTACAAACAATCAATCAAGTACAGACCCCATAAGATAAATCTTCATAAACACACAACGAAGGAGAACCACGCCCCATTATACAAGAAATCAAGCAAATAAATCCAAAAAGATGTGTAACTATAACCTTCACCCAAGCAAAAACAAACAATCAAGCAATATTTACGATAGTCAAGCAATCAAGTTAAAAGAAGTCCAATCACCCGACAACGCAACATCGTTGACGATGTTTCCGTCATCGGGGATTAGGACCTTGGTTGTCAAAAGAGGGTCAGGGACCCCCCAAAAAACTATCAAAACCTGTGGCCAAGCACGGGCAAGGCATTTATACCCCATATGAGCATACAGTCCCGAATTAAAAGCAAGTACAAGCAATATATGACATTAAAAGAAAAGTCGCCTGCAACACAGTCACGTGACCCATGAACATCTTCGTAAATAATATGGCGAAGGGGGCGTTTCACCCTCGCCGCCATTAATTAAAAACACAATGATAACTACTAGAATAACATATAAGCATATCAATCCACATATAAAAATGACCAGCATCATTTCGTTAAGGCAATTAACGAGCAATTCTCATGAATCAAGAATGCTATACCATTACTACAATCATAACAACACAGCGAGACAGGTGGGTGCACGGAGCCAGGAGGATCCATAATTAGAGTCCCCAGAGGGGAACAAACACCCAAAAACGAAAAATAAACTTACCCCTCAGAAGAGTAACCTCACCCCATAAAAAAGGGTCCACCTCCGGGGAATTCACTAAATCCAGGATCCTCCATGAGAGCTCAAACAACACGCAACCACCTGCTCGCCGCCATTTTTAGTAGTAGAAACATCGGACAGTCAGGAATCTCGTTCATGTCTTCACTTGAAAACCTCTTTAAGAGTCCATTAAGAGTTAAAGTGTTATCAAAAATGCCCGAAACTCTATCAATCAACTCCGAACTCATGGTCTTAAATTTTTTTTTACAAAAGGTTTCTGCCATAGTCTCAGGTTTCTACCTTTCATAATCAATCCTATTTTAACTAATATTTTCGGCAGCTACATTCTCTGGCTTTTAGAAATCTAGACTGTTTTTCCTCGTCGCATCCTGTTCGACAATGCGCAAAGGGTAGGGTGCAATTTTAACCTCGGAAGAAATGTCTTCCTTCTGCAGCCGCAATAGATGTCGGAGTTTCATTGTCCTTTTCTTTGAGTTTCACCCTTCCAAGAGAGAACATGTTCAATTTCTCAATCGGCAGCTCCTCGTCCGAGCGGATTGCTTCCTTCGCAACCGTCCCGATCTTCGCCATAAACCTTCACCTTTCTCTACGGTAGGAATCTGCAGTTTCGTACGCGCATTTACTGATCAGCACCTCAGTTATCAATTTTTCTGATACAGTACATACACTATATACCCAAAAGTATCCGGACACTTTCGCATTTCGCTTTCAGATTTTCGCATTTTTTAGAATTTCTCCGGAAGGGTTTAACTGACTGCCTTTAAACTTCTACCGTGTGATGAGTAGACTGTAACTCACATTTTACATTGAAGATTCGGTCCTGAGGGCATTTAGGGGACAGTCTACAAACTGATGAAGACAAAAACCTTTTTGGCCCACCCCGCTTCATAGAATACTCACAATAAGATGAAACTTTCAGTAATGGTTATGTTTAATGTGCATAATAGTTACAGGAATTTTCATAAACTCAGCATGAATATTTGGGAAGATATAAAGGTTTTTTAAAACCCAAATCTTCCCACCTGTTTTTTGCTTATAACATGCAGAGTTTTCTGTTATATTATACGAAACTTACAAAGAAAATGACAATATGTTATAGAAGCATTTTGTAACAATTTGGAAAAAAAACTTTTGAATATTACAGAACATATGAGCAGTTTTTGTAAAAATTGTTTTACTGTTTTACTTTTTCTTTCACAACTTTAAAGCCAGATATATGGGACAACTTATATAAAAAAATCAGTTGAACATAATTAGTATTCAGAAAGATATCAGTATTACAACGAGCAGAATTTTAGCTCCTATCGAAGAGAAGCTAAAAGATGAGGGGTTGTACACAAATTGATATTTTTTGAACTTATATCTTTGAATAGTTATATTGAATTGTATAGTGGTTAGAATTTGCTGAACACCCATATCCATTGCGTGCATAACTTAATTTCAGCTAATCAGGCACTATAAATAAAACTTTTATTACTTCAATTATATTATTTACATGATTATTAACAAGTTACATATTGTTGCAATTTTACGGCCAAACGATATTTTTAAATATATTTCTTTTATGGCCAAACTATTTTTTTAATCTAATTAATTTATTTTCTTAAATTAGCTTAATAATTCTACGAATACATTTCTTCATTCGTTACAAATATTACAAGTGTTCATGGGTATTCAACAAATTCTAACCACTATACAATTTAATATAACTATTCAAAGATATAAGTTTCAAAAATATCAATTTGTGTACAACCCCCCATCTTTTAGCTTCTCTTTGATAGGAGCTAAAATTCTGCTCGTTGTAATACCGATACCTTTCTGAATAGTAATGACATTGAACGAAATTTTTTATATAAGTTGCCCGATATATCTGGCTTTAAAGTTGTGAAAGAAAAATCACGCTATATTTCGCGCAGGCGCAGTAAAACATTATTTACTAAAACTGTTCATATTTCCTCTAATATTCAAATTTCTTCTTTAAAGTTTTACCAAATGCTTCTATAACATATTGTCATTTTTTCTGTAAGTTTCGTATAATATAACAGAACACTCTGTATGTTATAAGCAAAAAACGGGCGGGAAAATTTGGGATTTTTTAAGAAAAATTTTATATCTTCCCAAATATTTGTGCTGAGTTTACGAAAATTCCTGTAAATATTATGCACATTACACATAACCATATCTGAAAGTTTCATCTTGTTAGCAGTACTCTGTGAAGCGGGGTGGGCCAAAGTCTGTCGAAATAGTTCCATTCCCTAAAAAATTCCTGTTTTTACTCCTACTGTTTTATTTCTTCAATTATAGATGGCGCCATGGTACTAATGTTTATTAAAAAAAATTGTTGATTCCTTTTTTGAAAAGAAATTTAGCGTGGTTATCTTGGGATTGTGATATCGTTAGGATATTTTTTTTTCTCTTTTTTCTCAATTCTGGGCATGAGGTAAGTTAATTTTTATGATGGATACTTTTAAAAAATCCAGATGGCTAATATTTTTAAATCAATCTTATTAGAGTTTTTATGTTTGTGTTTGGTTTTCCTCTTTCTTTTAAAATAATGCTTTTTGATGTACAGATCTCCTTTGTCTTTTGTTGGGAAATTTCGGGCTTAGAGAAGCTATATTTGGCGTAATGCAAGCTTCTTACAGAAAAAAATCCCAATTATTTTGAATCCAATTCGAATAAAGTCCTTAGTCCTTGAAAAAATCAACTAGAATGGATTCCTTGTTTGTTTTCTTTTCTTTTCTTTTCTTTGTTTTTTTGTTTACAGCTGCAATTGCGCGCGACTTAAACATTGTTTAAATTTTATTTTCTAAATTTTAATGCCTAAAAAATTTTGTTGTTTTTGTTTAAAGTTTAAGTTAATTTTTTTATTTTTAAAATTTATTCTAATTTTTCTAGTTGATTGTTTTTAAGCGCTATTTAATTTACAAAATATTTCACAGTAAATTTGAATTAATAAATAGTCGAACACAGCCTGGATGGCCAAAGGTATCATATTTAAGTCATGACGACAAAAACAAACAATAGTTCGCAACACAGCATCCTCCCCTGCTCTCCGCTCCCCCTCTTCCGCCCCCAGAGTGGTGGGGTCCTCTGTTGACTTCACCCCACAGTGTCATGTTTGGCTGGAGATCGTTGTTTTTGGTGGATTGTCTTAGAGCGGATCTCACCCGGAAAAGCGCATTCGTGACAGGAATCTTAATGGGCACATCTGGAAGTTTTGAAGTTTAAAGCAAAACTGAAAGAAGTGCGAATGAAATTACGGAAGGTTATTTAATAGCAAAAGTTGCAAGGGAGCAGTAGTGAAACTCATTGAAAAACTTATAGTAATTTTTTATTAGAAATGATTGAAACGGTTAATTTTTGGGAAGTTGAGCCGAAAGATAGAAAAGAAAATCCCTTAAACACTACAGATAGCTTGATCCAAAGCTTTCGTGTAATTTTATTTGTTAAAAGATTAGTTACATCGAAATGACATCTTAAACTTTTTATATTCGCCATCCCAATTCATTTAAAACTTTTTTTTTTTGCCGCGATCTCAACGATGGAAAATAAATAAGTATATGAGGCATTAACTAATGATAATCAAAAGAAAAGTCGTTTAAAAATATTGTTTACCAATAAAAAATATTCACAGCTGTATTTTTGACTTATTTGCTCTCTTATACTTTAATCATTATAAAATTCCTCTTTTGAATGATATAAAAGAGTTCATAATTATAATGTATGATAACATTCTACACGTTGGAAACTGTCTAAACTAAATTTGTTTATGTAATCTGTTTAAAAATTATTTTCTTCTTTCAACATAGTAGTAAAAGAAACTTGTTTTAAATGCAAAATATTTGTTAAAATGAGAACTTTTCGGCCTCTTGTAAGAATTCGCTTCTGACAATTGTTGCGACGAAATTTGCTGTACTGGACATATAAAAACTTTTTAATTTTTCTCCTACAAACTTGAAATTTTATTTATAAAATACTCTTTGTAATAGTAAAGAGAAAGAATTTTCATTTAAATATTTCTTAGCTTCGATTGAAAGGATTAAGTAGTTTTCAGTTGGCATGGTGACTGTATTCAGACTTTTGTTCTTTAATCTGAGAATGACTGTCTTCGTCTCTAGTTCTCTCTACAGTACTAAAATTCTGTCACATGTGTCAGACGCATAAATATTTAACAGATTATGTTGAAAGGTCTTTTAGATTTACAAAGTGTAAAAAATCCGGAATCTAAAGAATCGGCTGTACTATACATAAAGATATGCTGTATTATATAATGATTGGGTCGTCTTTTTGAATCGTGATATTTTCATTTAAAACCTAGGTTGTGGCTTTGAAATTGGGTTTTAACCTGTCAGTTCCAAAAATTAGCCTTTAAGTAGAAAAATTTTTGCTGCTCATAAAAAATTTCTCTATTTTGACTATTATGGAAATTTTTCTAGAACTTCTAAACGTCCATTGTACTTTATTAGTAACTTCTCTTAAAATTTCATGACGCATGCTTAAGAAGCAAACAGACTATGAGTTGAAAGATTATAGCGGAAAAATAATGACACACAATGACTATTGTCTTCTGATTTATTCGTTAAAAAATTTTGTACGTACCAAATATAATTTATTAAACTCTTGATGCTTCTAGGTTTTCACATTTTATTCTCCGCAGTTTTTTTTAAATAGGAATTTCCAGCCAACAAAGCACAATACTTCCTTTTATAGATAGGAACTGCCTGGTACCTGCTGTCGTTTCATTTTTAAAGAGTTCCGTGTGCCTATTCGTAACAAAGGTTATAATTTAAAAAAAGCTACTCACGAATTTATTGTTCTTTCAAGGAAAAAATGTCTACAAACTTAAAACTCTGATTATTTTGTTTATTGTAAATTTTATGCGGAAGATAGCGACCATTTCGCACTGGGATTTGCTCTCTTTATTTTTACATTATTTTATATCAGTGAATTAGAACCAATATTCATGCTGAAATCATATAAATGATTTAAATAAATATTTCATTTTCAACTTTAGATTCAAAATTAAAATTTCTTATGGCAGATAAAAAAATAACTGCTTGCTGTTTTAACCGTCAACTAATAACTAAACACGTAAAAACTGAATCGCACTAATTCGAGACTGTATCGCTTGCTGCTTAATAGTGGTAACAAAGTTTAAAAGGATGTTTTTCCATACCAGTTGTTAAACGCAGTACATTCCCACAAAGCCGAAACGTTGAAAAATAAATAATGAATCATTCAACAAATTTCAATTCGAATGTGATTAATTAGTAATCACTCTGTAATATTTAATCTCGTTTTTTTTTTCTGGATTAGCAATAATTACACAATAAGTGATAACAAATTTTAGGCATCAAGTACACAGACAGAGTTGACAAATGTTCAGACTTCATCAAAACATTATCCTAATACCAATAAAACAAAACCTTTTTATTTCAAGATTGTTAGAGGCCATTTTGTTCGCAAGCTATTTCTTTTATCTCTTTTCCGTGGACACGCTGACATCATTTGTGCGCGAGAGTTCAATTTGATAGGTTTAGTCATATTAGTGCACCGTTCTGAAGCAATACAAGGGGTCTATTTTGAGATAAACTGAGGTCTGATACCGAGGAAGACACTTAAGCCGAATTCAAAAACGCCTCAAGCTTGCAGTAAGAAATTGAACTTGAATAATACATAATTACACCAAAATTGCAGACCAGTGTCAAATTTTGGGCCAGATTCGTCAAAGGATAAAATGCCTGTGTGATTGTACGTTCTTATGCATAATTCATTGTGCGTGTAATTGTGATTATGCAACTTAAAAATTGGATAAATTAAATTTGAAGCTGTACCAAACTGTAAATTTGTATCCAATTTCAGATTCAGTCATTCAAAGAAAAGTGAACGAAAATGCGTACCAGGTTAAGCACAAAACACTCTCAATTCTGGGAATATACCAGAAAGTCGGCAGGTGAGTACTCTCTATGGATTTTGTTTATTTTAATATAGAAAATACTAATATTAGTCCGAATCCATGAAGTCAGCACAAGAAATCAGGTATTCATGTAAGAAAATAGAATGCTGAGCTTCATCTTCAGCCAGTGATAAAAAAATAAGTTCTTCTCCAATGTTTCCCCGTACGTTATTCTCAACAGGTAAGAGATAAGCGAAGAAGAGACCATGAAGTCAAGCAGTATTTATTTCATAACGCTTACTTCACGGCCTTTCTTTTCCTCCTGCTTCGTTATCTCCCTGTGCACGTTTCTGAACTGCAGCTGACAACAAGCACTTCGGACTGTTTTTGTTGGCGAAAAAAATGGAAGTCCATTCGTGAGATAAATTTATCATTAGGTTTGAAGATGCACACTAGAGTGGTCTTGCGATAAACGAGTTAGAGTCATCAAAAGCGGTTTCTCAGGTAGTAAGTGTTTTCAAACAAGCGAACCATATACAAACAGACCGGGAGATATTATTGTGTGAGGATCCTTCCAGGTTTGGGGCATATGTGTTGCTAAATGTGTGCTTTTTGTAATGCAAGTCGAGAACAGTTGCTTATGCTTTATTTTTCATAATCTCTGTGACACTCTTTCTCGCTTGGAATACTGATAAATATCTTGATTGAATTGTGTTATATTTTTAGTAATTTTATGTTAAACACAGTATCCAAGAATATCTACCACCGTCCTACGCATGCGGTGTGTGCATTCCTCTTGACAAGAATCAGACTCAAAACTATTATTACAGATATAGTGCGTACACTAAATTTAACCATACCTATTTAAAAACTAAATTAAGAATAAAAGAAAACAAAGTATATAAAATTTACAATATGTACAAATTTATATTCAATCATCAACAATAATATTACAAAAAAGAGAATTTATCATTAAAAGTTTCAACTGTTCAGAGATATTTCTAATTTTTTTTATCATAACAAAGTTTGGACCAAGAACTGAAAAGGTCAATGTTAGAGTGCATGCAAGTATTTCAACAAGAAATCGACACTCGTTGCGAAGGCATGGAATGTGCATCAGATCGGTTTGCAATCCGAGAGTCCAGCAAGCTGATCGAAACTTCTGAACTGAAGCAAACCTCAGAAACTGAACTTCCGAAGTTTGTACAAAGTTTGGTTGAAAATTATAATGAGTTTTCTGCAGATGGTATCCTTACAGAAATTCCACGCCTAAGAAGATTTCTAAAAGCCGCCAAAGTTCCAAAAGAAGAGTCTCTTGGTTGGACTTCCTTAAGATTCTTAGAGTTTGTGGTTGAATAAGAACTTTTCGTCTCTGTTCCCAATCTCACTTTAGCATTAAGATTTTTCTTAATTTTATATGTTTCTGTTGCATCATGTGAGAGGAGTTTTTCGAAACTCAAGCTAATTAAGAATGATCTCAGATCCGCTTTGATCAAAGAACGACTCTCTAGCTTAGCCATTTTGTCAATTCAGAATAGTGTAGATGAAGGTATATTGATGACGCAATTTCAAAATTTGCAGAACAAAAAGTTAGAATAAAGGCATTCTAGGTATCATGTTAAAATACAGTTTGCTGGATTAGAGCCTAGAGAACAAAACTTGTAAACAATTGAGTTTTCATTAAATTGTATTATAATAAAAATGAAGTTATTCGCTAGGTAATTGGTACGACAACTAAGAAAAAAGATTCCTTTCATTGAACATTAAATTGGTTTATTAATATAAAGGCATTTTACTTTTTTTTATTCATAAAATATTGCTTACGAAATAATTAACATTATGCCCTCTTTACTTAACCAATTGAATAAAAAAAATTGCTTTCTCAATAAATTTCATTTTATATTTTGGTGGACTTGGGGGTGACAAGTTTAAACTCCGCATCGGGTGCCACCAGACTTTGCTACGCCACTGCCCTGTTTTACCCCGAGTGCTGAGGTTATAAAAAACTGAATAGAACCACGCAATTATTGGACTGAATCCTTATTGTTTGATAGGGTTTAAATTCTTTGTAAACATATAATAAGCTGAACTAAATATAGTTTTTTAAAAACTGTAATGAAGTTCAGTTATAGTTTTTATAACTGAAGTTAAAAACAAGTGAACATAAGAGAGTTGACGTCTTAAGCAAATAAACCTTCACAGATGCACGAATTAAACAGCAACAACACAACCGGTATGACCATTCTTTCATTTTGACTGGCGGAGTATAATTCAGAATCTGTCCACTAGAAAGGAGAACTAATAGCTCCAGAATCAAAGTATCCGGTTTTACCCCAGTCACCCCTATGTAAATTATTAATTACCCAGAAGCATAATTTTGTCACTAACAAAATAACTCATGATTCAATGTTAATTACCTTTAATTAATTTTCATTACTCATGCATGCCATTAAATTCAGTTCTAAAGCAAAGCTGAAGCTGTTTCATATCTACTGCTTTGCAAAAAGCTCACTATCTTTAGCTCTTAAATACTAAAAGCTAGTTTTGTTCTTTAAATTCAGTGATTAAAATGCAAAACAATTAAATTAATATCGGAAGAGTGTTGGTATTATCTAAAAAGAACATTTTTTGAGTCTGATTTTTTTAATAATATCAACATTCGTTTTATGTTTACTTTCTCGTATACGAAGTATGCGAGGAGAAAGTATTGCAATCGTCAAAAAATTCGAACTCTAGATTTTGACGAATCTCCACATTTTAGACTTCCCTGAGTCCGAAAAACACAATTTTGAAATTATGTCTGTCTGTCTGTGAACACGATAACTCAAAAACTGTTAGAGATACAGGGATGAAATTTGGTACATGATCTTTACACATCATTTGTAGGTTTCTATCGAATTTTCTACAAAATCCGTCTAAGGCAAGTCCGTCTGTTTGTCTACGTTCATGTGAACACTATAACTCAAAAACTTGAATAACTAGAAGGATAAAATTTGGTACACCGTTTTACCATCATGAATGTAGGTCCGCATCAAATTTTGGACCAAATCCGATGAAGGGTTGATTGTCTGTCGGTCTGTATAATCGCAATAACTTCTTAACAAAATTACTTAGATAAATGAAATTTGGTATGTGGCCTTCTTGCCTTAATTGTAGATTCTTGTCCAATTTTTGTGCCAATCGGTTAAAAAAGGCGTTGAAATTGCATAATAAATTTTTCTAATCCGATTCTCCATGCGCATGCGTTCTGGTAGCAATATCTGTGCACGCGGAAACTATTGAACGAATTACGTCACTCTGTCCTTAGCCGGCAAGAGTGGAACCTAGCAGTGTGAGATAGATGCATTTTAATCGGTACCCATCTCTTTGAATTTGATTCTTTACCTAAATATTTTACAATCACTATAATCTACAATGAGAAACCTTCTGATAGTCATTGGATTCTGGGTTACAGCAGGTTCGAATGTTTTTATCCACGCAGGGGGGGGGAACAGCACGTTTTTGGGGAAGTATACGAGAAAGTTTTGGGGAGACCACTCCCGCTGGTTATTGTTCAGCGAAGACAAAGCATGATTGCGACATCACACTTTTGTGGAATGTGGCCTTGAAGTTTGATGACTGTGAATTTGAAGACTCATTTTGGTGAATAGTCATATTTTAGGAAACGCACTGCTATGAGTAGACAGGTTTATTAAAAAATGTGTTCAAAAATATTTTCATAGAATGAAATGAAAAACTTAAATTTGCTTGCTTAAAAAAATTGAAGTGCTTCATTTAGTAGCGTTCAATTCTTATCTAACAAATTATTTAAGAACAATTCTTATCTATCTTAATCCTGATGAATTTTTTTTATCAAATACGAATCCATAATTTCATTTGTATTAATACGTACACAAATATAAAAATTTCGGAAATGCTAAAAAAAATTAGAATTAAATGCTGCAATTCTAAATAAAATTTGAAAGAATTATGATTAAATATCAGGTTCCTCAGAAATATGAAGAAAGTGATGTCAATTCATATGACGTCAGAAAATCTTCATGGAATACGTAACTACGCATGTCATCTAGTATCCAATTGAACTTTATCTTACGATTTTCCTGCTGCAAGATGTGTAAAATTTAAATGGCGGGGGATAAGCAGCGTGCGTCACGTGAACTTGAATCGATTTTCGATTCATGCTCTCACAATCTCCACGCCTATTTAATTTTGGAATCCACTGAATCCACTTTTACAAGAGGCGAAAATATACATGTGACACCATGGACTGTCGAGCCGTAAATGCGGCGGGATTAGTACATTTATGGGGGGGGGGCGAAAGTTACCCTAAACTTAAGATCTCATGATGTGATGTTATTAAATAATTTTTGAAACAATGCGTTTTATATACATTGTGTTTTCGATTCAGGTTTTCAATACACGTTTATGATTCAATTTAAAAGTACGTTTCAAAATATTTAGACCGTAAAATCGAGTGAAATATGGAAAGAAACAATGACTATGCGAGTTTTGTTGACACGAATACGATCTATTTTATTGCATTTGTGATCTGATATCGTATCAATACCGCTTTGTCATTCTATGCGTTTCGTTCCAAGATGCAATACCCGTGATTCAAAATATCATGTCATTGTTCCTATTTATCCGTTTTAAAAACAATCGCATCAATAAAATATCTGCGTTTCTACGTCTTTTGGATAGTAAAAGCTACAGCCTTAAAAATTATTTGTCAGACTCAATGCCAACGGACAAGTCATGTCATTTTTTTGTGTACTGTCATTTTCCCCTCTACTACAAGATTTCTGTCATTAAAACAAAAATTGGAAAATTGGATTGGAAATAAAAATTCGAATAACTTTTAACCCTTCGTTAGATGCAGCTATAATATGCTTCATATTACAAGAAGCGATCTGTCAGACCACATGCTTTTTTTTTTTTATCTAGAATGTCTTAATTTTAGTTTTTATAGTTAAAAATAAAATATATTTATTTTTGTACAAAATATTTTATTTCCATAATATTACAAAAGCATTCATCAGATTTCTTGCAGTCGAAAAAATTGAACTGTTTCGAGGTAGAGCACAACTCCAGTTAACCGAACTAAATGGGATGAAGCCGTTTCGGATAATGATGCTTTCGGTAAGTCATGATATATAACGCTATTTGTATCTAATTACAGTATGTAATTCTGAAATGTTTTGAGTGTGAAACGAAAAGTATATTCTTTATTAAAATTAACCCTCCATCGGGCGCAATATTCGATTGGCTAGTTCGGGCACAGTTAAACAATATCGTAATTGATACTTTTAATACCCATTAATTTTAATTTTAAGCATTCTAAAATTAATCATTGAATTAAAGAAAAAGAAGGGGGGATACCGTTCCAAAAAAAGCTCGCCTTCGCGATTATTTCCCTGCAGTACAGTACGTTTTATTCGGATTTGCGGTTTCAGAGGTATTTCGGTTAACCCTAGTTCGGTTTACTGTATATTATGAAGTCAGCAATAAAGTGCAGCATTAATCGCGCAGATTTTAGTCAGTCATTCATAATTTCTAAAAGAAATTCATTCACCTAGGGAATTGAAGCTGAAACTTTGGTGATTTCGAAAGACAATGAAGATTGGTTGAATCCATTGCCAACTGATTTCAAGGAGGTGAGCAAAATTTCCCAGAGAGGTCTGAGATATCACCCTCGCCTAACTAGAGGTTAGTCTAAAGTTACCAGATTTCCTATACTTCAACCTCGACCTTCTTACCTGGAAAGTCTAGATATAGTGAAGAGAAGGAATCCTGCCTAGTCAAGGAAAGAGTTAAAAACTAGGACTGTGTGTCCGGTACTGCGTCTATCCGGGAGTCCAAAATCTGATTCTTATTTGGGATGCCTGGTTGCTGTATATTGTCATTAACGAAAGCATGGGCATATACACAAGGGAAATAAACAAAGATCAAAAGCAACCTTGCCTCTAAATAGTCCAAAATTTTTAATTGTGATTATCGGAATTGTGTTTTAGAAAATTACCGACATATCTTTTGACGATGACTAACTTCTAACAAAAGAAAGCGAAGATATATTCAGTGGCGTAGCGAGGGTGAGTGGCGCCTGGGTCATGATATGATTTCCCCCCCCCCCCGTCATCATCACCGATTCAGCTTGTGTAAACGGCTCCCGGGACGTGATATTTTTTCGTATTCGATTTTGAAATCGTCTCGTCTCATCGTATTTGATTTTAAAAAGTTACATAGATTCATTAATGTTTTTGCACCATGGCCAGTGGCGTAGCGAGAGTAAGTGGCGCCTGGAAAATATGATTAGTTTTTTATCCTAGTAGTCATCAGGGGCTGAACAAGCGTAAATAGCGCCAGGGATATGGTATCACTTTAAAAGCCCACTCATAACTTTTTGCTATAAAAATGGCATAAACGAAGTAATGTTTTGTCACCATGACGTCCCCTAAAACTGGCGCCCGGGGCACCTACACCCCCTTGCCCCCTAGTCGCTACGCCACTGTATGTATTAAACCAGGTAAACATGAGGCAAGCAGGCAACATGAAAGTGAACCGAAACAAACCAAAAATAGCGAAAGAGAAACAGTCAAGAGAGCGAAGGCGAGCCTTGAACGGGAGGGAGAAAAGAAAGCATCAGTTGGCTGTGGTCCATATCAGACCTGCTAAAATATCAGCTCTGGCTGAGTTCATGGAGAAAGAAACGTCGCTTTTCGCTTAGCTATGCGCAGTTAACGAATTTGGATTCTTTCGAGTACTGTTCAGTGTGCAGTTTCATCCTGTGTCTCTCCTTTACTAGCTCATTCATTTTTTGTCTTCATTCTTCGTTTTTATTATCTTTTTTCTTTTCCATTTTTCGTTGATGCTTCTTGGAAAAGTAACCAAATAAGATTAAAAATGAAAATACAAGTTTGTAAAATACAGTGAAACCCCAGTTAACCGAACTCGGGTTATCCGAAATGCCTATGAAATCGCAAATCCAAAACACGTACTATACTGTACGGAGATAATCCCGAAGGCGAGACTTATTTGGAACGGTATCCCCACTTTTCTCTGTTAAGTGTCCCCAGAAGGTCAGCGATTAATTTTAGATTGCTAAAATTAAATTAATGAGTATTAACAGTATTAATTACGAGATTGTTTACCCAACGGAGGGTTAACTTTAATATAGAACTAAGTGTTGCATAGAGATTTGAATTCGTTTTACGCTCAAAACAATTCAGAATTACATTCTGTTATTAGATGCAAAATAGCAATAGATGCTCATGGCTTAACCGAACAAATCGTTATCCGCAACGACTTCACCTCCTTTCGTTCGGTTAACCCTGGTTTCTACTTTAATATCAGGGGGTGCTGCAGCTCCGCAGACCTAATGGAAAAGCCGCCAATTTGAGTTTCGGATTCACAATCGAAAAGTACATATAATTTGCCGTCCAAAATAGAACTGAAATTTGTTGTGCAGAATATTACTTATATTGTCATAATTAAATATTGAAGAAAAGCAGCATTAGAACTTTTTTCTCTGTATTTTTTTTATCAGCTATTTCTCAGAATATTTCTTTGGAGTTGGTTCCTTGCTGCATAATTACTTCCAATTATCATTTCTACATGTTTATTTTACATAGAAATACAAATTAACATTCCTACAAATCATAGGTAATATTTTTGTTCCACGCGTGTGAGCGACGACAATTAATTCTACAGATAACTTTTGTTATGAAATAGCCTTTTATTTTCTCGGTGCCTATTTATCTGTAACAATAGTTTTATGATAGGCTATTAAATAACTAAAAATAGAAATATTTTATGATTAAATATCTGAATATATCGTTAGAAAGGCGTGGTGATATCTATTTTAATCGTAGATAATCTAAGTAGATAAACAAATAAAAGAAGTCAAATAAATTCAAATTCATTAATGATTTTTTTTGTCTAAAGTCTACATGTCAAAAGTATGCCGACGTCAATCTTTCTGTCCTTTTTTTTATTTGCAAATACGAAAGCATTTCGAGTCGGACTGATTTAGTAATGCTTCGTGCTTATAAATATTATTTTAATAGCTGTTATTGCGTACTTTTTATCAAAATTATTGTTTAAAGTATTTAAAATATTTTGACATTTTTATTAAAATTATGAGGTAATTCAAAATGATCCTTTGAAAAGTATTTTTTATAATACTTAACAATACTGCCGCAAACAATTGTGCATAATCTGATAAATTTTTAAGACCTCGCAGATGCAGTTATCATACTTCCTAATACGTTTTTCATATTAATTGATTGAAAGTTCATATATAATCTATATCACGCGACGTCTCTTCATGCCATATTTCCACCCGAAATTTTTTTAGTTATATTAACGTTCCGTTTTGAAACAACACGAGGTCTATTTTGGGACGAACATCTATTTTCACTCTAAAGACGTGAAAAAGTTTTCTAAATCATGTCAGCATGGATTTACACTTTTGGCCGAATAATAGTATAAAAGTATACGCCAGTAGAAGGATAATTTAATTAAAAATGCAAGGCAATAACTTTTCTGAAAAGTGCTTCACTTTAGCAGCAGTTATGAAGAAGAAAATTGAAACTCATAGAAAAACTGACGAATAAAATATTCCTCACCATGCAAATTAGGTGACTTTTAGTTTTAAATACATTAGAGTACCTTCACATGGATTGAGACAAATTCCTTTTTAATGCTCCATTTGTTAAAGTGTCGAGAATCGATACAATTTTTAGTGAGATTGATTATAAAGTTGTTTCTGATTGAGGGTTTCCTTTAGCTAACTCCATAGATTTTCATCTGCGTTAAGGCCTGACCTGTTGCCGGACCACTCCATCACCCTTCCCATAGATATGTAATTTTGTGGTATTATTTCAAAAACAAGTGGTGTTATGAATTACCCCATCTTAAAAATGCAATTTCCCCAGTTTTCTCCACTAGGGCATATGATATTATTTAGGAAATGGTTTGATGTATGTGTTATATGGTACTCATTTTCCTATTCATTATATTCAGTGGCGAATCCAAGATTTGGGTCTGGGAGGGGCTGAGGTATAAAAAAATTTGTATCGTCGCGGCGAATGTCAAACCTTATGGGTTATGTAAACCAAAACACTTTAACTCTTCAGACTTTACTCACCTGACAGTAAGAATCATAAAGAACACTACAGTACTTTCGATAATTTAATAAAATACACAATGATATAACTAGCAAACACATGTTTTTGACCGCGTCAACTCTACAAATACGAATGGAATGACTACAAAAGTGGGAAACTTTTCGAGCCTGTCAAAAGCCAGGAAGAAATATTGCCCCTTTTTTAAAGGGAGATTTAGAAAAAAAACAACTGTAGTGATTTTAAATAAAATAAAGAATCCTGGTCTAGCTCTGGGTGGGGCTGCAGCCCCATAGCCCCCCTGGATTCGCCACAACAAATTAAGAATATCTTAACTTTGACTATTATGCAAACAATCAAAAAGAATAAAATAAAGCAAAATTAAAAAAATATTTATAAAATTATTATTTATAAAAGAAAGCAAAAATTAAAACTGGAACAAGAAAAAAATTTTTTATTATCATATAAATTTAAAGAATTTAATTGTAAAAAGAAATGAAGTTAGAAAAATTACGACAATGTTTAAGATGCGTGCCATTGCAGCAGCAAAACAGAAAACAGAGAACAATAGACAGTATACCAATAAAGCCAAAATTAAAAAAAGAAAGTAATACAAGCAATCCTAGAGTAATTTGAAGTCAACGAAAAGCAGACAACAGAAACAAGGAATCCATTCTAGTTCACTTTTTCAAGGGCTAAGAACTATTTCGAAATGGATTCAAAAGAATATTTGGGAATTTTTCTGTAAGAAGCAGGCCTATATTATAAGACAGAGCTTCTCATAGCCCGAACTCCCCAAAAACAGAGAAACCAGGTAGCAAATCCACAAGAACATACATCAAAAGAAAAAGGAAAAAACATTAGATACTCTAGTAAGCCAACAAAATATTAGCCATCAAGCGTAATTAACAAGCTTTCATATGGTAAAATAAAAAAAAACTTACCCCCTGCAGAAACAAGCCAGATTAAAATAATTTGCCCGCTGGAAGCAAATAAGAAATCATTCCTATTGTTGCAAATTGCTTTAATTCTGTTGGCTTGACTGGAAATTACGTTTCTAAATACTCTAGAATCTAAATTGGAATGAAAGTCACAAAGAGTTTTACACTTAAAGTTAAATTCAGCTCTTTTGTCATAAAGTCCAATCAAAGTTATATGCTTGTTAATCTCAATTTTAAGATCTAAAAAGGTACCTTTATTTTGATGAGAGTTCGTTTTATTAAGTTTAAGTTCTTTTGGATAACAATTAATAATTAGATCTAAATCATCAGCATTTAAAAGAAGCAAATCATCTATGTATCTGTAGCCGTAAATTAGATTATTTCTAATAATTTTATCCTCAAAAAAGTGCAAGAAGATATTTGCCAGTGAACTAGAGAATGTAACACCCATCGGAATACCTGAAATCTGTTTAAAATAGTTTATGCCATTAAAAAGATAGTTTTCTTTAATGCTGAAATTACAAATCTCGAACCAGTCAGTTTTTTAAATTATTGAGTCGTTCAGAAATTTATTATACATGTAAAGGCAAACTTCCAAAAGTTTATCATGTAGTAGATTGGTGTATAGATTTTCAAAGTCAAATGAGTTTAAATTGCAAATCTTGTTGGTATTCAGTAGTTCCAAAACTTCAGCATTATTGCAGATAATGCAGATTAACTTTGACTAAACAATTCTTTTCTTTCAATTTATCTCTTACTAGTGATAAGTCGAAGAACTCAGCACTTTTAAATACCCAGAATTAAAACTGTCACATAACCTCATTTCATGATTCTGTATTCAAAAAGAAAGCATGAAATGACAAAATTCATAGTTAGAGATATGCGTTGAATTGCAACTATTTGTTTAGTATTCAGAACTGTCTGCATCTGATGATGCAGAAAATTTCACTTCTTTCTCTATATTTTTAAAACTGCATAAAATACAATTGGTTTGACAGCTTCCACGACACGAGATTGAAAGATTTAAGACACAGTTTCTTTACTTAAACCTAAACAAGGGATATCTGCTGTCAAGTTCCTATTTTGAATTACTCGAGAGACGAGATAAACGCAAGTTAATTCACAAAATCTCGAGAAAATAACCCTTTCTTTGTCTCATTTTATTACCAAATTGGCCCTTGCCGTCTCATCTATTAGTTCATGCTAGTCTTTTCTAATTTATTGCGATGTGATTCTCAGTATGATCTTTGAGCGATATATGTTGTTACAAGAATTCATTATCACTTCAATGAAAGACAATGGGATTTTCCAAAGGCGTAGAATAGTTTTATCAACGTCTACGAGATTATGGTGCATTGTTTTGTGTTTTTTAAGTGTATGGAAAATTAACGACGTTGTAGAATCATTCAAATCTTAATCAAGGCCAGGAATATTATTTATGACAGAATTTATAACCGCGCACTGTTCAGAAAAAGATATTTGAACAGCTTTGGTAAGAAAAAACATAAACCGCATGTGTCTGCAGCTGTGGTTTGTCTCAATGCCAGGAAAAGCTAATTTTGACTTCATTTATTAAAGAAAACAGAATTGAGGAAATAGTGAAACCAGAAATGACTTTTTTATGAGAACACTGGCCGCCGTTGTCTAAAACGTCAATATTTTGTCTTGATATGGGTAGAGATCTTAAAACGATATTCAGTCACCTCAGATCTCAATAACTGTAATTTCTTTAATTTGTGATCAAACTTATATATCTGAATTTCGGTTCTTCTAAGTCAACTGCTTTTAATCTTTTATTATTTTGACCTTGAATTCTCATAATATTTATAGTCGTGTCTCCCTCCAATGAATTTTGAGTTTTTCCCAACGAGTTTTGAAATTTTAAGTAATAAAATATTTCTTGTGTAAATGATTGAAAGCTGTTATGGAATGGCGAACAATTTCCAAAATATATTTTCTAAAACATAGATATTTTTGCAAAACATTACAGAAAAATGTTTAATAATGCATTTTTCTAAGAACAATTATTGCAATATACCATGTAGTGAGTTGTGTAAAGGAGCTCAAACTAATAATATTAAAAGAAAAGAAAAACTAGGTTAAAACTTGAAAATTGGCTTCTGAAACTTCTCCTTCCTAACTTTTCCTACAAAAAATATGTATAGTTTCACAGTTTGAAAAACTATTACATAAGAAATTAATAGCAAACACCAAAGTTCCTGTACTCGAATTAATTAATACAAATGTAGAATCTTGTCATCTGTCCAAAGTTTCATGATTTTAGTTTTTAAAGCAATAATTTTTCACATTTTACAATTATAATTTTTTCATTATTTATGAAAAAGTATCGTTTAATGGCAAAAACTTTAGCAGTTAACTTTCTTAAAGGCAGCTACTTGGCAATTCATAATTTTCGTTTTGTAGCGGAACACCACGCTAACTTATTAGTTGTTAATCAATGTAGGGTAGGTGGTCAGCTTTCAGATTAATTGTCTTTCTCCTTTGAGATTACCCAGACTGGTGATGTTTATTCGAGCTTACAGCAGGAATGCGTTAGGACCACGCTTTCTAAAGAAGATTGAGAATGAGGAATGATTCTTCCAGCAGGACGGAGCACCTTCGGATAACTATCAAGACGTGAGGGCCAGTCTTGATTGAATTCTGGTGAACATGGTTAGACTACCTGCAATTAACAAGTTGAGAGCATCTGCTGAAAGAGAGTGCGGCTAAATGCCAACTGACGTGCTTCACGCCGTTTGTAATTTATTGTTTGGCTTTATCAGCACCGTCAGGACAATAACTGAAAATAATTCAAACACTTCCGATAACTCACCATTTTCTACTTTTGTGTAAAATAGTTTGTACTACGAAATTGTGATGTATGCTATTCATTGTTCATATAATAGTTAATGCATATATTTTTCTGGGGTACCCTTATGTACATTCAGAACGCTGGAAAAATTGCCCATGTATGAATGATATCGCGACTTTTTACCAGGAAAGGGCCCGCGATTTGAAAAAAAAACATTTAGAAATTTAAATTTAGACATATTTCATGACATTTCAGATATGTAGTTTTCACATAATCTTTATCATAACTTCATCCTTCAAACTGAAAAATATTATCAATGGCTAAAGCTATATTTGCTACCTGTACTGAGGAACAATGAACACAAGTTTTTTAATTCTCTATTATAGCACAGTAACGATTTAAAAAAACAATCCTAAAAAGAAACAATCCGTGCTGGGGAAATGCGTGGTAAATTGAATGATTTCTTAAAAACCTTCTGTCAAATGACGCAAAAAGACAGGACTTTAAATTTATAGTGCTGTTTGTGACACGAGGCATGTCCAAATAATATTAATGGTATTACTTTTAAGTTTGCAAAGATTATAGTTGCAATGAAATATAACGTATTATTTCTTTTTTGAAAACTTTTTGATTTAAACTGTTTTCGTGAGCAGAACTTCGAATACATGAGCACTAATCTGTTTATTTATTTTGCTAAACAATATTATTTGACATTATTGTACAATAAGTAAAATTGTATTTTCAAATATTTCTTAATGTTTGGCATTATGCTGATGCATTACAAAAGAATGAAATCTCTTTTTCTGTTCCATATTTGTACTTGATCTTTGATAACAAAAGATCCTTTTGAGCGTATTTGTATATATTTAAGACAGTTAGTCTTTTACGGAGTTTAAACGAAAAGAACATTAGACTTAAAAATACCATCTTTGACAAAGAATAGAAATCGAATAGTGACGAAATAATCTCCAAAACGAATTTTTTGGCATTTATTAATTTTGTTATAATCTAAGCAGCATTTTAAGGTCAATTCATGCTTTTCCCGGTTGTAACTGCAAATCTGACATGAAACATTAATATCCCGTTTTAAAGTTGCTCATGGATTATTTAAAAGCTTTTATTTAACTTGACTAGTTTTATATTTCTAAAGATGGAATCTGACTCTTGTAATCTTCCGTGTTCCTTGACAATACAATATTTTAATTTATTAAATTTAAATTAAATTTTGATTCCATACAAGGGCCGCCCTCTGGTAGTAATTTTGGGAAAATAATTAATTTTACGATACCGTAATATTTATAATAACGAATTATGAAATATATTAAAAACTGAAAATAGATAATAATAAAGAATGAAAACGTTTGAAAGAACATGATTTTATAAGTGTAGTAAAAAGTAGAAAGCATATTTTTTATAAAAAAATATAGACATCAAAGCAAAGTCATAACAGCGTGAGGGTCTGAAATAACTACTGTAGAAAAATTAAACAACAATGAATATTATGAAAAAACATTCCTTAACATAAATTTAAAATTAAAATATATTATTAATGTGATTAAAATTCAAATTTTCAGTGCTTCGGGCTTTTACAATTTTGACGTCCATATTTTTTATAAGAAAAAATTGGTTATTTTAAGTGCTCAAAAAAAAGCGTGTTAATTTTTTTTTATTTCCGTTATTTGAGCCCATTTTCGTTGCCGAGAGTAGCGGTCAGAGGACGAGGGAGGTATGTGAGCCGGCATACTTCTCTACAACCAGTCACACCAGAGACATTTAAGAACTTTTATGTTTATAGAAGAAATTTTATTGATTTAAGAAAATTCATGGCGTTTTAACATGCTATCAGATTTTTATAAATTTTCCTGCATGTAACTTATACATAAAATTTATGAGTATTTATTTTCTAGACATTGCTTTTGACTGCTTCTTTAACTTTCATTTTGAAAAACTTTTCAAAAATTCTTTGAAAAGACATGTTTTTAAAGTTTTCTTTAACGACGTTCTGAATATTTTTCTTGATAGCATTCCTTTAACTTACAGATGCAATTAACACTCCAACCTCGTATGATTTTTCACTTTTTCCGTATAAAAAAAATCACAGTTTATTTTTCATCGCTACTTGCATTCAACGCTTGCAAATAACCTTAAATATTTTTGGTACGAAGCGGATCCTTATTCATATGAAACGCCATCATAACATCTCCCCCCAAACTTTGTACTACAGTGAACTCTCGTTATCTCGAACTTCGATATCTCGAAAACCTTGATATCTCGAAAAAATATTTTGCCCCTTGAAATTTCGTATTTCTCTAATGTTAATTTCCATTCCTATCTCGAAGTGTTTTCACTCAAAACCTTGATATGTCGAATTTTTTTCGAAGCGAAAAATATTTTTTTCCCTTGAAAATCGCTGTTTAGTCACATTATGACCTTCATGAAAGTCTCACGTAGAAAAGTAATTTGAAAAGAGGTGTCGCCAGGTCACTATGCTGGACTTTTGAAAGAAATTCTAAGTAATAGTAATTTATTACAAATACATTCTCTTTTAAAAATTTTATACTTTTATGTAAATTAATATCACTGCTCTGAATTAATATGGAAATTATTGCTGTTTTCAGACATTTAGCTCTATCTGGCTATAATATTTTACAATATATTCCTACTTTGTAATTATGTGTAATTTTTAATGCTTGGGAGGGTAACCTCGTTATCTCGAAAACTCGCTATCTCGAATTTTTTTCCGGGTCCCTTCGATTTCGAGATATCGAGAGTATACTGTATAATTGAAATGCAATTACTACGTCGTCAAGGCAAAAGGGTTAAAGAGATTTTTACTAAGGTCTAAGTTAAGCTAAAAGTTATGTACTAAAATTGAAATTCTCTTCCCAATTAGAAGATGGTATCATTATATTTTTTTTAAGACAGTACTATTCTTTCAACCATTTAAACAATATAATGATTTTAAATTTTAAGGGTGAGAGTTTACAAGACAAACAACGGAACTGAATACTAAATCATATTGAATTGCTTAAATAGTTTACTTCCATCTCACTAATAAAGCGGCTTTCTTTCCATTCAGAAAAGCGATAATCTTAAATCACAACCCAATGCATTAATGGCTTTAGCAATGGAATGAATTTATATAGATTTCCCCATTAAGATTACTTATCTGGTGACCCTGATAAATAAAACAGGCGAGTTTCTAGTAGGTTCTTAATTGCTAGATTCTTTTATTTCTTGAGGCTGATGAACCTAACTTAATTGGAACATATTCTGGCAAGGCTGCGTCTGTGTTGTTTTAGAATTAGCATGCGTGGGCCGATTGAGGAACTATTTTTACGTATGAAAGAATATCTTAAGGATGAAATTAATTTTTTACTTTCTCGTATACGAAGGTATTGTAATCGCCAAAAATTTCGAACTTGAGATTTTGACGAATCTCCACGTTTTAGACCTCCCTGAGTCCGAAAAACACAATTTTGGAATTATGTCTGTGTGTCTATGAACACGATAACCCAAAAACTATTAGAGCTACGGTTATGAAATTTGGTATGTGGTCTTTAAATATAATTTGTAGGTTTCTATCAAATTTTGGACAAAATCCGTCCACGGGAAGTTTGTCTGTCTATCTGTCCGCGGTCATGTGAACGCTATAACTCAAAAACGTGAATAGCTAGATGAATAAAATTTGGTCACAGTTTTATCATCATCATTGTAGGTCCGTATAAAATTTTGGGCCAAATCCGTCAAAAGATTGACTGTCTGTCGGTCTGTATAATCGCGTACTTGTAAAAATCCTATCTCCTAAAACCTTGGCTTAGATAAATAAAAATTGGTATGACGTTTGTTAATATTAATTATAGATCTGTGCTCAAATTTCGTTTCAATCCTTTGAAAAAAAGGAGTTGGTTCAAAATGCACATTGCGACTGTGTGTTGGCGAGCGTTTCGCTTATTTTACTGAAGTCAGTATAGTTGGCTTCTGAGCTTGGCGGTCTACGAAGGAAGTAGCTTCGGAAATTATGGCAACCCCCTGAACCCGAAACTTCGTTCTGACATTCTCCAGACGGAAGGTATGGTGAAATCTTGCGTATTATTTGTAGATTTCGTTCTCAACAACTTTAAATAAAGTTGTGGTGCCTCAGCGCACGTAAAAAGTGAGAACTTACGCAATTTTTTTAATTGTTATCATTTTCCTTTTCTACATAATCATAAAAATGGGCGCAGGTCATTTTAAAATTATAATGACTCGGAGTTTAGGAAGCAAACGGGACAAATAGTATACGAGGCGTATGGCAACCCTAGTTAGAGGGAAACTGACACCTTTTTGGGAAGTATACGAGAAAGTTTAGGGGAGACCACTCCCGCTGGTTTGCAGAAGAGATCTTGATCCATAGTATGGTATTACTTGAAGCAACTAGAGACCCTGGGTTAATTAGGACAGTTCTAATTTTAAATTGTTTGTCACATATTAAAAAAATATTCTCAGTTGGCCATTTTTTTTACTTATAATTTAATAGTCCGCATAAAATGTTTTAAAAGATTGATTTTTAAAAAATTGTTAGAAATCAGCTTCTAAAAAATTATTCTTCCCAATTTGCATAGAATATAATCAACTTGTTTCAGTGAATAATCTCAGTTTCATATTGCACTTTCTTTGATTATTAGAAAATTTCATGTGTAAGTCCGTGCTAACATGAATGTGGCAAGACGTCTCCGATTAGTTGGGACTATCCCGGCTTGACATCCAGCCTTCGGATATCTAAAGCGCCCCACTTGGAAATTCAAAAAATCTAGACACTTTAGATTAACACATAAGTTAAAGCACAGTAACAAAACGTTAACACGAAAGAACCCTTGAAAATAGTAATGTAAACTTTTTGTCATACCATAACCCTATTCTTAAAGGTTTTTTTTATCGAATAGACAGTGAAATTAATCCCTAAACGTAAGCAGTGAATCCAAAGTTAATTTTTAAGAGAATGGCGTCAACGAGGAAAAAAGTGCATCGCATTTTGTGGTACCATGAAAAAAAATTGGTCATTTATGTTCAACGGGAGTTTAGATGTTTTTATTATAGGATTGTGTGGCACTTGCGTACAAGTCATTAACTATCAATCAATGAGCTGTGACAATCGTTTGTGTGACCGAGAAGAATAAGTCTTCTAGATACATTAAGTGCGTCTTCTAGGTGCATTATTAAATTGCAAATAAAAACTACTGTTGACAGAAAAAATACTAATCTAAGATTTGAACGATAATCACACGTAGCTTTCATTTATATGTTAACTAATTCAAGAAAAATTCTCTCAGATTTATATAACACATTCTAAGAACCAATGACTTTAATTACTTGATAAGCAAATTTTCGATTTTTCGGTCCGTTTTGCCGAATATTCTTGCCAATAGTTATAAATTCTAGCAAACCTTCACGAATCACTGACTGATCACCTCTTGTCTATGACCGATCGATGATTGATTAGGCGTTAATGTCTCGTGTGCTACTGTACGCAAGTGTCGCAACACCTACTATAGACCAGTGGCGTAGCTAAAGGGGACGGTCCGCCCCGGGCGCAACTTCGAAAGGGGCGGCAAAATCAGGTATGCAGGAAAACATTTTAAACTAAGATGAGCGGCACTAGCTTAATCAATGTGTCATAAATAATAACTAATATAATTAATTCGTATTTTTTTGCCTTTATCCAGTAAATTACCGATATGTGAAAGAAAGACTGATAGTGGAAGCCCGATATCGCAACCTATCTTCAGACGTGGAAGGCGTCAGACGACGAATTACGTTACTAAAGAAAGGTCTTTTTTCCTCTGGATTTTTATTTTATTTTATGGTTTATGCCTCTATGTAACTTGTAAAGGGAGGGCGGCATTCTGCAAGTTTGCACCGGGCAGCAAATGTTGCAGCTACGCCACTGTTATAGACGCGGTCCTCTAGATATCATCTCCATAAAGTACCCCATCACTGAGGCTCTGTAGTTCTCCTGTTCCAGAATGAAAAACTTTTGCAAATGGGCTGAAAGGGATGAACCATACCATTGGTTCCAAGCTCTTCTGATATTAATCCTCTTGATTTCTTCTTTTGGAGATCTAGTGTTCCTTAAGAAATGTTGGACTGCACATAGCGAGAACTAGAATACCGTCTTCACATTCTCCGAGCTAAAAAAGAGAGTTAAGGGGGAACACACTGAAATTTACTAAGGTATGTGATTTGTTTCAAACTCCATTACAGTGTTTACAATATAAGAAAATAAACATGTGTCTAAGAAATAGTTGTCCATTATTAAAGTTCTCCTATTCAAAGCTGTCTACAGCCGTAACCATTAAACAGAAATGTGTGTTTTTTGGATGGGGAAAAAAATAGAGGAAGGGAAACACCGTTTCTACCGTGGAGTTCGCTTTTCAAGTAGAGGAGCACAGCGCTTTAAACTTTCAGATCAGTACTAAGTTTTCCGCGAATGTTTGTACGTTTTATTAAAACTAATGCTTCACATCGAAACAAATTTGCATCTGCACTGAAGCTTTCATTGTATACATCTTTGACGCCATTTTTGGAAGTGATTTTTTTATGCTCTGATTGTTTTATCCTTCCCTTTTTTTAAGTCATCCAGAAAGTTACACTTTTTGTCTATGAATGGTTACGATTGTAGGCAGCTCTGTATATGGAGCTTTAATTATAGGCACCCAGGGTAATAGCTTTTGAGCAATAGTTTTTTGTAGACAAGCAAAAACTTTGCCCTCTCACCTGAGTAAGAAAATCACTAAACATTTGCTTATAAAAACAAACACTTGTCTTAAAGATGTAGCATTCATCTTGACCATAAATTTCCCACTGTGATTCATTAGATTAATGTCGTTCTAAAGCTACGCAAAGTCTATTTGGGGACGCGATATTGAATCGCTGTGAGATGACCAGGACCACACACTCTCTTCAAGTTTATACACCACACTATTGTGAGAATATTGGTCCATGAAAAATGTAACGTGAACCTCTCCCAAACACATATAATTTTGACGGGATCCGGTTTGGAACCAGCAACCTCCCATTCCTGAAGCCGCGACTCTGTTGCCGAAATACGCGGTTCTGAAAATGCGATGAGTTTTATGTAATTGGATTTATTTGTAAAATATGAAATAAAGATTAAATTTTGAAATCGATTTTCACTCACTTCCAAATGTACCTAGAGTTCTCTAATTTTGTACAGCTGTGCGTTCGCTATGAGATTGTAATATTTTTATATTTTCAGAACATAATTTATCGGTCAATCGATTAATTTTAATTACATTTTAACTCTGCATGCGAAACGTAACCTGGTAATGAATTTAAGAAGAAACTGATTACACGATTCCATAATATTTGTAATAATTAAATTATGAAATATGTTACAGATTAAAAATTAGAAAATGAAAAAATAAAAATAATATAAAATAAACATTTATTAATGTACTCAAAATTAAGAAATATTTTTATCAAAAATATGGACGCCAAAACAAAATCACAAAAGCATACGGAGCTGAAAATAGTACTATAAAGAATTTAAGTTTCGATGAATGTCATAAAAAAGCCTGAGCAGTCATTAAAAATTAAAATTATTACAAATGTGATTGGAATTCCAATTATCTATTAACTATAATTATTTGTAACATCTTCTCACGCTTTTACGTTTTTGCTTTGACTTCCATATTTTTGATAATAAAGTTTCCTGCCTTTTAGTGCATAAATATAAGCATGTTTTAAAATGCTTTTTTTTATTTTTATTATTTTTTAAACGTTAGAAATAAAAAATAAAGTGAATTCTGAGCAGAAAACAAAATCATACTTATGTATTATTAAATTTAATCGTATACACTTGACAGCAGATTTAAAATTTCTTAATTTTGAAATAGAGTCATTTCATATGTCATCGCTGCCACGTATCTTCACGTTTCAAATTCGAACTCGAGATTTTGACGAATCTCCACATTTTAGACTTCCCTGAGTCCGAAAAACACGATTTTGGAATTATGTCTGTCTGTGAACACGATAACTCGAAAACTATTAGAGCTACGGGGATGAAATTTGGTACGTGATCTTGACACATAATTTGTAGGTTTCTATCAAATTTTGAACAAAATCCATTTACGGGAAGTCTGTCTGTCCATCTCTCCGCGTTAATGTGAACACTATAATTCAAAAATTTGAATAGCTAAATGGATAAACTTCGGTACACAGTTTTATCATCAGGAATTTAGGTCCGTATAAAATTTTGGGTCAAATCCGTCAAAGGGTTGACTGTCTGTCGGTCTGTGTAATCGCATACTTCTAAACATTATAACTCGTAAACCCTACGGCTTTGATGAATAACCAGTGGGAGTGACCTCCCTAAACTTTTTCGTATACTGCTCAAAAATTTGTCATTTGCCCTCCCCCTGCGTGGATAAAAAAAAAATCGAACCTACTGTAATCCAGAATGCAACGAATATGAGAAGGTTTTTCATTGCAGATTATAGTGATTGTAAAATATTTAAGTGTAGAATCAGAAATGCCTATGTATTAAAACTTAGCAATATTTATTTTCCATCACACTCCAGCAAGATCCGCTATTATACGAGCGAGCGAAAACAAACCAGAGGGAGTGGTCTCCCCTAAACTTTCTCGTATACGTTCCCAAAAAGGTTCTGTTTCCCTTCCCCCTGCGTGGATAAAAAAATTCGAACCTACTGTAACCCAGAATCCAATGACTATCAGAAGGTTTCTCATTGTAGATTATAGTGATTGTAAAATATTTACGAAAAGAATCAAATTCAAAGAGATGCGAACCGATTTTCCACTCTTTCCGTCTCAAGGACAAAGTGGCGTAATCCTTCCTTTATAATCAATACATTAAACAATGATGTATAGCTGCAAAATATTTAAATACAGTTCAAATTCTTTAAGAGGGTAATTCCTTCATAACATGTTTGATAAACATCAATTATGAAAGCACAATCAAAATTAAATAGGATGTATAAAACCATCATAGCATACTTATAGAAAAATATAGTTCATACAAGCTAGAATAATAAAAGACGCCAAATAAACTTCCGTCGGAAGTTAACCAAAGTTAGAACCACGCGTGGTTTGAATGATCAAAACAAATAAAACCCCCTGAGCATTTTTTTGCGCAACAGGACCTGGCGAGACGCCCTAAATGTTTGCTTCCTCACAAAATCTCGCCGCCAGAATTGGTTTTTGGCAAACTGCCAAGTTTTCGGAGTGTCCCTTCTTTGCACAGGCATTGTACCAGAACGCATGCGCATGGAGTTAAACAAGTATGCGATTATGCGACGAGACCGACAGACAGTCAGCCCGTTGACGGATTTGGCCCAAAATTTTATACGGACCTACATTCATGACGATAAAACTGTGCACCAAATTTTATCCATCTAGCTACTCAAGTTTTTGAGTTATAGTGTTCACATGACTTCGGACATACAGACAGACAAACTTCCCGCTGACGGATTTTGTCCAAAATTTGATAGAAACCTACAAATTATGTTTAAAGACCACATACCAAATTTCATCTCCGTAGCTCTAATAGTTTTCGAGTTATCGTGTTCACAGACACACAGAGAAAGTAAAAATTGGTATGAGGCCTGCTAACGTTAACTGCAGATCCGTGCCCAATTTTCGTTTCAATCGGTCCAGAAAAAAGTGTTCAAATCGGCTATTTGTCTTTTCTGATCACACAATGGCGCGAGGCCGTTATTGCGTAATTGCGCGATTCACTTGCGCTAATCCTTTCCGCTTCTACCCACGCCTTTCGCTTACTGCATTAGGGACGTTTGTTCGTTTTGCTGCCTTTTAGCTTATTTTTTCTTCACATGTGTGAGAGGTATATGAAAAAGTTTAAGGGAGACCACTCCCGCTGGTTTTTAAATGAGAGAGAAATAAAAAAGTTTTTTTTCAGATAGGTGTTCATTACGGCGTTCTAAATTTGCTACAGCGAGAGATTTACATACTCAATCAGAAGCCGATGCACGTTTTCTGGTTCAGCTTTTTTCGGATATCTGGAAAACTATTCAGTTTTCGAATTATAATTGATTTAACAGATTAAAGAGCGTGAAATTCCTGACAAATAGGGGAAGGAGGGATAAAAGAATTCTTGATTCCTTGATTCTGGCGCTATTCTTTTTCCTATCTACCAGAGAGATAATGAATAACAATCTATTAGTCAAGAAAAAGGAACAGTCATAGTGGCGTGTTGTAGCTGTTGAATTCACTGATTCTGTGAAGGTTTATTTGTTTTAAGACGTCAACTCTCTAACGTTCGTTTGATTTTAAGGCTTGCCTCGTAGAATTTTAAAAATGCCTTTTCCTAAGAGATGGCGCTGATGTTGACTAGGTTGTGACGTCATCGTTTTCATCAAATTTACAACCTTCTTGCCAAAAAGGAAATAAATGGTACCCATAAAAATACCGCAGTGACCCCTCACATTCTTATATTACAAAAGAGTGGGTCCTGCTTTGCTATAAAGAAGGAGGATCCGACGAAAGTGTTAACTTTCCGTTCTGTCGGAAAATTGTATAAAATATATTTCTTTTAGCTAGTTTTAGAAACTTAGTGAAAACAAACGCATATACTTTGATGATTGCATTTTTTTTTCAAACTAAGCTTATGACGGAGTAAATTCCAAGAGTGTACCTGAAAATTTGAATAATAGATATTTCGATAACAGTAATTATGCTTCTAAAATAATAGCAAACAGAATTCAAATTAAAATCAATAATATTGGTTAGCTTTCCAATTTCAGAATTTTGCGTTAGGTGAAATAGTTCATTTAAAAGTAATCATAAGCATTCTATAAAATAATCCACTTTTCTGCGATGAAATTCCTAAAACGCTTAATAATTGGTACACACTTAAATAAATCAAACTTTAAATGTCAGATTTTCTTACGGGAGGGTAGTAGGAATACTTATGTAACAAAAATATATCATTGTAATCCACACGGTTATGGCAGATAATATTTATCTTAATATAAATAAAAGTCATTGTGGGTGTGTAAGTTTCTATGTATGTTCCACATCTCCTCCTAAACCACGGCACTGATTTCAACCAAACTTTGCACACTTATTAATTAAGACAAGGGGAAGATTACTGTCAACTTTTCAAAGCGCAAATTTTAATTAAACAGTCAGTTAATAAAAAATTAACCGAGACTTTTTTTCCGCTGTAAGGTCGCAGCAAATTATCACCTGAAAATTATTTTTATACCATCTTAAAGTTCAAACTTTTTACCTTTTAATGATACCAATTTAATATATGTGAGATTTTTCCTTAAATTTTTTTATTAATTTTTCATAATTTAATAAAAAGTTGGCACGCAGACGAATTTAAAATAAAGCAAATTGTAACGATACTCAGTTGCTAGGCAACGGTGTAATTACTTTACCATTTTTTTCCTGTCTATTTTTTTTCAAATGTCGTTTGGCAATGTTTTCATTGGTTCTTAAAGAATTCTAAAGCTTATTTAATTAGATTAAAAAATCGCTGCAGATAATATCACCTGTCATCTTTTACCTGCGTTTCCTAAGAAATAATAAATAAGTAATATTTTAATTAAAAATATATAACTTTGAGTATTACGAGATTCGGAGTTGTCTAAAAGAAAACATAAGTCAATCTCTCAAATTCCAACAAAGGCAAAGACAGTAAAGCTTTTGTAAGCAGATGAAATAGATGTTTGACAACAGCACGCTCCAGAAATGTCGTTTGGAGGCTAGCATTGGATTTGTGAAAAATAAATCAAGATGAAGGAGAAAATAAAAAAAATAAATTTTCTCACTGATTTTCACTTTCTCGTATACGAAGTAAATAAAGAGAAAATATTGTAATCGTCAAAAAATTCGAACTCGAGATTTTGACGAATCTCCACATTTTAGACTTCCCTGAGTCCGAAAAACACAATTTTGGGTATGCCTGCCATCTGTGGAGCAGTAACTCAGCTAGCAAACTGCAGGGATGAAATTTGGTACATAGATCTTTACACATAATTTGTAGTTTTCTATCAATTTTGGACAAAATCCGTCCGGGAAGTTTGTCTGTCCGCTTCATGTGAACTCTATAACTCAAAACCAAAATAGCTAGATGGATAAAATTTGGCACACATTTTATCATCATGAATACGTCCATATCAAAGTTTGGACAAATCCGTCGAAGGGTTGATGGTCTGTCGACTGTATAATCGCATACTTGTAAAATATATCTCAAACCCTTTGGCTTAGAAATAAATGGTATGACGTTGATAACATTAATTATAGATCTTGCCCAAATTTCATTTTAATCGTTTGAAAAAAGGCTTACAAACTATAGTATTTTTTTACTGCTTACTGGAAAGAAATCTTTTCGCATGCTCGAACTATCAGCTAGCGAACGAGGTCATTTCCTTCTGTTTTCTTTTCGCTCCACGAACTCGCATTACAGGAGCTTGCTAGAGTGTAGTAGAAAATAAATATTCTACAATGTACATCCATCTCTTTGAATATGATTCTTCATAATATTTTACAATCACTATAATCTGATGAAAAGTTTCATAATCCTTCATTCTGGGTTACAGAGGTTCGTTTTATCCACGCGGAGGAGGAATGATGTTTTTGAAGTATATATATATATATATATAGTTGTGTATATATATATATATATATGTATATATATATATGTATGATGTGTGTGTGTGTGTGTGTGTGTGTGTTGTGTATGTATTGTTGGATATATCATCCGATCATATATAAATCCCAATTCTCTCAGATAGGAAATAACAATATAACACTGATCAAATAGAGGGAATATTGGCTGTTTTTAATAAATTACGTAAACGTTTAGGGAAGATGCATGGCGTCAAGGGTCGCTGATTTCAGGATTTGTAGGCGTGGAAAATAAATATTCTTTTAGTAATAAATATCCAACAGGGAATTTAATATACCTCCAGCGCGGGAAAAAGAACGGAACTGGAATTAGAACAAGTGAATTTGGATATAAAGTTTAAAATAGATAATATTAGAATTTGAAATAAAATTTAGGATTATTACATACATATGTATAAATAATAATACCTAATAGACTCAACTCCACATGGATTCAATTTTTTAAAATAGTTTCTCTTGGAGATATATTTAAATTAATTGGTTATTATTGCAGTTTAATTGAAGATTTATTATCTGCAATAGTTTTCTCTCTTTTAATTTATTGAAGACACAACCGTTAATGGATAGAACAAATTGCTAATATAAATCAAGAAATTGTATATATAGCGGATTAATTTGATGAAGAATAATGTGTAGAAAATCTACTTAAATATTACCTTATAATGAGATATGAAAATAACATTTATGTATTGGTATATATATATATTAAAATTACATTTGAGTATTCTGATTTGCTATTTGTTATTGATTTTATATGTCTTTGTATGTTCTAGGGTGATAAATGTTGAAAGGATTAATGACAGGCATAAAATCAATTAATAAAATGTTTAAGATAGGATAAACGAAGAATAAGATTGTTGGTGGCTTACTATTTAAAATTTCTTTTATATGAGATTAATATTAATGGAGACAAACTAATGTTTGAGGATGCAGTAAAATTAATTTATTTTTTGAATGTGAATGAGGAATCGAAAAAAATTTCTCTTATAAACACTAGGTCGGCCTTAAATATATTATTACGCTTGTTATAAATTATATATTTTTTTATGTTCCTATTTTTTAAGTGTATTATATGTTATTCATGTGTGAAGTTGTAATTCTGATTCTCAGTCATTAAGATTAGGCTATGTAGATTTGTTTAGAAAATGGTAGGGAGTTATTTTGATGAAAATAAATGTCATTAGTTTAGAGTAATTGTGTGATTTTTCTTCACTACCATGTGACTGATGGAGGTAACTTTTGGAATGAACCTAGGTTAATATAAAATATAACATCTAAATATAACACAACGCAAACTACATCTTTATAAATTTCTTGAAGTTGAATCTGGAGATTATTTTTAGGATAAATGAAGGCTAAAATTAGATTAAGGTGTAACTTTATGCTTGTTACTAGATGTTTCATTAAGTGGAAATTTTTAATTATTGATTTGGAAATGTTTGATGTTAAATTGATTTAATGAATGAGACTTTGTGATTGTTTTTATGTAGAGATTCATCAGATTAATTCTCAGATAATTAGAGTGTCTATTGCAAAAGTGAAATGTCATTTAATAACTAAATTACTAAAGGTATTGGAGATAATTTTGGGTTTATAAATTTTTTACTAATGATAATAATATCTAAATAAAAGATTAATAAACTTATATACACATAACGTTTTGAGAATAATTGAATATACATTTTGAGAATTTTCATTCTCTATAAAGTTTGCAGAAAGAGATTTCTTTCGTCATATTTCAATATAAAACGACATGCATACATTTTTGCATTTCGCAAAGTCTAAGGGATATGACATCAAAAGTAAAGAGCACATTTTTCATTTGAATATTGGGGATTTAATGTGATGGTCAAATATAATTTAAAACTCTATTTACTTGAGTGAACCTAAATATCAAAATATCAAGTTATGTTTGGATTGGTATATAGCTTTAGTACATAGAGTTTTACAACCTTAATGTTGTTAGTTTGAAATAATAGAGAAATTTTGAGGCTAAATATAGAAATATTTAGTGACAACTCAAATAGAACATATTTTGCAATAGCAACACTTTAGGAGAAGTTTTGTAATAATTGCAATGAGTTTGTTTCAAAGAATATAAACAAAACTCCTTACGTTAGAGATAAAAAAATTTAATCATATTATTTACTATAGCTTCATTTAAGTTTTGAGTTATCGTTTTCGATAGAATACAGGACACTGAGATAGACTTCCATGCAAGGATTTGAAGAAATCTACCAATCTTTTGTAAAGACCCCCCTCGAGCTCAAGCCGTTTGCGAGGTTATTGTGTTACAGACAGTCACACACAGAATAGATAGACAGACATAATTACACAATTGTGTTTCTCGCCTCAAGTAGGTCTAACAGTGGAGATTTATCAAAAATTCGAGTTCAATTTTTTGATTACTATACTTTCTCTTTGTCATGTTGTAGAATGTAAAAATGATTAAGTAACACTGTAACGGAGAACCAATTCTACAGATTCCCTTCTTATCCTATGCACATACTAAAAAAATTCGAAAATAATAAATTCTAGTAGAAACGTACAGCAAAATAGTGAATTACTGCTCTCTAATACAGTTATCATTACTAGTTTTATGATTAAACCATGAGGGGGGTGGCTGTAGAAATCTTTTGTCTCAAGTGGTTTTCTCCGTCTTTTCATAAATGGAGAGCGTACAGCTAAGGGCATCTCTTTACAGAATGGCTCAGTCGTTAAAGTCGCATCGCTGCAACCTTGATTTCAACTTGTCAGGGACCTGGAATCAAACATGATTCATTTCGAAGTCTTCTCAGATTCCTGCAGATCAGCAATCAGAGCCTGCTTGATTTTTAGCATTATCGTGTTTTGTGAAGGTTTTAAAAAAAGTAGGACATCAATAGCAAAATTAATGGCCATCAACTACACCGATTCGCAAATTCATCTTAAGGAAGTTTGGTGAAGGACAGTAAATTAAATCGCAAAAGTTATTTTACTTCGAAACACTACACCCACTCCGATAGAAAACAGGAACAATTGGAATATTTTATTAAAAATACTTTTTTTTCTATGAATGCACTCAACAAGTTCTACTTTCGTATCAAAAAGCCCAGACAACTTCTGCCTAGACTTTAGAGTGTATAATATGACGCACTTTGCTTCACTGTTTAATGAAGAAAACCAGGTGGAGGTTGGTGTCTCTTGCACTGATTGCGTCCGAAATTTGATGCAGGTGATTATCATAGTGATAGACCACTCTTATTTGTCTAAGTCGTTGCATTTTCAATTACACAAATAGTATGACGGCACGAGTTAGCTCTTTAACGAAATATAATAATTTATTACATCTGGAGAAGTAAAACTACACCCTTAAAATTATCAATTCATCCCAAGCTGACTTTTGCGTTTTTTGAGTCGAGGGACATGGGCGGACGACTTCCTGTAGATGGATTCTTAAAATTTGTTACCTAATTTGTTGTGTTCGGCAAGGCAGACGTATTCAAGGCTAGGGTGTATCAAAGCTCGCGCCTGAGAGATGAAAGAGCGCCCCAATAAAATATATATTTTTAAAATATAGAGATAAATTGATTTATTGAAGAAACTCCAAAATTCATTTCTTTCTAACCAGACATAAAATCTTATTTCAGGTTGATTGGTGTTTCAGACGAGAAAAACGTCCCCATCAGAACTTTCAGGCCAGCAGATATATTTTTATTAAAATCTCACAGAAGCTGTTATTTCGGTGATTAAACGAGGTAGGTCTCATTTTTAATATTATTAATTATTCAGTGGTCATTAGTACTAATAGATCAGTTCAGTAAAGATCAGTTAGTAAATTCTTTTTTTCATTTCAGAGAGCCGTTGCATTCAATGAGCTACTTCGGAATAATTCCACTGTGGAAATGTGAAACTAACTGACTCGTATTTCAATTCCATCTTCTCACACTTTGTTGAAACTAAGACCTAAGACACATGTTAACTCTATGTCATTGGTCCCCTACCACCTTTATCTTAATCTGACCACCAAAATATACATCTGAACATGGGAAATATAGTTAAAGGATGAAATTTAGCAATGATTGTGGTTTGTAGAACCATAGAAAAATCTTTTTATTAGAGATGCGATTGCTATTAAAACTGTGCGAGGCTCTTTAGGAAGAAAAAATGTCTCGATAATTTGTCGCTGTCAGAAAAAAATCTTCGCTAAAGCTTTACACAATTATGTGAAAACGAATTCTCATCCTTTGGAATAGGCACAACTCTGTCTAACGAACTGACTCATTAAAAAAGTTTTTATAACCCCATAAAGGCAAATTTTATTTACGGTATCATTTCAATTTTGAATAATATTTTATAATGTCATCGACCAGCGTGCTAATTTTATGAGCTCACTGAGCACCAAAAAAGAAACAAAATTGTGTAAATTTCATAAAAATCGAATTATTTTTGGGTACTGAAGTTTAGTGTTACATTTATAGCTTTATTAAATAGAACGCAGGTCTTTTCGTTTAATTTAAGAATAATATTTTCGAAATGTGAAAAAAAATGATTTCTTTAAATTCATATTCAACAGAAAGAGTAAATGTGTTAGTCAGTGTTCTGTTCTCATTTGTTATATTTGCAAAGATTGTGACTACCAATTTATTTCCATATATTTAATTCAATAAAAATAGGATATCGCGTACAATAAATATAATTTTTTTTGTAACAACGCATCTGAAGCGTTGTTATAAAAGCATAACCCGTTTAATATCTAACACAATTTTCAAGTAAAAATAACAAGAAATCAATAGTCTATTTAAATCTTATAATTGGAACCGTATTTTGATGACAATATATTTTGAAATATTTATTATCTTAAAAAATATGCTCTAAAATGAATTTCTATATTTCTCGATTTCTTGCTTTTTCATTTTTTAAACTAAAATAAAAATGTTAATTATCTATCTTGAAAGGAGTCAAAACTTATTGTAAAGTAAACAACATTTGAACTTGACATTTAGTTTATAAGAAGTCATAATCGCCTTCTTCCGAGGCAATGTATATAAATTTTGTATAATTTTAAACTTTGTCGCTTTACAAGGTATTCAATAAACATGCAGTATTTGAAAAACTTAAAAAATAATTTACTGTTTAGAATTAATGAATAATTTTAATTCTAATCAATTATTAAAGCATCATGTCGATGTTTTAATAAATGCACAGAAATTAAAATTATATTATTGTTGAATTTATGTGCTTGTATTCGCTCGTTTTTATTAAAATCAGGTTCATGTTCTATTCAAATTTATCTCGGAGACTTTTTAAGTTTGGCGATTATCTTAGTGTATGAGAAAGGGTTTTTTTAACTTATCATGGATTTTTTAAAAATCTATCTGGTTCTTTGTTGTATAGCAAAATAATCTGAAAAAGTGTCACAATGAGTTTGATTTGGTATTAATCTTCAGTTTAAAAATACGCCGGGAAAAATAGCTTGGATCACTTTTTTCTTTGTTACATGAATTCATGTTTCAAGAAATTTTTAAAACTTATAAAATGGCGAGGCCAAAAGGTTTATAATAATTTGGTTCTTCAAGAGATTGACTGTTTCTTCAATGAAAATTAATATTAAATATCAAATTTGTTTTTCTATTCTCACGTCATATTACTTCAGTATTTAACATGAACTTAATTCTTTTCAGTGATTTATGACTCACTAATGTTATTAGAAAATAATCGTGATATGTTCAATAGAAAGCAATTTTGCTAAGAAAAAGTTATTTGCAGCTTCTTTTATTCAATAGATTCTGAATTTATTTCGATAATAATTAAACTTTGATTTACATATGCAAATTCAAAAACCTTACTTATGATTAATTAAGATGTAAATCATAGATTAAATCAACTGATTATAAACTTACATAATGTAGCAATTATAAAATGAAAAATTATCAATAAAAATGTAGTTATAATCACTAAAAGTATACAAAATAATATTATTTTAAAACCTAATGACTGGCAAGAAGAAATGTTAAATTAGATATGTGTAATGCTTTCTTAGGGCCTCCAAAAAATTCTGCGCAATGAGGCCCCCAACAAGCTTAATACGCCCTGTGTGTCACGTGCCAAATTTCATGCCTCAAGCTCCTTGTGTTTTTGAGTTTTCGTGTTCAATGGCCGATCGATCGGCAAACAGACAGATCGACAGACATAATTTTAAAAATGGTTTATTCGGACTCGGGAAGGTTTGAAATGTGAAGATTCATCAAAATTTTGAGGTTGAATTTTTTCCCAATTACAATACTTTTTCTTTGTATATTTCGTATACCAGAAGGGCAAAATGGGTGGAAAAATCAGTTAAATTTATTATACAAAATTAAAAAGTACTTTCGCAGTTTTATCAGAACTTTCATGCCAGAGACTAAAAAAAATTACTCTCAAAACCTCATAGGATGAATTTAGATTTCGGAGGGAGCAAAATCAGAAAAGAAACCGCAGAACGGATGTACAAGAAAAAAAATCGCACAGAAATATTTGGCAAGAGCACAACTACGTTCCACTTTTGCAATTTTCGTTAAGTCTCTCTGGCACCTACAAAGCGGCTAAAGATTCAAATTTCTTCGTGGCACAATTTTTTAGCCTTAAGCACGTTTTTTCGCCATTTATCCCGAAATGCCCATAGAATAAATAAAACTATTTTCAGAATCCTTTCTTGTCTGGTGCTATTTTTCCTTTTCCGTTCTTGTACTTTAAAACAGTGATTAAAAAGTGATCCTCCCATCCTTGAAACTGAATAAATATAGATGATCTGAACATCCTTTGCAGTCCTATGTCGAAGTGGACGCGACATCAGTTTCTTGCCAACAAGTCCTGTGTCGAGGTGGACTCGACATTTTTGACTCAAATTGGTTTTTTACTTTAAATTACCTTAAAATGTAATTATTAATATATTCACTGAAAATGGCTTGGACTTGCGAGAACTCGTTTGAAAAACCTTTGGACTAGTATTTTTTTAGATTAACGCCATCTTCTGAAGCTACATAAAGATAAGTTTCCAATGAAACATATTACTTTTCCATTGTTCACGACGATCTTTCAGGTGATATCCGAATTTCCAAAAGTTCAAACCCCACAGGCACGGGACCCTTGTGGCAAAGTGGTAAAGTTTTACTTCAAATAGTAAAACAACCGCAGTATATGTGAAAATGTGATTTCGAAGGTCAAACTGTGACGTGGAAGTGTAGACAGTAGGTAGTCTCTGATTACTGCTCATAATTACGAGGTCCGTCCCAAAATAGTCCTCGTATTTCTTGAAAGCGGGGTGTTAATATAGGAAATTAAACTTAGCTAAACATAATCAGTAAGAATCGATCATGGAATAAACGTTAGCCACTCTTGCCTCTTGATTTAATTGTAAAAGACAATAAGATTAAAAATAATATAAAAGATATTCAGAAAATGAAATTTTTGATTACAAAGGAATAGAACTCGAAAGCGCTATTGTAATTGTCTTCATCGCATACAGAAATATTTGGCGATATTGCAAAAGGAACTGAACATTTTGAACTTAGATAATCGAAACAGATTTCCATGTTCCTGCGGAAAATTTTAAGTGTCTTTTTATGCAACTTCCGATACTATAGGGCCCTGTGTGAACTAGTAATTTTACCTTTGCTTCCTTTACACTGATAGGACCATGTGTGAACTATTACTTCGATTAAAGCTAATTAGTTAGATGAATTCTAGTTCTCAGTGATGACATTATTCATGTTTGCGTTGTAAACGTTATCTCTTTACAGAGTAAAAGACTGAAGTTAATATTAGAGATATCTGTAGGATGCTCAATTCTCATGCATACCAAAAATAATTTTATGACTCAACTTCCTTTACATAATAAACCAGGATGAAATTTTCGTGACCAATTTTGCCTCATCAGAATAACTTATTCACTTTAGAATATATATCGATTGTTTCATCTTAAATGTTTATTAGTTACTAGCTGATATGCCCGGCGTAGCTCGGCATAAAAAATATTTTCAAGTACTTATAACACTTTCAATTTACTAAAAGTGTTTTACGCGGAAGCGTCTTTCGTTGATTTTCGTTAAGCAACTGACCTTTTGGACCAGCAGTGAAACACCCTTCTTCTTTTTCTCTCCCTAGTTTGAACCACCTAGCAAGAATCTCGTACTCCATTTTCCCCTCCCCATCATTGCTACGGCAACAGCAGAAACTCTTTCATATCTTGTATTTTGACGTAGACTTACGTCTCTTCATAGTGGTCTAATGATGTGTCGGGAAAGGAAATAATTATGACGCTTTTCGTGATATTTTTAAGCGCTTATAGCTCCGCAACCAAATAACATAGAGAGTTGTAGTTTCATTTAACAGAGGAAGGTTGACATTGAAGATTGCAAAAATAATTTTAGAATTTGGAAAAACGGTTTAGTCACAGTCGAGCTTCAAAGTTGGTGAAAATCACTAAAAATTTTGATGACGTCATAGCGACCGACGCGCGCGCATGCAGACTATCCAATTACATTTGGCAATTTATTCATCGATCTCAAGTTCACGCGAAATATTACTCAAGAATTGTTAAATTACGTCGAATTTCATGATAAAGTTAATGTTTATAGCTCCGCAACCACATAACATAGAGAGTTTTAGTTTCATTTAACAGAGAAAGGTAGACATTGAAGATCTCAAAAATAATTTATGAATTTGTAACTATGGTCACAGTCGATTTGAAAAATTGGTGAAAATCACGAAGAATTTTGATGACGTCACAGCGACCGGCGAGCGCGAACACATTGGTTGTGAACGGTATATTAACTGGATTTTAATAGATCAATAATTAATTCATTTAACAGAGAAAGGTCAAAGAGCATAGGTCATAGGTCAAAGTCACATAGAGCTACTTTAGTCACAGTTGAGCAATCAATTAATAAACTGACCTTAATTAATTATTATTAACAATTGTTGATTTAATTGAGCTGTCCTGTCCATCGATTTAATTGAGTTGATTCGGATTTAGTTTCATTTAACTGAGAAAGGTCATAGAGCATAGGTCAAATTCACATAGAGCTACTTTATTCACAGTTGAGTAAGGTAAGTAAGTCTAAGCCTCTCAATCCCAGCGGCTGTTTCGCAGAGACAGCCTCCGGTCGATTTTTTTTTGCCATTATCCGATCTTATTCTCTCATCTTTAGTGTTTTTGTCACTGACCGGAAAAATACCTCACATTGTTCTTCCTTTTTCACCTTAGGCCCTCTCCCTCCGGTAGGAAGTGGGATCAACAATCTTGAAGGATTTTACACACTCATTATGATCATTATAAAATTTGTAATATTAAATGAAGCATCGCGGAAAGAGTAAATAACATCATTGTGTTGTGGGGAAAACATACTAATACAGATATATGCTACGAAATAAAAGCTAAATAAAATTACTGCTTTTCTGTTAATATTCAAAGAAAACAATATTTTTACCATAACTTTCACAATGGTAAAAATACCAGAATGAAGGATTTGATAAAACGATAAATAGTTTGAATTTTATTACAATAACAGAAAGCATTGTTACAAATTGTGTATGAAATAAATTTGAAATGTTTAATAAATTAAGAAGAAGAACACATAACATTTAAATTGAAATCATTAAAAAGATAATTTTCTGCTCTTTAAGATGGTATGCAAATAATCTACGTGCAATATATTTTTTCTGAAATTATTGACGAAACACTGAGATAAAACGCCGAAACTTGGCTTAATTTTCGTTTATTTAATATCTTAGGAAGAAACTTTTTAAAGTTTGAAAAAGTAGAATTAATCTAAGAACGGACCCCATAATGGCACGTGGAAATTTCATGTCAAGTCTATTCTCCGTTTAGGATGAGTTCTTGCGACAGATAGACTATTAGAACATCTTTTTTACCAATTCCTTTTTCATCTTCCTACGATAGGAACCGGACTAAACAGTCTTGAAGACATAGCACACACTCATTAGGATAAGTTAAAAATTTGTGAAAATTAAACAAAACATCGAGAGAACAATTCACTAACGTCATTGGATCACTGTGTAACCGTATTAAAAGCTGTCAATGATACGACTACCGGAAACCGGAAGCGAAAAGTCCACTTTGTTGTTTATGCTCAAAGAAAACAATTTTCTTATCTTAAATTTAGCACTGGCAAAAGCCCGCGCGCGAAACAGTAATTTGGCTTGAATTTTTCTATAAGAATAAAAATTATGGCTAGAAATTGCGTTCAAAATATATTTTTGAAGCTTAATAACAATCAGAGAACACACTTTATCGCAATGGAATTAATATCATTAAAAAGATAATTTTCTGCTCTTTATAATGGCATAAAAATAATTGTTGTCTAATAAATATTTCCGAAGTTATTGGCAAAAACCGTCTAAGCATTAGGCTTAACAGCGGCTAATTTTCGTTAGTTAATTAAATATCTTAAGAACTAATTAACTCTGAAAGTTGAAAATAGCACCGTTGACCTAGAAATGTGCTCTAGAATGTCGTGTGCAAATTTCATGTCACTACGGTGCACCGTTTATGAGGAGTTCTTGTGACCGACAGACGGACAGACAGATACATGTATTTTCTGCTTTATATTATAGATTGAGATATTATCCTCAGCTCTCTTTCTTTAGAGGAAGATTTTCGCTCGACCATTATTTGCATAGCAACTGAAAGTTCATTTACTTACTATTGTATTGTTTAGTTCCTTTCGAACATTCCATTTTGCTATATCCTCAAGTTTGAACAACATTGTAAAAATGATTTAAATCCATTGAATGCACAATGCAGTGATGATATCATATCGAAGAAATATATATTTCATGCGCCATAGCTGCCTTATAAGTAAGTGCCCGTCGGTCGAATTTCGGCTCTTTTGACAGTTGAATCAGCTGCATTGTTAATGCACAATTGACTTCCTTTTATGATGTCGCTCGCACACTTTTCTTTCTGCATTGAGAGATTTCTTTGGATTATTTTATGATGCCTATAAAACTGTTATCAAAAATTCATTAAGGTGATACCTGGGATCATATCCATAATTATAAGCATGATGATTTATTTAACGAGACTTGATAGAGTATTGTTTTGGAAAATGTGCTAGTTGTGTAATATTCTTGATGCATTTTATCCATTGAGCAATGTATAAGCGTAGAAACTTTAGCGTAAAGGTAAAAACAGAAAACCATTGTTTTGCTGTGGTGTTGCGATGGAAGGCAAGGAGGACATACACTATATGATCGAAAGTATCCGGACACTTTCGGGTTTTCACATTTTCAACAATTTCTCCGGAAACTCTGGACCAAAAGTGCATTCGAACTTGTGAAGAATAGACTCTAACTCATATTTTACAGTGAAGATTTACGAGGGCATTTAGGAGACCTACCAGAAATTGATGAAGAAAAAAATTCTTTCACCTTACCCCGTTTCACAGAAAGCTGATGATGATTTGCAACTTTCATCAATGGTTTTGTTTGTGGTCAGTAATATTTATATGCAATTTCGTGGCAATAGAAAGCATATTTGGGAAAATATAAAGGTTTTCTTAAAAACAAATTTTTTCGCTAGTCTTTTGCTTATAACATGCAGAGTTTATACTCAAATTATATGAAACTTACATAATACATGACAATGTGTTAGGAAAGTGTTTCATTAAATTTTGAAGTTAATACTATGAATATTAAAGAAAATGTGAGTATTTGTAGTAAATAATTTTTTACTGCGCATGTGCAAGACATAGCGAAATTTTTCTTCAACAACGTCAAAGCTATATATATAATGAACAACTTATATAAAAATTCCAGTTGAATACCATTAAGAATTAAAAAGATATCAGCATTGCAGTTAGCAGAATTTTTGGTTCTCTCTAAGAGAAAAAAAATGATGAGAGTTTCTCCACAAATTGATATTTTTTAAACTTGAATTTTCGAATAATTTTATAGAACATATAGCGAAATAGCGAAGATATGCTGAATGCTGATAGAATGATAGAATATGCTGAATGATAGAATATGCTGAATGCACAGGCTTACTTATAAATAAAATTCATAATTTAAATTTCAGTTCGACAATTTCTATCGGAATATTCAAGTTTAAAAAATATCAGTTTGTGGAAAAACCCTCGCCATTTTGTTTCTCTTAGAAGGAGGCAGAAATTCTGTTCACTGCAATGACGATATCTTTTTAAATCTTAATGGTATTTCACTGGAATTTTAATATAAGTTGTCCTATATGTCTGGATTCGAAGTCGTGAAAGAAACATTACGCTATACCTTGCACATAAGCAGTAAAAAGTTATTTACTACAAATACTCATATTTCCTCTAATATTAATAGTATTATCTTTAAATTTTAATGAAGTACTTCTCTAACATATTGTCAAGTATTCTGTAAGTTTCGTATTTGGGATATTTTAAGAAAACTATTATATCTTCCAGAATGTACTTGCTATTTTTACGAAAATGCATGTAAACAATGTGAATATTCAACAGAATCATTGATGGAATTTGTAAATCATTATCATCTTTTTGTGGAACGGGGTGAGCCCAGATTTCTTTTCTTCTTCCTCAATTTCTGCTCGGTTCTCTAAATGTCCTTGTGGCTGAATCTTCACTGTAAAATATGAGTTAGAGTCTATTCTTTACGTGGTTCAAGAGCATTTGGTCTAGCCTTTCCGTAGAAATTTTTTAAAATATGAAAATCCGAAAGTGTCCGGATACCTTTGATCATATAGTGCATAGAACACGGTTGCTAGTCTTGGGGGTCACCATGGGGTCAAAACATTATCACACCTTTGTCACTTTTAAGGCCTAATATAATGAAGGGGCGAACAGTGATACTATACCCGTGCTCCATTTACATTTGCAAAGCCACTGATGACCATTCCGGCGAAAAAATCAAATTATACTCCTGGCGTCACTAACTCTCGTTACGGCACTGTCATCGGGTGCCTTGTTATATAAAGTGGCAGCCATCTTACCAAGGAGAATGTTATAGGTAATGCAAATATTTCGGACTCTCTGTGTTTATCTTTCTTCTATCGCCGTTTGGAAATAGGACACCAACTTACAATGTTTACTTTTTTTCGCAAAGAAACTCATATTTTTCCAAAGAAAGTGTAGCTTTCTTTTTTCAAAATGCAAAACAAAATCGTCTGCTTCTATTTTTTCCGAAACCTAACAGTCTTTTTTATACACGTTCATCACTTTGTAGAAGTTATTTAGCATGTCAAAACTATCTGCTGATCATTAACGACAAATTATAAATAAAATAACCATATTTGTATGCGTCCTCTGCATTTTATATTTTTATACAGGGAGTTCAAAACGTTCACGTATAATTTAAAATAACTGTAACTTTGCAAGTACAGGTTGATACAAATTAAACAGGACGTGTGTTAGGCACCTCATGTGCAAAAACTATAGGCTGAAAACCTCATACTCATGAGAGTAACACCCGATGAATTTCCGATTTCAGAAGATAAAGAAAATAGTTCATATTTTAGCCGGTAGAGGAAAAACGGCTCTGCGGTACTAGTAATTTACAAAAAATTACTCGCAAATACTAAAAAAAAACTATTTGAAGTTCTTTTGACTTTATAACGAGTGCATGAAGCAATTTTTCATTAAACTACGATTTTAATGACTATAATACTAACTTCACCAGATCGGGTGTTACTCTACTCCACGTTCTGCTGTCAAAATGACTTGCTTCTGTATGCCTTGACCTTCTCTTAAAATTTGTCCCATAATTTTTGAGTCACCCTGTGCATCAAGTGATTTACTTATATTCTGGGCGAAGTTTATGTGCGTTAATAAAATAAAAGAACAAAAATTAACAATTCTTGGACACAGAAGTCATAGATCAACAGGGATTCTAAAAAAATAATAGTTTTTGAGATAAATTTCAGAAAATAAAATTTCTAAAGACAAAGAGAACAAAAAAAAAAGATATATTAAGATTTTTATTCTTTTTACGAATTCTTTCTGTAACCTATAGTGACAAAATAACGATTATTTTAACTTCTACACGAATTTTACAGAGACCCTGTGAAATGCAACTTGTAATGCACGATAATATAGTAAGTGTATGTAGCAGCGCAGGGGATAGTCAAAAGAAACACACAAGATAAATGCATTAAAATGTTTGACAGTTGAGAAGTTCCGAGAAAACATGGAGCATTGGCTCTACAATAAAAATACGCCGTCGCTGTATGCCACTGATATCAACTGTATCAAATCATCTTATTGAAAAATAGGTCAGGCTATTGCACTCCATTCTGAAACAAATTCGGCTTCAAGCTGTCTACAGCAATTGCTTCTGCTTCAAGGATCAAATTTCCAGAACCCTCTTCCCTCATAAGAAAGCCACAAACGCCTCCTTTCATTTGAAAGACCGTGACGTCAGAGTCTTCTCTTCTGGAAGAACCGAGGAGAATTGGATAAATAGCGGACAAACTCAAGATTTTTCTAGAAGGGCAGTTATGCATCTTTTTTCAGACAGGCGCTGTTTTCTAATTTGAAAATTTGTTCTGATCTCTACAAGGCTGTGGTCCAACCGGCTATCAAGTGCCTCATCCTGTGGTAGATCTTTCACCCCATTGCCCTTGACTCAGATGCATCAGAAGGATTGGACGGGCAGCGCAGACCAAAAGAGAACCGTTTAACCGACCTTAATTAAAACGGGATTTAACCGGCTGAAAGGAAAGATGCTTAAATGAAGGTAACAAGAAAAATGAGCAGTTCCTTTGTACAGAGGATGCTCTTGGAATGAATTCATTTCATTGCAGTAGGAAGCCTTCTAAATGTTTAAAACTAATGAGAACAAAATGGATACGATGCAGTGATTCTCAATCTGTGGGATGTACTAAAACAACAAAATTAGAGCGAAAACAAAGAAATATGGACAAAAAATATTCAAAAATAAACCATTGAAAACTAACTGATCGGAGATATCAACTAATCATTGAAAAGAGCTAATCGGTTCTTTTCACAAAAAAATGCATGCACCTCTCTTATAATATGTTTAATTCAATCCGTGTTGTATCGAAATCGTGTTCTCTCAGCAAGAAATGCTGTAATTTGCATCGAGTATAGTCGCTGATCAATAGAGTGAAAACAGCATCTAACTAATTATTTTGGAAATCAAGATGTGATAAGAAAATCCAAAGAAAAGCTTGTGTATCAGAATTTATACAAAAAAAAATACCTCCCTTTATGCAATTTTGCAAAGCTGTCAAAATCGTTTCCAAAATAAGTAAAAGATTAGCAGTTCTTTTATTCAGAGGATGCTCTTGGAATGAATTGCCCATTGTAGTAGGAGGTCTTCTTAATGTTTAAAACAAATGAGAACAAAATGGATATCATCCAGTAATTCTCTATCTGTGGGGTATAGTTAAATAACAAATGAGAGCGAATTCATGGAAATATGGGCAAAAAAAGTTCAAAAATAGACCATTGAAAACTAATTAATCGAAGATATCAACTTATCATTGAAAAGAATTAATCCTTCTTTTAACATAAAATGCATACAACTATCTTATAACATGTTCAATTCAATGTGTGTTTTGTCGAAATCATGCCCTGTTCAGCAAGAAAGAAAAGCTGTAGTTTGCATCAGGTATAGTTGTTCCTCAAACGAATGAAAAAAGTATCTTACTTATAATTTCGGAAATTAAAATGTGATATGAAAATCCAAAGAAAAGCCTATCTGATAGGATTTATAAGAAAACAATTGCCTTCCTTTATGCATTTTTGTTAAGTCTTCAAAATGGTTTCCAAAATATATGAATATCCTCTGTATTAACTATTTTAGTTGTAAATGAACGCGTATTTTAATGCCATTTTATGAATATTAAGGAAACTTCGAGTTCATTTCTGTTTCCAAACCATCATTGTTATTCTTGTTGGATATCAAAGGATCCTCTAAAGTATCTGATCCGAATTACGCGGTTGGTTGAGTTTTTGAATTAATTGAAAATTAATTGATGAACACTTTCCTTGCCTTATAATTTTTTTAAAATTTAATTAATTTTATTTCCCATTTCTTCAAAATTTCATTGTTAAAATATGTTCTGTTATGTGATTGTCGTAATAACAAATTTCCGGAATTAATATCGAAAGAAAGCAATTTTTATTACAATTATTATGCCCCGAAATTATAGAGGAAACGGTTAAAATTTCGATTATTTTTTTCTTTAATTAAAACCCTAATTAAAGTTTTGAAAACGCTTTCTTAGTGAGCAAATACTACCCAAAAAATAACTACCTGCCGAATTTGTATCTTGAAGTTCAACAGTCCGCCCTGTGAAGCGTTATGAACGATTTTAGTATGGCACTAACTGTTATGCCCGGCGTTGCTCGGGATTATAATACTTTCATGTCTAATATTTTTGATGTAAGAAACTACTTTTGTATAGAAAATTACAATACCCAAATTCTTATATCGTCTGAAATGTTTTTTAATTAAAATGAGAATATCAGTTGAATCAGACGATTTTTAAAAACCTCCGATAGCTAATTTTCTCCATAAGTTTGCATATTTATTGCATAGGTGCTTCAAATTTAGTTCATAAATCTTGCAGTATAAGAAAGATTTTAACGGATGATTTGGGACAATTACGTAGTAAATTTTTCATTGAGAAAAAGCGTTAGAATAAATATGAATTTTAAAAAAATCGTCTTCAACCAAAATTATTCTAATGTGATCTAGCGACAGTTCTTATGTATTCTTGTTCTTCACCAATAAAAAAAAGTGTTATAAATTGTAAATTTTATACACAATTTAATTTTTGAAAAATTATTAAAATGAGGGCAACGAATTGAACGGAAATGAAAGTTGTGTCTTGAAAAGCTAATTTTTAAACTTTTGTTATGTGTAAAAATAGTTTTTGTGACATAATACATATTTTCGAAAAATATCACGTAAAATGCCAAAATCTTGCTTAATTTCAAATTAACTGAAATTTTAATAAGATTTGGGGGGTTTTAAACTTGCCGGTTAACTCTCTTCTTATATAAAATATATTTATAAAAATAAGCAAAAATTTCAGAAATAAAGGTAAATTAGTTCAAAGTCTAACCGTTGCATAGCAACGGAGTAGCTATAAATTTGCGTTATTTCAAACTCGTCTGCACGTAATTAAAAACTATTAAACTTTAAAAAAATAATAAAAATTGAAGGAAACATGTCACATAAATAAAATTGGTATCATTGAAAAGGTAAACGTTTGAACCTTAAGATGGTATAAAAATCTTTTTTGTCGGTCAATTTTCTCCGAAGTTAAGGTGGAAAAACGGCTTGGGTTAATTTCTAATTAACTGACTGTTTAATTATCTTTTGGGCTTTGAAAAGTTCATAAGTGTCTTCCCCTTCTCTTGAATAATATGTGTGCAAAATTTGGTTGAAAACAGTCCATTGGTTTAGGAGGAGATGTGGAACATAACCACATACATACCCACAATGACTTTTATTTATATTAAGATTATTAAGTTAAAATGCTGAAAACCAATTCAGCACGCTTACTACCATCAACATTTAAAATAAGATTTATATGATGCATCACACCTAAAAATAAAATTTCCCTGATCAAAAACGAAGCAAGCAAACTTCATTATGACGATTTTCTATCAAATAAATAAAGATATATCCATGAATTCGATCTAACAGCAAATAACAGAACATCACTCACTGGAAAAGTCAATACAATTGCAAATACTTGTTTGTTTAAACTGTAGTTTTTAGCTTTTTCTGAAACAGCTGAAGTTAAATTTCGTAATTAAAACTGCCAAATAGCAAAGGTGTCGTTTTGACCAGACTGCATCTGCCACTGACTAATGCACTTTAAAATTTAAAAAATATATTGGTGGCGTTGTTGTTAACCTTTTCAGTCACAAAGTGTAAACAAATCGATCAACTGCTGGGTCATCTTTTATGTTCATTTTGTTGTTCAAATACTGTTAAGATAAATAACTAAAATTTTGCTTTCATTTTAGAATGAGTCCTTTTAATGGTTAAGAGCAAGGAAAAATATAATCTAAAAGTGAGTAATCTTTGGGCAAAAAGCCAAAAGTAACATGATTTGGGCAAAAAGCCAAAAGTAACATGATTTGTGCAAAAAGCCAAAAGTAACATGATTTGGGCAAAAAGCCAAAAGTAGCATGATTTAGACTATTTTTGATTTTGAAAAAAAATTATAACCTTTGAATATAATCAAGAAGTTTTCTTAATTATATGATCCATAAATTAGTTGATAGATTTACTAGCTCAGAAATGCCTATTAGTTTTATCAAATGGTAAAATCTAAACACTTTACATCTGCGTGGTCATCTAGATTGATTATCAAAAATAAAATTTTTTTGATATTAATCTTGTGACTATCAAAAAATTATTTCTATTTTGTCAGGATAGTTTAGCTGAAGTGAAGTTATTTCGAAAAATGAATATATATTTCAAAATGTTTCATTGATTGTTCATTTTATTGTGTTCAAAATTAATCAGATTTCCATCTCGTTATTATTTAAAACAGATAGTAAAACAAACTTGTAAAAATAAATTTCTGTTTAGCTGAGACTAAAATGAAGAGCCTTAACCAGCTAGAAAGGTTTAGAGTGAATTGCTTACCAATGAATTTCTCCCCTTACACACGTTCACCAATAAAGCCCAATTATGTTATTTCCCTGCTTTGGGTAAGAATTAAATGCAGTTACAATTTCAAACAAAAGATTGTTTCACTTTCATTTATCTTTAAAAAACATTAACTCGTGATTACAACGTGCATCGGTAACGAAGTACCGCGCCATTGTTAATTCCTTCTGTATTGTTTCCCTCCCTTTTTCGACGCTTCTTCCGTGGTTTATTTATCAGCGCTCGGGACAATCTCCACAGAAACACAGGGTGCAATTGAGTAGCATGGCCAAGCAGCATTCTCACAACACTTACTTACAAAAAACGACTTCCTTCCGCAGGAGTAACGAATTGGATAGTTAGTACTGTCAGAAGTGATGGTGATTTTTCCCCCATTCATTTCTGCAATCTCTTACAAGGCTGAAAGTCGCATTTCCAACGGTCTTGCTTTATTGGGATTTTCCAGCGCATTTCAATCGACCCTAAACATTCGGTTCAGTTGTTTATTTTAAATCCTCGCTGAACTGTGCTGGGCATTCAAGAAGAAAATATTTTCTACTCAGTTTCTTTCGTCTCATTTACATTTTCCTTACGAGAGGTGCAGATGTTGCACTAGCAGAATTTTTTTTCTCTGCGTGCGAAATGGTACAGATGCTGCACTACTTATCCATTAGGATTTCGCTTCCCCTGCCCCCGTGGAACTCATATATCTATATCAGCAGGATTTTTTCTTTCTCTATATACGGATTGACTGAAATGCTGTACTACTAAGCCATTAGATTCCCATCGTCCACGGTAGAACTAATCTGAATATCATAGAATTTTTTTTATCTATCTACGAATCGGTACAGATGGTGTATTACTAAGCCAATTGGATTTTAACCTCCCCCTCCACTTAGAACAAATCCAAACATAGCAGTAGAATTTTTTTTTCTCCCTACAAATTTCAGACGACGAACTACTAAGCAATTGGGATTTCACTCCTCTGCGTAGAACTAATCTGTCTGTACCAGAGGAATTTTTTTTTCTCTGCGTACAAAATGGTACAGATGCTCCATTGGGATTTCACTTCTCATCGACTTAATTATTATAGCTATATTGATAGTTATTGATGGGAAGAAAGAAATAGGTAACCCCAAAGGAATTCGGAAGGTATCATGGATCGTATCTTATAATGACCTGAAAAGAGGGAAAGCACTTTCCTGCTCCTCCAAAGTCCCTGTTTTAAAAGGATATATTGAGATTTTTTCTCCCGTAACTTAAAGTTATGGAAGATTCATACGAGTGATTTCCGTTTAATTTGACGCATAGTGGTTCAAGTTGCGATTTCTAGAGAGAGAAAAATTAATGACGTCAAGACCAGCAGAATCATGAAGTTTGATCAAATGAAATCTTTATTAAAACAATGCTCGAAAAATTTCATAAAATTCGAATAGATACTTATTAAGGATAAATGTTCCCTATGAAGAAAATCGCTAATCTTTCTGTGAAATTCAGTAACGATGGAATGAAACGTGACAAATTGAGAAATTTTAGACATGTAAATAAAAATCTGTGTGTATATATGTATATCCATATGTGCGTGCGTGCGTGTGTGTCTGCCTGCGTACAACCTACACTTGTCAGCTAATCTAAGCTGAAAGAGCATCGTGCGAATCATATAAATATAATATCAATATCATTTACTCTCAAATACAAGTATTCATTACATTAAATGTTAACACGGTGTTATAATTCACACAAAAGAAATGTAGAAAATTAACATCTTATAGGCATTTTTCTGACGTTAAGCATTACAATTATTTCTTTACCATATTTTAGAAGACAGTTAATTAAATTTAAAATGATCGTTCGGAATTTTTTAGCTTAATATTTTTAAATCTCTGATACTAGACTAAGTTAAGCTGTAAGCTTGATTTTTCTTGACCAGCTAAGTACATTTTTTAATATACAGGCTTGGAAGATAAGTACGTTATTAATGTACAGACTTGACATATAAGTGCATTTTTAATTTACACACAAATATGATATTCCTCTTTCGATTAAATAGAACTTTTGATCTTACATTTACGTCAATTTACATAAGTATATTATTTTCCTCTTTCTATCGAATAAGACTTTTAATCTCATATTTACAGCATGAATTCTTATAAATTTTCAGTACTTATTTCAAAGTAAAGTGATTTATGTATTGCTACAGATACAGCTCGCTGAACGGATTTTATAATATTGTAACGTCTTTCAGTGAGATAATCTTGAAACCATACAATTTTTTTTTACTAGTTCAATGAAACTGCTGCATATATACAAACTGTTAGCAAATAATTTCTCAATAATTTAAAACCCAAATTTACTTTAAAAGTTTCTTAATAGTTTTCCCGAACTGATTTTACTATAGATTATATTTTATGATTGGATATCAATGTTAGATTACATTCAATTAATAAGATTAAAAATTATATCTTATTAATTTTTTTTTCTATGTACAAAAGTTTTAGTAGGATTATTGGAAATATAGCTGGATTTTTAGTATCTATTTGACGAAGTTGCAATCCGTCTAGAAAAAAAATGATAAATGCCCAAACAACGAAGAAAGTTTAATATTCTGAATTTTTTATATCAAATTAATTAACAAGTTAAGAAAAAGCACAAGTGGAATGATTTCAACACCTCAAAAGACAATAAAATTTGATAAACTAAGATACTTAAAAGACATATCATTCTGTATTGAGTTGCCCTTGAAGTCTGTGCTGATTGTCACTGTACTTGATTACATTCTATGAAATAAGATTTTTTTGGTGTGTGTATATGAAAGTGTAGTTTTATTTGCGTCTTTATTGATTATTGCCTCTTGAAACAGACATAGACAAAGAAACAGATAATCACACACGATCCGAGATGATAACTTGAGTTAATTGCCAGTCCTCCTGAACGTGTTTCATTATCAAAGAAAATATATCGTGCGTCATGAAATTATCATACTATAACATTTCATTCTCGTGCGAGATTTCTCTTCAGTGATAAGGGAAGATACCTCAGATCTCAAACATCTTATCTTAGTCTGAAGATGTATGGCATTTACAATCTTCTCTGAATTTTGTCTTTGATAAGCCATCGCTGAACTTTGCCTTTTGTAAGCCTTGAACTCATACACACTTTTGATAATCTAGGCTTTTCCCATTATTTGAACATTTATACGTGTAATAGATATGATATGATAAGTTTTGCTTCTTTTTATGACTTTTCTGCTGAGTATTATTTCACATAACACATATTGAACATCTTAGTTACTATCACTGTTGTCACAACAAATCTCTCTGTTCCGGGAGTGTCATTATCAATTTTTCCACACAAAAGATAATGAAAGGGATTTTCTAAACACGTGTGTGCAAAAAATTATCGCATCAGTTGATATAATGTTAAGTCATAAAAACCACTTTCTTGGAGACAGAATAGGATATGGTGAACTAACTGACTTTGTACAGAACAATAGCACGAGACTCAATCCTCGAATAGAAACGTCGCTGCTTAGGTCCTTCAACAGAAATTAAAAAAAAGAGTCAATTTACTATTTCACTAAGATATTGAAAGCATTGGTGTAATTTATAAACGCACAAAATAGTCAAAAATGATTTTTATTTATTAACCCTTCGCTCTCCAAAAACTGATTCGATGGGTATTGTACTTTGCGTGTCGCATTCACAGATTAAATTGCTTAAAAAACTACGCAATTGCGTTGATTTGTAACCAAAACAAGTAGTTATGATCTCAGCAAAATCACGTCCAAATTGTTTGAATCAAAAATTGTATCACGTGGGTTTCGAGAGTAAAGTATGCATGGATCTCATGTCCCCTTAGCGGAGCCAACGGACAACGTCGTACTTCAGACAAAATCCCGATGTCCTGGCCGGTTTACTTCACGTCCAGGTAAAAATTAAATTTGATTATAGATGACCAAAAAGGTCTAAAAATAATTAACTGTGAAGGATTATTTAGGATAATTACTTTGTCATTTATTTCACTGTACTGTATGAAAAGTGAAAACTATAGAAGAGTGATGGTCTGCTAATAAATAATATTGTCATCGTATCGTCTTGTCTCGCCAATCATGACCATGCGCGATGCGAGAGGCTCTCCGGGAGAGTCCAATATTGGGCACTAAGGGGTGTAGTTTTAGCGCCAGAAGAGATTTCGCTGAGCGCTACACCCCCTCGAGTGCAATAACATTGGACTCGCCCACCTCGGCGCTAGCCGCTTGCGATAGAGATAAGATAAATCAGTCAGTTGTCACTCCCTGTCGGTGGTGCCTGTTGTGCTAGTGAGCTATCGCTGTTTTATTTATGTTTTAAGTTAAAGTTTATGCGTTCTCTGTTAAAATGCCAAAACGGTCGTGTAAATTCACCGAGGATTTACAGAGTGAATTCCCTTTTTTGAAGAAGGTATATACTGGTACTGGTAATGAAGATCAAGACGATAGAGTTAAATGTTCACATTGTAATTCTGAGTTTTCGGTTGCTCACGGTGGTCGATCCGATATAAAAGATCATTTGCAGTCTAGTAAACACAAAAAGAGTTTAGCATGTGCTGTTAGCTCATCAAAACTGACCAGTTTTTTTTAAGACTGCGAGTTCTAATGACAAAAACTTAGACTTAGCAGCGAAAGAGGCGACCTTTGCTTACCACACAGCAAACCATAGCCTAAGTTTCAATTCGAATTCTTGTTCATCAGAACTAATTTCTAAGTTTATTGAACCTAAATTCTCACTCGGAAAAACTAAGTGTGAGGCAATAGTTTTAAATGTCATAGCTCCTTTAGCTCAAGAAGAGCTTAAAGAAGACTTGACTAAGTCAGACTACGTATCTGTAAGTATGGATGCATCAAACAGAAAGGATATAAAACTTGTGCCAATTGTTGTGCGCTATTTTAATCCTAATTCAGGTGTGCAAGTAAAGCTGATAGATTTCAAATCTGTGGCGACTGAAACATCTGAAATTCTTACAAATCACTTATGCTCTGTCCTGTTTCAAAACGATTTGAACAACAAAGAAGTTGGCTTTTGTGGAGATAACTGCAACACTAACTTCGGTGGTGTGAAAAGAGCAGGGCAAAAAAATGTTTTTCATCGACTCGAGAATAGCCTCGGACGGGAAATCAATGGAATCGGATGTGGAGCACACATTGTGCACAACTGTGTGCAAACTTCAGTAGATAGTCTCCCAATCGATATTGAGGCCTTACTGGTGAATATTTATAAATACTTCCACATACACACAGTCCGTGTAACTAAAGTAAAAGAATTTTGTGAATATGCCGAGATACAGTACCGGAAACTCATTCAACACGGGAACACCCGGTTTCTATCAATGATGCCCGAGCTGGAAAGAATTTTACAGATTTTTGAAGGCCTGAAAGCGTTTTTTCAGACCAAGAAATGTGCCCATCAACAATAAAAAACTTGTTTACTGATTCAACGGGCGAGCTCTACTGTGGTTTGTCCACGGACAGCTTGCACTGTTTAGGGAGAGTATTGAATTATTACCTCTTTCCTTAGTGGCTGAATAGGATTCTGTAAACCCAAAGTCACTAAGAACTGAAAGACAATGCAGTACAGAAAATTTTTTTATACGCAAGCTTACACCTTTTATATAATTTGTTTCCTTGTTCGTATTTTATAATATAACAATATTTTGAATCTTATTTGTTCATTTTCCTATTTTAGTGTTCAGTCTTACTATATTGATATTTTTAAAGTTGTGAATTTTTGATTTTGTATAGAGGCAGTGCATTCAATATTCCTATTTACGGTAGTCTAGATCTTCAAAACTGTGCTATCAGTACCAAAGAATTGTGCCATCTAAAGATCTATTTTACAAGAATTTTGTATTTTAAGTATTTTTTGTGTTATTCATGTTTTACGTAAATGGTTTCATACACATAATTATTTGTTTATATGTCTATTATTATTCATTTCTTGTCTCCTTGTTGAAGATTATTTTCATATTTCCAATAAAGTGAAGGGAAAATTCTATAACATTTCTAGTCCAAATTTAAATTTTAATTTCCTACTTGGGCATACCTGTAAGATACAGGGGTGTCAAGGGCCCTGGAGCACACACGCGTCTTGCGGAGGGGGTAAATTGTAATAATCTCACTTAATTTTACTTTAAATTCTAATATTATATTTTTTAATAAAATCTTAATTACAGTATTAATTAATTAATTATACTAATGTATTCCAAAATCAATTTTCTTAAACTCCAGTTTCGCTTCATTACCTGCCCTGGAAGTATATTAAATCACTCATTTTGACATATTTATTAATAAAGAATAATTAAATCGCTTCCATGCGCCCACAGAAATCATGACTCAGCGTCGTGTTGGCGCCACTCTTTTCCCTAAAACACTTGAGTAACTTGCCAAAAATAGCTAATATTCCCTTCACTTTACCACGTGTCAGTATGTTAATCCCCTATCTCATAGAAGGCAGGGATTTTCGTTCTCTTTTGGCTTGTAAACCACGTATGAGATGGAAGTATATCCGCCGTCGATTAATAAATGAAAATTAGTTCTGTACTCGGCTTGTTTATTACTTAATGACTATATCAACGAAATTATAATGTATATATATATATCAATTTATTAAATTTTTGTCTTTTATTTCTTGTTTGTTTTGATACATATATATATATATATATATATAAAACAAAAGTTGTGTTTAAAGTGTACTAGCATACATGCAAAATTTAATTAAAAATTAAAAATGTGTTAAAGAAACGATTTTACAGGGACAAACGTAGAGGATAGGGCGAAGGAATGATAAAAATACCAAAAAAAATTGGAAAATTATCGTAATGAAAAAATATCGTGTTTGTTCGATATCACATTTTGTAAGTGTACAAATTTCGATACATGTAAATGCCAAAAAGACATGAAAATTCTGCTTGTCCACTTGTCGATTGTTTATAAAAGATCAAATATTAGAAAGGAAAATGGTTGTTGAAGAAATGGACGTAATTGCGACTAAAAAAAGAGAAAAGGAAAAAAAATGGAAGAGAAAAGAATAAAACGTAAAAGGGTAAACAGATGCTGCTCATGCTCAATCAATGGAGCTACTTGAGATCAATACTATGTATATGGAATATGTATATATCTTGGAATATCAATCACAAAATCGTTTAGATTTCCCTACCTTAGCAAGGGAGTGGGATCGATACGGAATTTCAGATAGAGCAGCTGCTTCATTTGCCAGTGCTGTTTCACATGACATTGGAATTGTATACGAAGGAGAGGCTTCGCATGTGGTAGATCACAATAAAATTCGTAGACAGCGTAAAAAAGCTTTAAAATGCAGTTGCAGAGTCTACTAAGTTAACAGTGTCTTGGTCTCTTTTAACCGGATTATATTTCGATGGGTGAAAAAGACAACACAAAAGTGCTAATTAAGAAGGACACAAAATACTACCCAAAGAATTTGTCGAAGTTATTGCGGAAAAACGGTTAAGATTAATTTCTAATTAACTGACTGTTTAATTAACTTTTGTGCTTTGAAAAGTTGACAAGTATCTTCCTCTTGTCTTAAATAATAAGTATGCAAAATTTGATTCTAAACGGTGCTGTGGAGGAGATGTGGAACATACATTCATACAAACGTACATACCCACAATGACTTTTATTTATATTAAGATTAGCATAACAAATTTCTTGTATTCAGTAGGATTAAGAATTTCTGCATAAATAGTATCATCAATTTGGTTTGGTCTTAATGTGTTCGTTAGCCAAATCAAAATATATGAATGCGGAAGTCTACATTTCTGCCATTCGATGGATTCAATACTTAACACAACCAAAAACTTGACCTTTTATCAACACATTCATGAATTTTATTAACTTTTGCCGAAAGATCCTTGCAACCAAATCATGTCTATCAGTTTTTGATTAGCCATTAGTCACATTTTAAGCCATCTCTTTGCAATTTGGATTGAAAGTGTATGTGGTGAATAGTGATGGCTTTCCTCCATGACGAACGTGACGGCATCTTCAGCATATTCGTGCATATTTCGTGGACAACCAGTAAACGTTGAGGGTAAAATGACCAATTTCCCATGATTAGCTGGGTCACTATCCTTTTTAATTGCATCTTCTTTCAAATGAATATATTCATCAACACGCAGCTTCTTTTGATTCAGTCGGATGAATAATAATCGCTCCGCCTCAATTTTGGCCCACATATCAACCAAATATTGATGCAAAAGTTGTCTGTAGTTCAACAAACGGTTCTCTGTCGATCGCACCATTAAACGATAGGCGTAGAACGACATTGCAGATACCGTCTTGTTAATTTGATTTGATGTTCCTGACTCAACTTGATTAAAATTAATTGCGTATCATCCTCACCACGTGGAAACATAAGCGGATACTGTAAGGCATGTAATCTGTGTCCCGAAAATGTTTTTCAACTCGTTGCTGCGCATTGTCAAGACAATGTCACGTTTCTCAAAGTCATTTCCGGCAATGATGATGGCGACTTCATTTACCGCCGGTGTGTTAAAGACACATTCGGGGCCTTCTATTGGTTTCTTATCTGCCTTAATAACGATCTGTAGGTCTTCGGATGGGTTATCCTCTATCGCCATTTTAATTTTTTGGACTTAATGATTGTTTTCGTGTAACATCTTTTGCAAGGATTCGATTAAACTTTTGGTGGTCCCAGGAATCAACTTACAGCGACGTTTCGCTTCAGTTTCTTCGTTTCCAAGGAAGTATATTTGGAGGAACTTTGCTTCTTCATTGGGAAGCAACATGAGTGACCGGGCTTGTGGTATACTTGACCCTGAATTCGAAAAGTTGGCATAAATACTGTAGAGTCCAACATGGGCAATGAGGTTCCAAAGGAAGTCATCTGAAAACTACTATTGTATTTACGGATCATGCTGAGAAACTCTTTCGTTTTTGGATGATTCCCTTCCATCAAACTATTCAATGGTTCTGGTAATTGAGGGATTTCTGGTAAAGAAACCTTTCCATTGGAACAGAACAATCCTGATGCCTCGGCTTCAAATTTCAGAGCACCTCGAAATGTGCACTTCGACGACATATTACAAATGTCTATCTGTGGAAAATTGGGATGGTCTAACTTAGGATCATAATGAAGTGCTTCGTCCTTCAAATAAAGCCAGTTACTTGCCTTCAGAGAGCCTTGTATCACTCTTTCTAGCTGGAGTCTATTATGTCGAGCATCAAAAATTCATCAAATCATATTCGATTCTGGTTTCCAAGTGCATTGCAATGAATCCTTCGCTCTCGCTGCTCATTGCTTTCAATAGCTCTCGAGTTTAAAGTTCGTAAGCCATCTGACGCTTGGCGCTGGTTCCTAACTTCAAAAGACTCATTAGTTCGACTTGCAATTGCCCGTAATTGGTCTTCAGAACGCCGCTCTTCAGTTTCTTCAGCAGTCATGTTATTTCGTCTTGCAGTTGTTCGTAATCTATCCTCAGAACGTCGCTGTTGAGTTTCTTTAGCACTCATGTCATTTCGTCTTGCAATTTTTCGTAATATATACTCAGGACGTCGTTCAGTTTCTTCAGCAATCATGTTATTTCGTCTTGCAATTGTTCGTAATCTGTCCTCAGACCGTCGCTGTTCAGTTTCTTCAGCGGTTTCATTCGCTCGTCCATCGGCTCGATATATTCTGTCCAATTCACGGATATGCGATTTTTGCTCTTCTGCTTGCTTCTCCCGCGACTGCTTTTTACGCATTGTGGCGAGACGTGAAAGATTAAATGCCTGTTTCTTTCTTTTAGGCATTTGAAAACAAAATATTATCAGAAGTTTAAGAAAAATCGTAAACTGATTAGGTATTTTCTTTAAACTAAATAAACAGTTTTTCTTTATGAGTCTCGTTCTTTCGTTTCTCAGCTCGTTGAATTAAATGCAATTCACGTGTTTTTTATTTTTGTTCTTTAGCCTCCTTGTACCACGAATAATTTTAATGCATTTTGGTAACACTTTGAGAATAAAATATCTTTGTCTTTCTCTGGGTATTTATAAAGTAACTAATTTAAGAAATTTAAGAAAAATCACTAACTGGTTAAGTATTTTCAAAAAACTAAATAAAACAATTTTTCGCCGCCTCATTTTCCGTTGTTCGGGAATTAAAAAACATTCAATGGCCTCACACACTAATTAGAATTAAAATTCAACGCGAAAAATCTCATTAGAATCAAACTAACGTCATTGGATTATTGCACGTGCATTAGGGTGGATCGAAAAGTATAGGAAAAAAATTTTTTTTGAAATTATTTTTGGCATGGGGCGGGAAAGTTGTGTCTTAAGTATATTAGTTTATATAATTTTTTTATTGAAATTCATTTATATCTTCCGGTGCCCCAAGCGCCTCAAAAATAGTTAAAAAATGAATTCTTTGTGAAAATTTACTATTTTTTTGTTTGTTTTTTTTTAATTATTTTTGGCATGGGCTGGGAAAGTTGTGTCTTAGGTATATTAGTTTTCATATATTTTTTTTATTGAAATCCATTCATATCTTCCAGTGCCCCAAAAATAGTTAAAAATGACTTTTTTTTTGGAAATTTACAAAAAAATATTTTCAAAATTTCCTTTAGCGCCGGGTAAGGAAGTTTTGTTTTTGGGTATATTAGTTTACGTTTTTTCTATATTATTAAAATTCATTCATATCGTCTGGTGGCCCAAATTCCCCCAAAAAAGTTAAAAATTGACATTTTTACAAATATCTATTAAAAATTGTGAATTAATGAAAAACGTTTGAAAAATTGGCAGATTATTCACGCATTAAAGTATAAACTTACAAATAATTATAATTTTAATAATACATGAAATATAAATTTAATAGTCAAAGCAATAAATCACAAAACTTATAAAAAGTGAACTTACATCATAGATTTTTTTAATTTTATTAGTTTGAAGATTATACATATTTCTAAAGGATGTAATCCTTTTTGGTATAATAATGCTTGATAAGACATCTTTATTGTATCCTATTCAATATGAAGCCGTGTCTCTTCTCTTCTCCATATACACTTTTCGAAGCTTCAGACACTAAGAGAAAACATCTTACTACAGCTTGGGTATGGCATGGATATTTTGATCATTCCTCTGTTTTTCTAACTTTTACCATGGCCTCAATTTCTTTAAATTGCACATTCATCAATAGAGGTGGCTCAAAAGGTCCAACTTGTTGACAGTTAATAAGTGCAAAATAATCCTTTGCTTTAAAAGTCTATTTTATGGTACTTGGAAAATTCTTATTCTGATAATCTTCTGTTTTCATTTCTAGCACAAATTAGTTTTCGTGGTGCTAAAGACCTTATATTCTCTCTGTTATCTGTGAGCATTGACAATAGCAAATTTTCAGGATGACAAAAGAAGCTATTTCGCGAATAAAAGTGTCTACTATATTTCTTAAATTGGGTTCCAAATATCTAGAAAATGAGATAAGTCTCCAAATATGCAGCTCTCCTTCTGTTATGGAGGCCTTTGTACTGACATGGAACCATACAAGTTGCATATACCTTCATAATATATGTTACAAGAATAACAAGTTACAAGAATAACAAGAAAAATGGTTTTTCTGTGACCACATACAACCTTACAATTCTACCTGCAATTGTTATCCACCTTGAGTGAGCAACTGGACCTGGCTTTCTTAATGCCTGGTCTGAATAACATTCGCCACGTGATATCGCTAAGCAAATATCATATAGATATTGCTGAGAACTATTCTATCTATATTACCTGGCACTTATTGAAGAAAAAGGAGCTACAGGAGCTTTGATTGTTTTACCATTTGGTCAACAAAATTCTTTAGGACAAGTTGTTGCACCATCCAAAGAATTTAGTAGATGGGAGAGGTAACTCATTTGTTTGAAGCAAACGAATGCACTTCTGTAATGGTGTATTGAGGTCAGTTCCATCAAGCGAATAATACCTCCCTTGTGCCCAGTATTAACATTTGTTCCATCGCATTCAATTACTGTTAGCCCATTTAATTGCATATTATTTGATACAAAAAAATGAGTATTGCTTCTTTTATGGCTTTAGCGCCTCCTGTTGCAGCATTAACATGTCCGATATACACAGAGTTAGGTTCGTTTACAGGAGTATAATGTTCCTCCTTCGTGGTCTTTGGGTAATACTTTGAGTGCTTCTTAATTAGCACTTTTGTGTTGTCTTTTCTCCCATCGAAATATTATCCGGTTAAAAGAGACCAAGACACTGTTAACGTAGTAGACTCTGCAACTACATTTTGAAGCTTTTTACGCTGTCTACGAATTTTATTGCGATCTACCACATGCGAAGTCTCTCCTTCGTGTGCAATTCCAATGTCTTGTAAAACAGCACTGGCAAATGAAGCAGCATCTCTATCTGAAATTCCGTATCGATCACCTTGCTAAGGTAGAGAAATCTAAACGATTTTGAGATTGATATTCCAAGATATATACATATTCCGTATACATAGTGTTGATCTCAAGTACCTCCATTGATTGAGAATGAGCATCATCATTTAGCAGCATCATTTTTTAACCATTTTACGTTTTATTCTTTTGTCTTCCCCATCTGCTTTCTTTTTCCCTTTTCTCTTTTTTTTTTAGTAGCAATTACATCCACTCCTCCAATAACCATTTTCCTTTCTAAACTTTGATCTTTTATAAACAATCGCTCAGTAAGTGGAATGTTCATGTCTTTTTGGCATTTACATGCATCGAAATTTGTACACTTACAAATGTGATATCGAACAAACACGATACTTTTTCATTATGATAATTTTCCAATTTTTGTTGGAATTTTTATCATTCCATTTCCCTCTCCTCTACGTTTCTCCCTGTAAAATCGTTTCTTTAACACATTTTTTTATTTTTTATTTTTAATTCGAAATTTGCATAAAATTCGTTTTTTTGCAAATATTTAAGTGTCTTGGGAAACCGGAAGATATTAAACAAAGTTGAAAAAATTTTGCATGTATGCTAGTACACTTAAAAGACAACTTTTGCACCCTATGCTGATTATTTTATCCACACTTTAAATTCTCGATCCACCCTAACTTGCATAGTAAAAGTTGTATACGCTTAAAAATAAAAACGGCAGTAAGAACATTGTCTTTGAGTTAATGTTCAAATAAAAGCAATATTTCCTTAATCACGCAGCACGTGCGTTTCTGCCTCTGTTAATGAAGCACGTGAGTGGATAATTTGATAAACAGTAAATTGGTCTGAACTTAATATTATAAGAATAAAAAGTATTGTTAAATATTGCGTTAAAATATAGTTTTAAGCGTTAATAACAATCAGAGAAAATACTTTATCCCAATGGAATTAATATCATTAAAAAGCTAATTTTCTGCTCTTTAAGATGACGTAACAATTATTTTCTTGCAATAAATGTTTCAGAAGTTATTGGCAAAAATCGTCTAAGCATTAGGCTTAACAGCGGCTAATTTTCGTTAGTTAATTAAATATCTTAAGAACTAATTAACTCTGAAGGTTCAAAATAGAACCGTTGACCTAGAAATGTGTTCTAGAATGTCGTGTGAAAATTTCATGTCGCTACGGCACACCGTTTAGGAGGAGTTCTTGTGACCGACAGACAGACGGACGGACAGACAGACAGATACATGTATTTTCTGCTTTATATAATAGATATATCTTGCTCAAATTTTGCAATCGATTTTAAACTAACTTCCCGATGAGTTAGAGACTTGAAACTTTAAACATAGCTCAGAACTAGATGACAATGCAATATTAATTCGCTTTCTTGTCTGCATGTTTGCCCGTTTGTCTGTCATTTCATATTTTGCATGACGCATGCGCAGTACGTTATCTCGAAAACTATTAACATCACAGACTTGGTTCTTGAGTATATGGTTGGACCATGGGATCATCGAAGCACCCCTATATTTTAGCCATATCTTTGCGCATACGCAGTACGATTTTCATTATATCTCGAAAACTATTAACATTACAGACTTGATTCTTGGGTATATGGATGGCCCATGGGATCATCGAAGCACCTCCATATTTCAGCCATATCTTTGCGCATGCGCAGTACATTTTTCATTATATCTCGAATCACCTAAGTAGGAATTGACTTAAATTTTTTTTTTATATTATTTGTTTTCAGATAGGTATCGCTCCATCACAGCGGTCTAGATGCTGGTAACTTATTGGACATCTTCCATTTTTGAGAGCCATTTTCTTCGAAACTATTAAAGCTAGAAGAAAAGATAAAAACGTGTATTTGTAGGGAATTTTACGCTCTTTAATTTGTTAAATAAATTGTAATTCGAAAACTGAATATTTTTAGAGATATTCAAGACAAACTAAAAAAGGAAACCAGAAAACACTCGTCGACTTCTGCTGATCGGTAGCCATTGCGTGTGGAAATCTCTAGCTGTAGAAAATTTAGAAAGCCTTAATGGTACGACACCTATCTGAAAAAAACCCATTTTTATTTGTTCTCTCATTTAAAAGGAAAAAAACGTAGCTGCAATATTATTATTTTTTTAAATTAATTTTTAAAATGGATACAATAATTTATGATCACCCTGTATATAAAATTTTGGTGTTAAGACCACGTACTAGATTCCATTTATCTAGATTGTTCTGCTTTTGAATTACCATTGCTTTGAATTGTTGGAAAGTGTTGCACACGAACGGACAGAAGGACATAGAGATCTTTGACGGATTTGTCCAAAATTTGTTAGAAACCTCCAATTTCAGTCTTTTCTTTTCGCCGCAAAGGCAGGAAAAACACGCTGTGTTGATATCCTTAGACATCTCGGGTGCAATTGACAGTCTACAATACTCTTCCATCAGAGAAAGATTTGCTTCCCTCTCTCTCTCTTCTCCAACATTAGCGAAACGCTTCTTGACACATTAAGAAACAGAAAAGTGGCGATTCAAACCAGCGAAGGGCCGGTCCTCTGGCAACAGACTCAGGGATGTCCACAGGGTTCATGTAGCGGGCCAGCATTTTGGAACATCGTGGCAGACGAAATCCTATCGGTACAGTGGCCTCAAGGAGTTCATCTACAAGCATTTGCCGATGATTTTGCGTTCTTCGTCACAGACAACACCAGAGAAGGGCGCAGGAAGCTCAGCAAGTTAGCACTGGACAAGTTTAAGGAATGGACAGACAAAAATAAACTACACGTCTCAATGGAAAAATCAAGCTATGTCCTTTTCAGCAAGCTTGTAAGAGGACCAACGATTAAATGGGGGAACCAATCAATTATCCGTAAAAACCACTTAAAATATCTAGGCGTTACAATAGAGCATAAATTAAGCTGGCTACCACACGTAATAGAGCAGGGCAAAAGAGCCATGGATCAATACTAACATCTCTGCAGAATCGCAGGAAAAACTTGGGGCATCAACAAAAACATCCGAAGGCTATTGTATAAAACAGTTATAGGAAGAACACTATGCCATGAAGCAACTGCCTGGGGACATAATATGACAACTCCAACAGTATCACTTAAATTACAGTGGTTGACAAACATTCTCACGAACAACTTATCAAGAACCCGACTTCGACTGCGATTTCATAGGTAATGCGTTTCATAGGTGATGAGAACAATCTCATTGTAGAGGATAATAATTGGGCACTCATCCACCCAGACTAACACACACTTCCGGCTACTTATGATTTTTTTCCCTCTACGCATTTTTTCTATTTTGTATTGTTTTCTATGTTGTTCTGTCCAGTGTATGTTTCTTTTTCATTTTTATTTGTTTTAGTACCTATTACTTGTTTTTGTCCTTTCTTAAAGAATAAAATTCACCTCCATCCATCCAAACCGCAAAGGAGCCAAATGGCTCTAAACACGGGGATGCAGGTGGTGTAATGTAATGTAATAATGCTCCCGAGCTCGGAACCGTGAAGGAGCCAATTTTAGTCTAAACAGGTTGTATGTAGTTCAGTAAATTAAACGGACATGCACTATATTCTTTTTATTGTGAAACTCAACTTAGGTAGAATAACAAATGACTGTGATTAAATTAGCAGTGTTTAATTTGTACTAATTAAATCGGTGGAAATAAGACCACAATATAAGCCTATATACGACTTCGCTTAATAGGAGGAACAAATATAGCTGCTGCATAAGTAGTCCGTCTCCTGCTTAGTAGAGGAGCATCCTTTTTGTAGATCCAGTTATTATCAACTCTTAGCTAGAACCGAGAGGTTTTTCTTTTCGTCACCATATGGGGAATGGTTCTGCAAGCGATACTAAATACAGGACATGCCAAATTTCATCCATCTAGCTCACTGTTTTTTCAGATATAGTGTTGACGAAAAGACAGACATAATCCCAGAAAGATTTTTTTCGTCCTCAGGGAGATTTAAAACGTAGAGATTCATCGCAATCTGGAGTTCTGATTTTTTTGGAGGTTACTGTACTTTCTGTTTGCATATTTCGAGTAAAAAATTCTTCAAAGAAAATAACGAAAATTTAACACACACACACAGAAAACGGCTAAAAAAATTAATTTCAATATTATCGCTATATTCTTAGGACAAAGTATTCTTAACATAATGCAGCATATCTAAAATGTCCTTGACACATTTTAAATTTTTTTAGAGGTTTTTTCAAAAACAAGATACTTTCAAGCCGTTAAGTCATTGAAAAAACAAACGATAAGTGTGCAACATTAGCTATGCACTTTCAAGCCAAATATAATATTATGCTTCTGCACACATTTCAAGGTTTTAAAACGAATATCATGTGAAAAACAGTATTTTCATGAATAGATAAGTCCGAAAATATCCGGTTTGACTCTTATAGAAATCTTAGCTTATGCTTAATTTCCCACGAAACAAGATCTCGAAAGCTGTCAGAGTATCCTTAAACGAGACATTTGATAAAGATTTCTCTGAAAGAGTATTTTTTTTGTAAGAAATAATACGTAAGCATTTTACGTGCAGACTCTACTAATGAATAAAGTCCTTAAGAGCATTTAAATCTTACTTTATCTTTTAGAGAATGATTCGGTGATAAACCACGATTATTCAGTTTTATTTAACTCGACTCTTTTCGTCTTTGTAAAGATGGAGTAATGTTGTAGATATTTCGCTACCTTCTTGATATGCTAGAGTTCTGAAATTTTGCACAGTCGTGTTTTCTCAATGACAATGCACTATTTAAGCATCTTCAGTTATAGGTTAGTTTAGTTACATGTATATTAACGCAACTTTGAATCGCTTTCAGATAACGAGGACTACACTTGAATTGGCACCTCCTCTCCAAATTTCCGCACCACACCAGCGGGAGGAAATTCGGCATCCTACGCAGAATTTATCGCGCAACATACCCACACGCACGGTGGATCTTCAATGGAATCGAGTTTCGAACCCGGAACCCTCCGGCCCCGAAATCGAGACCCACCACTAAGCCACCGCGTCCTTCTTTAATAATTTCAGAGCTTAATTATCAGTGAAGCGATCAATTTTAATTAAATTTTGATTCAAATTATCCAACCTAGAAGTGAATTTTAAAAGAATATTAATTATAAAATAACAAAATATTTATAAAACTGAATCATCAAATATATTAAAAACAGAAAATAATAAGGAAATGATTATTTACAGGTACTGTACCTACGAATAATCGGTTATTTTCAGGTACTAAATCTACGAATAAAACGTTATTTGCAGGTACTGTCAAATTCAATTTTTCTTCTGTAGGACTATTTAGGGAGTCTATTTTCCCTTCTTTTTCTGTAGGATTGTTCTTTTTTATATTTGAAATTATGAAATTTAATGGTATTTTGTGAAATTTTTCAGTATTTCGACGGAAACACATTGGTGCTTTTGATTTCTGTTATCTGGTTTTGGATGCCGGTTTCCTATGAATTTGAGTCAGTAGCGAATCTAGGATTCGGGTCTGGGGGAGGCTGAGGTCATAAAAATTTTGTATTTTCGTGATGAAGGTAAAATCTGAAGGCTAAAGTAAACCAAAACTCTTTAACTTTACAGACTTTACTCACCTGACAATAAGAATCATAAAAAACAATACAATACTTTCGATAATTTAATAAAAATTACAATGAAATAACTTGCCAAAAAATATCTTCGACCATGCTAAAGCTACAAGTACAAGTGGAATGACTACAAAAGTAGGAAAATTTTCGAGCCAGTCAAGCCAGAAAGTAATGTTGAAACGATTTTATTATTTTTTTAAAAGAGATAAATTAAGAAAAAACAGGTTGCAATGATGTTAAATAAAATCAAGAATTCTGGCTTGGCTCTGGGGGGGCTGTAGCCCGATAGCCCCCCCCCCCTGGATTCGCCACTGATTTGAGTTTATATTCTGTTGAAAAAGTATTTATTAAAGCGTTTACTGATGAAATTGCTTTTCAGATATTTAATGAAAAATCGTATATATAGTTCCTAGCAGCTCCATGTTATAAAAGATGTCTTATTCGTCATCAAAGAATTTTAAAAAACTTCATGCAGTTAACAGTGATCTTTAGTCAATAGTTTAAATGTTATAATACAACACCGGCAAAATGTAAATTTTCTTTGAAAAAATTCGGCCATTTAAAATTTTGACAAATTACAAAGCTAAAGAATATGTAAAAAAACACCGTACAGACTGCGAGCGAAGGCTGGGTGGTACATTTATTAGAGCTCTGGCTTGTCGGCAAACAGGACGGGGCGATTTTTCCCCCTTCTCGCAGCAACGTGTCCAGCCAGTGTAGAATATGTATTTCAGATCATTTCGTTCAAAAGTTAGGTCTGTGAAATTCAGTCATTTTACTCCTTTTTCCAAACTTTATTATCAGACAAATTTAAAATAACTCCTATTCTAATTACTTTTCTGATACTTAGAAGTATTTATAAAGCAGTTTTATTAATGTAATAAATAGTAAAATGTTTTATTTTAATTATTTTCTAATCTTTAGTCTTTAATTTATAATTCATTATTATAAACAAAATGAAGTATAGATTAAAGACTAAAAAGGAGAAAATGATTGTAATGATGTATTTCTCAAATTCACTACAAGGTGGCGCCACTTGTATGGAAAAAGTTTAATTAAAAATCAGTTAATACATTAAATTAATGTATTAACTGATAATTAAGCTCTATAAAAATTAAAATAATTTTGTGTTATCTAAAACTCACAAGTGTGCAAAATAATAGACTGGAAAATACCTGCAAATAACGTTTTATCCGCAGGTACAGTACCTGCAAATAACGCTATCCAAATAATAAAAATTAAAAAAAAAAATGCAATTATGTTTTTAATGAAATATTAAAAAGTAGAAAATAATTCTTATCAAAATTCTAGGGCCCAAAACAAAAGTCAAAAAGCGTGCTGAAAACGATACGATAAGGAAATTAAGCTACAGCTAATATCATTAGAACGAAACTTCCTAAACGTCTTAGCTGATTAGCCACCTTGACTATAAAAAATGAGATGCTCAAAGCCATCGATGCAGTCACAATCTTAAGAGATTATGCAAAGCAAAAGGCTAGAAAGATACACTTTTGATGTTTCAATTTTCATTGGTATTTTTTCCTTCATCAGTGTGGTAGCAGTGTTCCAAAATCCTATCATATTAAGAAAAAGTTTTCGGCATATTTTATTTTCAACAATAAATGAATGACGTAATATTCAATTTCTGGAATCCTAAATAATAATAATAATATAATTGTGATTCTGACTTTACTGTATTAATGAAAAAGTACTTTTCACTTTCTTTTGTAAACCAATTACTAAGATATAACTATTTTTAAAAGCAACTACACAAAATAAATTAGCTTCTGATCGCCCAATTAAGAAGGGGAAAAACGTACCGGTTTAAACCGAAAACCGGTTTTTCTGTTCCGGTTAACCGATTTTTTTCGGTTATTTTTTTGCTTCAGTTTAAACCGGTTATTTAAATCTAAAAACCGGGAGAAAAAACCGTGTCGGAAGATAGGATGGAATTTAGGTTCGACTAGACTAAAATTTACCGAGATATCAAAGTCTCTCTGGTGTAATGGTTAAGGCGACAGGTTGGTTCGAATCCAAGGTTCGTATGCGCATTCTCTTTTTGCTACTGGTTTGCAAAGAACTGACGCGAAAAGTTTATAGCAAGTTTCACGCATGGTGACTTCGTCGTTTCTGTAAACTTGTTTCAAAATTGTTATGAACTTGCGGTCTTGCAGTGTCTTTCAGAGCTAGGGATGGGGAAAACATACCGAAAACCGTTTTTTTTTTCTGTTTCGGTTATTTTTTGCCCGGTTTAAGCCTGTTATTTTTTTTAAAATCCAAACACCGGGGGAAAAAACCGGTTTCAGAAGATAGGCTCGATTTTAGATTCGACTAGACTAAAATTTACCAAGTTATAAAGCTTTGAATTTCATTATCTTAGGCCAATCACCGACAACCGCTTCCTGGAGACGTCTGTTGGTTGGCGGATTACTGAAAGAGTCTTTATGAACAGATAAATATTGACCAGTGGATTTATTTCCTGCAAAAATAATACTAATCAACTCTTTTGTTTGCAAACAGCGTCTGTTTTTTGTAGCCAAAAAATATTTATCTTTAGTCGAAAGTTCTATGGCGTCCGAAAGATTAGTATCTACGTTGAATGACGTTGTTTCCAATGAGAGGTGTCTACTCACGGATCAACACATTGCTGAAAGAGTCTTTATGAGCAGATCAGATTATAAATATTGGCCAATGAATTAATTTCTTGTGGAAACAATGTTAATAAAAAATTTTGTCTATAATTCTTACTTATTGCAATAATTGCTTATTTATTATTATTACATATTGTATTAATTACTTATTTATAATTGAAGGGGAAATTAGCAGAGTGTGGTATGTAGAGATGAGAAACAGGTTGCAGTAATCGTCGTTTATTTGTAAACACATAGACGTAAGACAATTATAACGACACAGACATGAAGACGTTTACTAGTACATAGTTAGAAGTACACATCAAGCCTCTTACCGGCTGTCCGTGACAAAAGACATCCATGGAATCATGGGCTACATGTGACGTCACGCAGGGACGTATCATAACATCATCGTGCGTATGACATCACCACAATTTCTTGTGATTGGTTGAATATTAAATGAGGAGAAAGAAGGAGAGTCAACTGCGTATTATTTCCTACAATAATCATTACTTATTACATTAATTAATTATTGTATTAATACTTACTTATTGTATATTATTATTAGTAAAAAATTCTGTCCACAAACGTTGCTGAAAAAAAAACCGAAAACCGTTATTTTGAGCAGTGCTGCGTAGCTCCGGTAAGTGGCGTCCGGAGCAAAATATGGTTTTTTTTTCGCCACAGTCGTCAGCTTAGCAAGGACGCCCGGGTATGGTATTATTTTTTCGCCCCTTCATGATATTTTACTTTAAATAGTGACACAAGTGCATTGATATTTTTTCTCCATGGTGCCCCGTGTCTTCACGCTTCTTTTTGGCTTAATGGTGGTGGGGGGGGGGGGAACTCTAGAAATATAAAATGCGCCTTAAACGCACTGAAATAAATTCATTTCATAGTAAGTTACTCTAAGGGAGAGGGAAGCAATACTGCGAAATAGGGGAGAGGGGACAAAATCTTTATCTCGCATCTGTAATAAATTTCTCTCAAATCAGCCCTGTTTCACCATTTAGTAACTACTAAGATAAAGCATCAACATAAACACACTGATGAAGAAACCTTCAGGAATCACATTATGACATTAGTTAAAAGAAATTCTGTAAATGGTTGCAAATAACTACTTTTATTTGTATCGAAGTGGACAGCTGGCTCGGACGGCTGCGCAATTATTCTAGCGCGAGTCTAACATGCTTTGAACCGAAGAGGCAAGAGAAAAAAAATTGTAATCTGTGGGAACAGCAAGGATCATAGGACAAAGCAAATTTGCGATTAACGACGTGCTTTTGCCTTTTCTACTTTTTTAACGTCACTTAATTATAGCACTGTTTTTGTGAAAATGTGCGTCCAAATTCCCTCGTTTCTTCTTTTTTTTCTTATATCAAAGGCAGATGCCAACGGTCGATATCTATAGTAATTGGAAGAATATTAATTATTTCCAACTTACTGAAGTATAAACTAGGTCTATTTACTGGTTAAGTCTATTTAAACCACATAATGAAACTTAGTGTACAAATAAGATCGGTTTAAAAAATCAAATGATCTAAAATTTCAACATGTAACTCTGACTCTTAACACTATGAACTGATTTAAGAAAAAACAAATTGTTCAGAATACACAAATTGTCTAATAAAAGAAAAACAGGAATGGCATTCAGAGCATTTCATGGTTTTGATATACAACTTAATTCAAGAACTATACTAACTGTTGAAATAACCATCATATTCTGGTCTCGTAACCAGCTTCATAAAATGATTGCAAGGTAGTGTTTTATATGAAGAAAACTTAAGAGCTGTTCGTGAGTGGAACTCGTATGAGCTTCCCGCGGGAAACGTGATTTCACCGAGTGAGGTCCATTTTGTGTGTCTTTTGTCGAGTAATGTCATCTTCAAACGTGCATGACACGAGAACAGAAAGCAGCTTGAAAAAAGAAAAAAAACATAAGCATATTTTTTTTTTTTACTGAGAGGTTAAACTTCATTTTATAAGTTTTTTAAGAAAATATTTCTTAAGACAAAAGGTATTGCAGCGTACTTTAAAATTCTAAAAGTTAAAGCGTGATACAATAAATCTTCTTTAGTACGTCGTTCAAGCGACCACGCCAAAATGTCGTACTATCGGATCTTGTTTCAAATGCGATAAGCTTTTGTAACCTCAAAAGGAGCTAACCTTAGTACACGGGGCCTCTGAATGACAGCCGCTGCAATAGCTCGAGTACTGAGGCCGAAGTCCTAATAGCCTATCACCAGGCCACGACCCGACCCCTCACGAATAATTATCATTGGCGAGAGGTAACTCATTCCCCAGATTGCTATACCCCCTATTCACTTTGTAAGCCAACTTTTTATTAAAAGTTTTCAGGATCATTTCAGCATATATACTCTTATAATATTAAGCTTCTTTTAGTTAGTTACTGTCTGTCCGCCACGAGAACTCTGTTCGCCAAGTTGTCTTGTTGACGGCGGTCGCTGTAGCAATTCAGTATTGGGATCCTTTCGGCAAAGCCCTGACAGAATTATAGTTTTCCAAAGCCCTTTGAACTCTTTATTAGATCTTCGGTGAGAAATAAGGATTCAGTGTGGGAGATTGTTTATAATAACTCCTTCATGCATCCGAATGGGTGGCAGTTAAATCGCAGATGTTTCGAACAGTCAGGTCCTATGTCAGCACCACGTGTCAAGCGAAAGGACATATATTGTCATCTTTCTGTCGGTATAGAGAGTTTTGTGATGTCATCTGTTTATTCTAATTTGATTGGACGTGGGAGGTTAGATTATAGCAGATATGGCAAACCTTTAACAAATGGTAACTTAATAAGTTGGCGAATTTTGGCGTGATGCTTCACCGAGAGGCATTTTAAAACACAGTGTTTAAAATTTAGGAGGGACTGGACTTGAAAAATTGAGACAGAGAGAGAACTAAAAAAGAAATTGAGAAGTGGAAAACTTTTAGGAAGGTAGAGATGAAAAAATTAAGATTAGTATGAGGATGATTTTTTAAGAAAAGAAGAAGAGCGTCTTCAGAACCCGATTAGAAATGTCCAGGCGAGAGAAGGGCCTTGAGTGAGGCGGTGCGTAGCAGACTAACTGGGGTTTCCCGGTATCAGCGCTGGGGTTTCGGTGCGAACTGATTGAAATAAATCCACTGCATGGGTCGTTTAATCAAAAGGAATGAATTCCAGAAGAGAAATGTGTCAGAGGGGCGAGCTTGGCCCATGAATTCGCATAAATACTCGAAGAAGGCTCCATATCCCCGCCAGCGTGCAATTAATTGTTAACAGCTCCGTATATCCGCCAGCGACCATCATGATCAACTTTTCAGTATCACCATCCCGTGAATTAGAAAAAAATTCTCGAAGAAGGCTCCGTATCTCTGCCAGCGTGCAATTTATTGATAATAGCTCAGTATGTCCGCCAGCGACCATCATGTTCAACTTTTGTGCAAAATGCTAGAATAAATTCAAAATTCTTCATCAAAACGACTGTCACCCCCAGTGTAATCATCATCATAATTTACCACCTAGGTATTTATCTATTAGTGCCTGAAAAGAAGATGCAACCTGCAGTGAAATCAGCCAATATTCAGTTAAGTGAAATATTCTTTTATTATTATGTCAATATCTTAAATTTGATTAACTAACTAGCCGAGATTTGAACTCATCCATCTGCTAGAAAAATGAATGACTTATCTAAAAATCATGTAGTATAATATATATATATATATAATTTACCAGGGATGTATAAATGCGTATAATTGTGTTAGTTAAAAAACGAAAGAAATTCCCTATCACTGCTTTGTTTGTAAGCATTAGAAGTGAAATTAATAATGAGTGTGAATAATAACAATAATAAAGTAATGCAAACCATGTAATAGGTTAAATTCAATTAGTAATGTAGTCCTGTTTACCTTAAGGTCGAAACTAGAATATTCTGTTGATAATTCCTCTGTAGTTATATGCATACATCTTTGAATTCAAATGTGATTGAGAAAAATTTAAGTAGTTACTTTTTCATTAGATCCTTGCATGATGCCATACCACTTTTACTATAAATGATAATAATGTAGTGTAGCATGTGCTGATATGATAAATTGATTGTTGATTTGATACTCTGGTATAATGATAATTAAACTTAATTTCAATCTTAAGAGGTAGCTGAGGGTAATCATATGGTAGCTTAAATCTGGTGGCCACTAATACTAATGCTTAAATTAAATTTTATTTAATCATTTGAGAGTGAAGTAAGGCCTGGGTAATTTGTAGATTTAAAATTTATGGGGAAATATAATCGAATTTATGAGGTTTTCAATTTTCCAGTGAAGTAGGGGTCGACCCTTATATTGATTATGTGTTATAAAGTGATGATATTGATGACATAGCATTTGAGTATTCTTTTGTTTTATCAATGATTTTATATATTGATGTGTCATATATTTGCTTAATAAATGTGTTAGTCTAAGAACTTTGGCTATGTTTCACTTATCAAACATTTAAGCACTGAGAGATGTAATTCTGGGTTATTGCAGGTTAAAATACTTTTAACTGAACACAACGCATATTCTAACCACCTTCTGAGTTTGTTTGATTCTGATATGGATATTATTTTAAGGATATTTAGAACAGAAAATAAGTTGAGATTGCACCTTATGCCTGTTGCTAAGAGATTTCATTAAGTGGAGATTTTAATTATAGGTTTATGAATTGTTTGATGTTGAATTGAATTTTAAGATATGAGATTTTTGGATTGTTGACATATGTAGAAATTCATCTTGAAGTTAGTTAGCAGTGAATTAGAACGTCTGTTAAGCAACAGGTGTAGTGTCATTTGAATATTTAGATTTCTAAAATATTTGAAGGCGTAAATTTCCATTTGAAATACTTAAATTACGGATTATCTGAAAGGTTTTATTAGTAAAAGTGTAAAGGTTCTTAAGACTATTTAGGATTTCAAAAATCATATTCTAAATATCCATATGCTGATAATTGTGGAATGTTAATTCATTAATAAGTTTTTGTAAAGGAACATTTGTTTACAAGTTTGGATCTAGAGTACTGTTAGTAAATTGGTAATTCAAATACTCCACGACACAATGAAACAAACTTGAATGAATTTCTACCTATTCGATATGGATTCTTCCTATGATAACCTGTTTCTATAGCGACCGCAGTAAACTAGACAACTTGGCGAACAGTTATCGTGGCGGACACACAGGACACATGGCAGTCTGAATCTATAAGCTGTTTTTAATGAATAACAATTTGAATTTTTTTTACGGAATACTCATTCGCATTCTCATTAAGACTAATTATTATAGTTATGAAGGAAAACATCAAATCCGGACGAACATATCATAGAATGAATTTAAATTCGCGGGATACATTGCGACTATTTAAGGATGAAAACGAATGCGACTAATAGAGGGTTAATAATTTTAAAATATTTTAATTGAATTGTGATGAAATGGAATAAAGGATTCATACAAGAAATAAGGATTATTCTGAAATAATTCAATCATTCATCATGGCACTTCTATTACAGCAACTCCTCTAGTGAACCTTATACACATATTTCTCCTTGCTTAAATTTTTATATCAGAACATGTAACAATAAAATGCAATTCTCATTATTGAATGTATTGCGCGATATTTTAGATCAATTTCTTACTATATATATAGAATTCAAAATGTGTATTTTTATGGTAATAGTTCTTCAAGGTCTTCCTTTCTTTCTCGTAAGTTCTATGAAAGCACTGACATAATAGACATTTTAAAAGCAATAGCTTCAAATTATGTGTTTAAGAAACATTGTTTGTAGTCTTGCTTACAGCGCCATTCCCCTTGGGGTGGCGAAGAGATCCCCCCCCCCAGTTCTAGCTAAGAGTTGTTAACAGCTGCACCTAAAAGGGAAGCGCTCTTTTATTAAGCAGGAGACAGAATATTTGCCTCCTACCAAGCGAGATCTTGTGCAGTAACTATATTTGTACCTCCTAGTAAGCGAGGTTATAAAGCCTGATGGATATGGTTTATTTCCACTGTTAATTACTATATAGCATTAATAACTATTTTAGTCACTCTTTTATTTGCCTATGTTGAGTTTTGCAATAAAATGATTAAACCAGCAGGAGTGGTCTCCCTTAAACTTTCTCGTATACTTCCCCAAAAAGGCGTTGTTCCCCTCCCCCCGCGTATATAAAAAAATTCGAACCTACTGTAACCCAGAATCCAATAACTATCAGAAGGTTTTTCTTTGTAGATTATAGTGTTTGTAAAATATTTAGGTAAAGAATCCAATTCAAAGAGATGAGTACAGATTAAATGCGTCCCAATTTCCACTCTTGCCGGCTCAAGGACAAAGTGACGGAATCCTTCCGCATGCACAGAGATTGCGACCAGTACACATGCACATGGAGAATTGGATTAATAAAAGATTGAATATGAAATTTGAACACCTCCTTTTTAACCAATTGAGTTGAAAATTGGGCACAGATCTATAATTAATGTTAGCATCCGTGATATCAAGTTTTATTTATCTAAGCCAAAGGGCTTTTGAGATATAATTTTTACAAGTATGCAATTATACAGACAGTCAACCCTTCGACGGATTTGGCGCAAAATTTGATACGAACCTACATTCATGACAATAAAACTGTGTACCAAATTTTATCCATCTAGCTATTCAAGTTTTTGAGTTATAGTGTTCGCATGACCGCGGACAAACAGACAGGCAGACTTCCCGCAGACGGATTTTGTCCAAACTTTGATAGAAACCTACAAATCATGTGTAAAGATCACATACCAAATTTCATCCCCGTAGCTCTAATAGTCTTCGAGTCATCGTGTTCACAGACATAATTCCAAAATTGTGTTTTTCTCAAATTGTGTTTTAGGGAGGTCTAAATCGTAGAGATTCGTCAAAATCTCGAGTTCGAATTTTTTGACGATTACAATACTTTCTCTTTGTATACTTCGTATACGAGAAAGTAAAAAAGAACTATAGTTCATGTCCATTTTAATTTAACTGAGCTATCGCATCCACATGCTATTATCGAAAGGAAATAGTTTCTTGTTATATTACAAATACTTTGCATTGCATACTTATTTTTCATTTTTCCTGACAGAAATATTTCAATTGTCTTAAATTCGATGGAACTTTCTGGAGGAAGTTTGCTGTAAACATGTATTAATTAATTACGCAAAAATCATCTGGTAAACAGTATGATCTTACTTCGATAAAATGCTGTCTTATTATCTAAACTTGGCATTGTCTGTAAGAATGCCATACAGATAAACAAATAAAACTCAATTATCGTCTTAAAGAACAATGCCAAACAAGTAGATTTTTGTGTTGTTTTCCATCCTAATAATAATGAGAAACGGTATTTCACGAGATGAATCTTGTTTGTACGAGGTCGTAAACCCGACCGATCACAGCATGTTGGTCATAATCATTGTAAAGGATCTATCATCTTGTCGTTGAAATTATGCAGCTGGATGAATCAGGTTGAATCTGCCTTTTTTGACTGAGTGCCGCCTCGTTGGCAAAAAGAGGGCAGATCTTTGACTGAGATGGATGAAGGAGGATTTTTGGCATTACTCGTAAAGGCGATCTTTACACGTCAAAATTAATTATTTCTCGTGAAGTCTTCATCATTGCGGAAGTCTTCCATCAGCACTTAACTGTGATTAGTGAGATAAGCTCCAAAGCAGAAACATTCTGACCTATAACAAGAACGGCGACGTTTACTTCAATGAATTTGTTTGGGGAAATAACAATTTCGGAATTCTTTTTTGTGTTTGCATAGTTTCGGGCGAGAATTCGTTACTGAGAAGTGTGAAATGCGTCGAATAAAATTATTTGTAACCGATTAGGCTTAATTGCAAAGCAGTTTATTAATCATCATTCTCGCTTGTTATTATTGTTATGATCAGTTATCAGGAAAATTGAATCACAAGTCAGTGTACAAAACTTCAAACTGAAGCAAATAAATGGTTTGTGTCTCTAATACACATTCATTTATATATCAGTGAATATTTCTGGAAGATGAAATGGAATTTTTTCACAGGAAGTAATTTTGTCTTACGTAGAAACATAAATTTTAAGAATTTTTAAATCATTTTCAAATTTAAAAAATCATCTATCCCAGAGGTTCCCAAACTTTTTTCCCTCGCATACCCCTTGATAAGTCTTTTTTTTTATTTTCGCGTACCCCCTACTGTCATATCCAACCCCCTCCCTCAACCATCCGTCAATGTAAAGAAGTTTTTATTAATCACGTTAAGGGATTAGTTTAGCTTAAGAGTCGAATGACTCGAACTAATAACATTTACAAGGCGTATTTTTGATTTTACATTTTATTCCATTTTTACAATAGTATTAATTCAATGCCAAAACTAATAAAACCAATATTGCAATGATTCCGAATTAACTTATAAGGATAGCTAAAAATTACACTTTGTAAAAATCAACTATTCAATTGGTAGAAAATTTCAATGTCATCCTTGAGCCTGTCCAGTGGCGAATCCAGGGGGTGGCTATCGGAATTCAGCCCCCCCCCCCCCAGTGCTAGACCAGAATTCTTTATTTTATTTAAAACTAGCCGCCTACGGCTACCAGCTGGTCCGCCATTCTTACAATAGTAATATTATATTTAAGAGATCAATAACTGACCCACAAAGTAACTTCATATCTGTTAAGTATTAAAACTCAAAAAATCCATATCAATCTCGGTACAAAACAAAATATACATGCTAGAATAATTAGTACTCTCTGTGTAGAAAAAATTTGTACACCCATGCAAAAAAAATTAAGCACCTATAAAACATGCATACATCTGATTAATCATTATATCTGGGGAATAAAAAACATGAAATGTAAATTTCAGTTTCATGGACTTCTTGCCACATCACTTTGTATCGAAGAAGCAAGTTTTAGCCCCCCCCCCTTTTTATCCTTATATTTCACATAAATCTTAAATTTTTCGGTTCAAATTATCTATGTAAACTCACTCTGATGCAATTTTTCGATTTTATTTGTTTTTTAAGTGTTATATTACTTGAAAACTGGCCTATTCTGGATATTTGCAAATTTTCATGCTGGTTTGTTGATTTTTGACCCTCTCTAAAAATTATAAATATTTATTGCAATTTAAATAGTCTAAAAAGCTTCACACCTTCTAGAAATTCATTTTCATGTGCCTCTTATATGCGGGTACATCACCTATTTTATTACTAAGGTACTCAATTACAGGGATTTCTTGGGATTGATAAAATTTAACAAAAAAATATATACAAAATTAAATATTAATTAAAATGCATGCATACAACATATACAAAAGATCTAACATCAATCTACTATTGAACAACATACACACACACTAAAAAATTTAGTAACTATAAACTGTTAAGAAACAAATTACTAATAACATGATTCTAACGAAAATCAATTATGTTTTGAAATATATCCTATAATCTGAAATATTTATTCTCAGCTAAAATTGTATGTATCTTAAGATTAATTAAGTAAATCGTATAGCACGACAACTACGAAAACATGCAACATATGATTGAGTAATTATCATTCTCAGTGCAAAACAAAATTTACATGCTACAATAATTACTCTGCAGTGGCGAATCTAGGATTCTGGTCTGGGGGGGCTGAGGTCATAAAAACTTTGTATCGTCGTGATGAATGTCAAACTTCAAGGCTAAAGTGAACCAAAACACTTTAATTTTACAGACTTTACTCACCTGACAATAAGAATCATAAAAAACAATACAAAATTTTCGATAATTTAATAAAAATTACAATGAAATAACTAGCCAAAAAGCGTCTTCGACCGCTTCAAAGCTACAAGTACGAGTAGAATGACTACAAAATTAGGAAAATTTTTGAGCCTGTCAAGCCAGGAAGCAATGTTGAAATGTTTTTATTATTTTTAAAAAGAGGGAAATTAAGAAAAAACAGTTGTAATAATGTTAAATAAAATCAAGAATTCTGGCTTGGCTCTGGGGGGAGCTGTAGCCCGATAGCCTCCCCCTGGATTCGCCACTGTTACTCTGTGTATAAAACATGCATACGTCTGACATATACACAGGATCTAGCTAAACAAACATACACACAAGATCTAGCTAAACAAACATAAAATTTTGTATCTACAAACTATTAAGAAACAAATTATTACTAATAATGATTCTAACAAAAAAGAACTAATTATTATTTAGCTAATTTACTATTCTTAACCTATCGTTTAGGCATAAGCATTCGCCGATAGCAAGTTTGTTCTGATGTTCAGGCGCCAGAATGTGACGTTGACAAACACCTCTTTGGCCCCGCCTACTTACTCTCGCACCCAAATAACTATAAGATTCTGAAGACTTTAAAAATTTATAAAAATTATATAAAATTTCAGACAATAATAAAACTGATATCATTGGAAAGATAAATTTTTGCTCTTTAAAATGACTTAAAATTTTTTTCCCTATCAATTCATTCAGAAGTTATTGTCAAAAAACGGCTAAATTTGGTTTAATTTTTTTAAATAATTTAAATTTGAATCAAAATTTTTCAAAAACGGCTCCGAGGTGCACATATACAGCATCCAAAGTATATCTGTGCCAAATTTGGTAGCTCTATGTTCTACGGTCTGTTCTGTACACCGCCAACAGACACACACACCGACTTTCTCTTTTATTAGTGTGGTGCCAGACTGGCGGCATCCCCCGTCATTCCCGCCAATTGCGTGGCGCCTCTAGCGGATCTAAGGAGAACTTGTCAGTTGACGCTGTGACATCCAGACGGGATGTTCGAAAAAGACGCTTGCTCAACAGACGACCTTAACGATGAAAAGATGGGTAACTCCGCAGCTACAGTTGATTGTGTTCTTGTTTTCTGTACATAGATAATCATTCAATTTATTAATCATCTAACTGTAAATCTAAACCATCATTAAATATTTTCATTTAAAGAACTTGTCTTCAGTTGGCCATCCCTGACACCCACATTAGTATAGTAGAGATCACTATAGTCACTTTTACTTTTCACATGAACTTGGGGAAACAAAATTCTTTTACTTTTAATCCCTTATTTTTCTTGTTTCCGCCATTAACAGCTTTGATTTCGCCTACCCCCAACTGGTCCTTCGCGTACCACAGGTTGGGAACCTCTGATCTATTCAATAATACCAGTTCAAATACTGTGCTATTTTTCAATGATTTCAGTAATAAAAGTTTTAGCTATAATAATTTGTACGCCCATAAATGTATTTAATGTTTCCACTATTTGGAGGGGCAATCAGTAATGATCATAAATGTGAATAATATTTTCATCTCGCATAAATGGCAACGCGCATGGTAAAAAAATGTTTGTAAATATGTCACATTTTTGTTTATTTTCATAGTATAAGGCTGAGCATTTAGCATGTGTGTTTTGAAAAAGTAACTCTCCCTATTGATAGATTATATCAAAAATTTAGTACAGATCTACAATTTTTATAAAAAGGTTCATATTGTGGCTTAACAAGCAACACTATCCCAATTTTTTAAAATTTCAAAGAGGAACTAAAAATGAATTTTTCGCAACCAATAACATATATTTCTGAATTTTTTTCACATCTGGTGCGGCATGAGCATGCGGTCTCATGTTCATATCGAATGCTAAAAATATTCTGAAGTATTCGTTATTGGTTGCGAAAAAATCAGTTTTCTCTTCCTGATTGAAATTCTAGCTAACTTCATCTAGTTAACTGAGTTTTTGATTTATAGAGTTCACATACACGGGCACAGAAAAATACACAATCATTATTATAAACACTCGCTGCTCTTCAGCTTCAAGAAGGTCTTAAACATAGACTTTCAAAATTAATCAAAAACTCCAAAAGGTTTTTTTTTTGGGGGGGGGGGGGTAAACGCGTACAGGATAAAAAGTAATAAGTTAATTTCCGAAAAAAAAATGGAACACCAAAACTGGGTATTTAATGAACACATTAATGAATGAAAGTAATATTCAATTTAAAATTTTTTATTCTGTAGTTGAATGAATATTTTTGAAGAACACATTAATGTGGGTAATATTTCAGCCTGTTGAAAATTGAAGCCATTATACCTTTAATTGAACTCGGGCGGTCAATGAATGAATAGGGCATTCAATATTTAGGATGTCTTTCGTAATATTTTGCATCTTTTAAGACATCGACTAAAATTGTACATATTTTACCCGCTCTACTAAAAATACCCTTTCCTTTTTTTCATGAATTACGAGTTTTTTTAAACAGCTACTAAGCAATAATTGCTATTTTTTTTTTTAAATTACTAAACAACAATTGATTTCTTTACTTGGAGGAAATTTAACTTTTTATAAGTATTTTCACTTTATTTGGAAACATAAGTATTTATAATTTTTTAAAAAATCGTTTTGCATGTACAGTGAAACCTCTCTGAGTGGCCACCCCTCCGTTCCGATTTGGCCGCTCTGAAGGGTTTTCGTTACAATTGCAAGATAATTGCTATATTACATAATATAAATAAGTCAGACACATATTTCTTATTTAAAATGAGGTTTGAGACTTATCTAAAGAGTAAATAGTACTTTATTTAATGATTTTTACATTTTTTGAAAAAAGGATACAATTTGTGACTGTTTTAAG
>BGPR01000368.1:318530-388510 GCA_013235015.1 Araneus ventricosus
AGCTGAATGGTTAGAACAAGGGATTGTAGAACCATGTTCTTCAGAATACAGTAGCCCAGTGGTAATCGTCCGAAAGAAAGATGGAACCCCTCGAGTTTGCAATGATTATAGGAAATTAAATAAAGTCGTTGTAAAGGATAGATTTCCCCTCCCATTAATCGAGGATATTTTAGACAGATTTCAAGGATCACGAGTCTTCAGTACTATCGATCTTAAGAATGCATTCTTCCATGTTGATGTAAACAAAGATAGTAGAAAATATACCTCTTTCGTCACTCATGAAGGCCAATATCAATTCCTTAAAGTCCATTTTGGATTATGCAATTCTCCAGCCGTGTTTCAAAGGTACATTAACACCATTTTTCGACCTTTGATTAATGATGGTATTGTTCTCCCGTACTTGGATGACCTCATCATTTTATCTTCCTCATTTGAAGAAGGAATTGAACGAGTCGAACGTGTTCTAAGCATTGCTAGTGAATATGGACTAGAGATCAACTTTAACAAATCTCATTTTTTGAAGAAGCGCATTGTATTCTTGGGCCATGTCGTTGTGAAGATGGTAAAATCTTCCCCTCTACTCTAAAAACTAAAGCTGTCCTTAATCTTCCGGAACCAGCTAATCTAAAACAAATTCATAGTTTTTTGGGACTCACCGGATATTTTCGAAAGTTTATACCAAAATACTCCACTATTGCTAGACCATTAAGTGATCTCTTGAAGAAAGACCGAAAGTTTAAATTTGGCGAAGAGGAAAGAATCCCATTTAACCAGTTAAAATTAATGTTAGCTGAAAAACCTGTATTAAGAATTTATAACCCTAATTACGAAACTGAATTGCACACTGAGGCTAGCTTAGAGGGATACGGAGCTATTTTAATGCAGAAATCCCCTGATGATAAAAACTTCCATCCCACCTATTACATGAGTAAGAAAACAACAGACGCCGAGAAGAAATATTCTAGTTATGAACTTGAGGCTCTTGCTGTAATAGAGGCAGTAAAGAAATTTCATGTTTACCTATTAGGAATTCCTTTCAAAATTGTAACAGACTGTTCCGCGCTCGAAAAAACTATGCAAAAAAAGACTTGGTTACTCGTGTTGCACGTTGGGCTTTATTGCTGGAAGAATTCGATTACGTCATTGAGCATCGTTCTGGTACACGGATGACTCATGTTGATGCCCTAAGTAGATTTCCCATAGACATATTTTGTATCTCATTTGATAACATCTTACCGAGATTAAAATCAGCTCAAGATAGTGACATTGAAGTAAAAGCAATAAAAGAATTATTAAGAATTTCTGCTTACGAAAACTATTGCGATCGAAACGGAATTTTGCATAAATTTGTTGAGGGTAAAGAATTAGTAGTTGTGCCTGATAGTATGCAAACCGAAATTATAAGAAATGCACATGAAAAAGGACATACTGGAGTTAAATACACCGAGAAATACCTTCAAGACTATTATTACATCCCCAAACTTAGACAAAAAGTAGAGAAAATCATATCCAACTGCGTCCATTGTATCCTGATAAATCAGAAAAGAGGAAAGAAGGAGGGTCTTCTGCACCCGTTACAAAAAGAAGACACGCTGTTGCATACGTATCACATCGATCATCTTGGACCTTTGGAGAGTACGAATAAAAATTATAGATATGTTTTGGCAATCATCGACGCATTTACTAAATTTGTATGGATTTATCCTACAAAAAGCACAACATCAGTTGAAGTGATAGCAAAGTTGGAAATTCAAAATGCTGTGTTTGGAAGCCCTTTCCAAATAATCTCTGATAGAGGTACAGCTTTTACCTCTGGTGATTTTGCCGATTATTGTGCCAAAGAAAAAATAAAACATCATGCAATTACGACTGGCCTGCCAAGAGCCAATGGACGTATCAACCAGACCATCATATCAGTTCTTTCAAAATTATCCCTGGAAAATCCAAACAAGTGGTATAAGTTCACAAATGAACTACAGCAAACGATAAATTCCACCTATCAACGAAGTATCGACACCACACCTTTCGAATTGCTTTTTGGTACTAAGATTAATACTGGAGGCTTAGATAAGCTCAAAGAAATGGTCGAAGCTGAATTCCAAGCCAATTTTGAAGCTCAAAGAGAAGAACTAAGAAAGCATGCGAAGCAGCAAATCTTCAAGATTCAAGAAGAAAACAGGAAGACGTACAATTTAAGAAGACGAGAACCAAAACCCTACAGAGTTGGAGATCTTGTTGCCATCAAAAGAACTCAGTATGGACCAAACCTGAAACTGAAGCCGAAGTATTTTGGACCCTACAGTATCACTAAGGGATCATCACAGTAAAAGGAGGAAATACCTACGACGTCATCAAAGAGGGAAACCACGATTGACCCAATTTTACGACAACATGTGCTGAATACTTGAAACCCTGGAACACGATGTCGGAAATCTAATATCATGAACTTTTTTCTTTTTCAGAACTTTGTAATCTTCGATTTCTGTTGTGTTTCTTTTTCTTTCTGTTTTGTTTGTATAATTGCAGTTTCGTCTGGAGGACCAGCCGAATCCAGGAAGGCCGAGATTGTGGTGCCAGACTGGCGGCATCCCCCGTCATTCCCGCCAATTGCGTGGCGCCTCTAGCGGATCTAAGGAGAACTTGTCAGTTGACGCTGTGACATCCAGACGGGATGTTCGAAAAAGACGCTTGCTCAACAGACGACCTTAACGATGAAAAGATGGGTAACTCCGCAGCTACAGTTGATTGTGTTCTTGTTTTCTGTACATAGATAATCATTCAATTTATTAATCATCTAACTGTAAATCTAAACCATCATTAAATATTTTCATTTAAAGAACTTGTCTTCAGTTGGCCATCCCTGACACCCACATTAGTATAGTAGAGATCACTATAGTCACTTTTACTTTTCACATGAACTTGGGGAAACAAAATTCTTTTACTTTTAATCCCTTATTTTTCTTGTTTCCGCCATTAACAGCTTTGATTTCGCCTACCCCCAACTGGTCCTTCGCGTACCACCAGGGGTACGCGTACCACAGGTTGGGAACCTCTGATCTATTCAATAATACCAGTTCAAATACTGTGCTATTTTTCAATGATTTCAGTAATAAAAGTTTTAGCTATAATAATTTGTACGCCCATAAATGTATTTAATGTTTCCACTATTTGGAGGGGCAATCAGTAATGATCATAAATGTAAATAATATTTTCATCTCGCATAAATGGCAACGCGCATGGTAAAATAATGTTTGTAAATATGTCACATTTTTGTTTATTTTCATAGTATAAGGCTGAGCATTTAGCATGTGTGTTTTGAAAAAGTAACTCTCCCTATTGATAGATTATATCAAAAATTTAGTACAGATCTACAATTTTTATAAAAAGGTTCATATTGTGGCTTAACAAGCAACACTATCCCAATTTTTTAAAATTTCAAAGAGAAGAAAAAATGAATTTTTCGCAACCAATAACATATATTTCTGAATTTTTTTCACATCTGGTGCTGCATGAGCATGCGGTCTCATGTTCATATCGGATGCTAAAAATATTCTGAAGTATTCGTTATTGGTTGCGAAAAAATCAGTTTTCTCTTCCTGATTGAAATTCTAGCTAACTTCATCTCGTTAACTGAGTTTTTGATTTATAGAGTTCACATACACGGGCACAGAAAAATACACAATCATTATTATAAACACTCGCTGCTCTTCAGCTTCAAGAAGGTCTTAAACATAGACTTTCAAAATTAATCAAAAACTCCAAAAGGTTTTTTTTTTTGGGGGGGGAGGGTAAACGCGTACAGGATAAAAAGTAATAAGTTAATTTCCGAAAAAAAAATGGAACACCAAAACTGGGTATTTAATGAACACATTAATGAATGAAAGTAATATTCAATTTAAAATTTTTTATTCTGTAGTTGAATGAATATTTTTGAAAACAGCATTAATGTGGGTAATATCAGCCTGTTGAAAATTGAAGCCATTATACCTTTAATTGAACTCGGGCGGTCAATGAATGAATAGGGCATTCAATATTTAGGATGTCTTTCGTAATATTTTGCATCTTTTAAGACATCGACTAAAATTGTACATATTTTACCCGCTCTACTAAAAATACCCTTTCCTTTTTTTCATGAATTACGAGTTTTTTTAAACAGCTACTAAGCAATAATTGCTATTTTTTTTTAAAAATTACTAAACAACAATTGGTTTGTTTACTTGGAGGAAATTTAACTTTTTATAAGTATTTTCACTTTATTTGGAAACATAAGCATTTATAATTTTTTAAAAAATCATTTTGCATGTACAGTGAAACCTCTCTGAGTGGCCACCCCTCCGTTCCGAGAAAATTTGGCCGCTCTGAAGGGTTTTCGTTACAATTGCAAGATAATTGCTATAATACATAATATAAATAAGTCAGACACATATTTCTTATTTAAAATGAGGTTTGAGACTTATCTAAAGAGTAAATAGTACTTTATTTAATGATTTTTACATTTTTTGAAAAAAGGATACAATTTGTGACTGTTTTAAGTTTTTACTCTTCTCGGAAACAACCATTTTTTCAAGTTCTTTTTTCAGTTTAAAAGTAAATCTCTAACCGATTCGTTTGTCATTGCGTCAGAATTTCCAGTGACTTCATCTATTTTTCCCAAAGTCGCTTGAGTTGAAATTTAGCTTGCTGACGATTACAAACCATATCAGAAAATTTCTCTTCAAAGACGGAATTAGCGCCTGAAAGACACAAAAATTCATTTGTGAAAACGTTTATATACACACAACATACTGGTTAGTTAATTTAAATCAATGTCATATTAATTTTAGATTTGATTAAAACTAATGGTAAGCCGCTCCTTCGGAATTTTTCCACCTCTGGCTTCTTCAGATTTTTGAATCATGCTTCTGAATAATCTTATTGGGCAAAGAGCTAAAAAAGAGTGCCATTTCGTACATGTTGAATATGCCCTTGTCATCATATCCAGCCAAAAGCAGTGGAAGACGCTCCTGCCAACCTTCGCGTGAACTGGGGTCGACATCGGCCCCTTCGCCACACAGTGATAGACAGGTGATGTTATTCCGTATGCGAAATCTGTCTAGCCACCCATTGCTGTCGGATAAATTTTCAATTCCCAGAGGATCCGCAAGTTCTTTTGCCTTGTGTTGAATCATAGGTCCAGTGGCAGGAATTTTCTTCGCCCGAACAGTTTTAAACCATTCCAAAACAGCCTCGTTTATGTCGACATACTTTTCGTGTCTCATCCGTTTGACACCACAAAACTTGAAGTCTTCGTACTCTTTCAAAATCAAATCCTTTTCTTTAATGACTTTGTTGATTTGCCTTCTTCCGCAGTTAAATAATTCAGCTAACTTTCTCGCCGATTTGCCGTTCTCATACTGACGCAGAACTTCAATGCGCTGCTCGAGATTTAGGAAAACGCGCTTCGACATCTTTGCAACTCAAATCAATGACCAACTAATGAAACAAGCGTGGATGGCATTTTTGCTCCAAAATTATCGGAATCCGCTTACAGCCAATAGAAAGCAAGACGTACAAACGAACTAACGACCTCCCTTAACCTGACATTGAGCCTTTCGGCTCAAACTTAGAAACATGAAGTGAATAGATTTTCCTGAAAAATTGGATGGGCGAACCTACTCGGCGGCCGTTTAGAGGGGTTAGGTGGCCGTTACTAGGGGTTATATTAACATTAGGTCTATGGGCCGAAAAATCCGTGCCAAGAAAAATTGACCGTTAAGAGGGGTGACCGCTATGCAGGGGTGGCCGTTCGAAGAGGTTTCACTGTATTGTTTTATTTCTGTTACAGAGAAAATAATTTTTTTGTGTAATAATTTCATGGAACTGTACGCCTTAGCGACAAAGAAATTGGTTATTAAATACCTTATATTACAGGTAATTTTACAAGAAAATATATTGTTTAAAAACTTTTTGTCAAGAGACGCACTTGATAAAATAATAAAAGTATTATTAAGCAATTTAAATATTTCTGTGGTTGACTGTATATAAATACAAGTAGGCAATTCAAGATGAAAATCATCCATTGTGGTGGCAAAATGATCTCGTAAGCTCTTTTCCTCTCCGTTCATTCCTTGGTATACTAGCAACGGCTGAAAACGATTGCTAAACTACGACGGAATACTTCAGAGCAAAGTGCATGCGCCATTCTGATCGAAGAGAGAGTGCAGCTGTTTTCCAAAACAAAAACAGGAAACATTAACTCAAACGGATATGAAAGATTACCTTTTTACTTTCTCGTATACGAAGTATACAAAGAGAAAGTATTGTAATCGTCAAAAAATTCGAACTCGAGATTTTGACGGATCTCCACGTTTTAGACCTCCATGAGTCCGAAAAACACAATTTTGGAATTATGTCTGTATGTCTGTCTGTGTGTGTGTCTGTCTGTGAACACGATAACTCGAAAACTATTAGAGCTACGGGGATGAAATTTGGTATGTGGTCTTTAAACATAATTTGTAGGTTTCTATCAAATTTTGGACAAAATCCGTCAACGGGAAGTCTATCTGTCTGCATGTTCGAGGTCATGCGAACGCTATAACTCAAAAACTTGAAAAGCCAGATGGATAAAATTTAATAGACAGTTTTATCGTCATGAATGTAGGTCCGTATAAAATTTTGGGCCAAATCCGTCAAATGGTTGACTGTCTGTCGGTCCGTATAATTTACTTTTGAAGAGAATCCGTCATCTCTACACGCATGCGTACTGCTCACCGCCAAATTCTTCTCGAATAAAAGTGAATTAATTATGGAGTGTTTTCTTTTAATTTTTCTTTCACGCCGAAACATTTTCAAGAGTTGCATATTTGATTGCGGTTAGTTTTATTTTGTATATTTGGTATTTTTTCTGAGTGGATTTTGCAATATTTTTACTCTGACAGAACGAGAGTAGTTGTTAAAAGTAAAGTTATAAAGTAACAAACCAAAATTAGTGTCAATTGATTCATCAGTTCTGTTTTTCATGCTTTTTTAATTTCTTAAGCACTCTGCCAATGTGCATGATATATCAACTACAACTATCGGTAGTAAATTTGTAACAATCAGATCGGAGATATTGCTGGCAAGCTAAAAGGCTGCTTAGATGTGTGCAAATCTTTTAGTAACTTACATTAGATATTTGAAATTTGGTATGTGGTCTTCTAATTTATCCACGCGGTGGGAGGGGAAACAGCACCTTTTTGGGAAAGTATACGAGAAAGTTTAGGGGAGGCCACTCCCGCTGGTTTGGTATAAATTCATAGATAATTACTTAAAAAAGCATGGCAATTTTTTTATAATCTTGTTTCCTGATGTTTGAGAATAAATAAAATAAAAGTAAAAATACCGACTCTTCTATGAAAATGAATTATTTTCGGTTTCTTAAGGATTCAACTTCCGAATTTTCTATATTTCTATTTTCATTATCACTTTTACTTTTTCTTTCAACGAACTCGAGAAATTAGAAAATCTCGGTGCTATCTGAACCAGTAGCGGCAATCGGGGGTTTTATGAAAGGAGGCAAAAAATTTATAGACAACTAGCTTAGCTAGCTTGCTCGGAAACTATTTTTCTTTTATAATTCCTAGTTTTAGGCAGCTAGAATGAAATAAAAATTTAATTTTTCTCGCAAAAAATCGGGAGGCGATTTCCTCTTCTCGCCCCCCCCCCGACTCGCCACCTCTGATCTGAATAACGAAATTTTATCGTTTTCAGTATCTAGATACATAAAATATGACTCAACTTCTTGAAAATATAGAGGTAAAATATGGAATACTCAATCTTGTTATCACATCCAAGCTCGTTTCAGTAAATATGTCAGACTCATTTCATTAAAATAAAAGAAAACTGTAGAATGATCAATATCATTGAATTAAAAGATTATGGCCACACGTCAGGCAAAACTGAGATGTTTCTTGCGAAAATAAATCAAACAGTTTCTTGAATATAAATCAAACAGTTTCTTGTTTCATAAATATGAATTCAATGGACTTTTAAAAAATAAAAGTTTCTTAAATAATCATTTTTCATTAATGTGTACGTATCATCATTACAATTTTAAATGATTCTTCAGTAAACATTCAAGTTTTTTGTTGAAAATTCAGCATATAATTTTCTTTAAACTATTAACCTGAACATTTAGAAATTTTGAAGCATTTTGCAGTAGCATATGAGAAAATTATAGTTTGGGAAGCAGCAAAATCTCAAATCATGTCCCTAAATATAGACATGACTTAATTATTACGCCTAAGACTATTTAAGCTTCATAACAGCTTGCTTCAAACATTTTTTCTTGTTACAACAGCAGCTTTTCCTTAAGGCTAGAAGAGATGTTGTAAAATTAAACCGCTTAGGTAAACGCAGAACTAATATGTCTGTACTCCAGTCATACTGTAGATATTTTTACTAAACTTTCCTGATGTTCCCAAGGGCAATACGATTTATTATTAAAAAGAGAGATAACGATAGGTAACTCCATGGGCTGCAGAAAGGAACTATATATTTTCTCTTCAAATCTTTAAAATGATCGGAAAGCACTTTCCAATGGCAGAATCCCCATTTTAAAAGGACATTTTGATATCTCAAACACCACTAATCTAATAAATAAACTGAAATAATTAATGTGGTACTTCAATTAGCCTTTAAAATAACATTTTGTGAATTTAGGATACAGTAGAGTCCCACTAATCTGGACCCCGCATGTTCGGATATCCGGTTGGGTTTTTTTTAAGCAGGATATAATTTAAGCAAGAGGCAGTACTAAAATAATCGTGCGCGCATCCTGTTACTAAGCTGTAATAGAGGTTGTATGAATCTATGAAAAAAAACTTATATAACTTATAAAAAAACTTCAGTTATAAAACCTATAGTTTTTTTTATAGTTTTAAACATCTAAAACTTGTATTCCGTACATTTTAAGGCAAATTCCGCTTAATCCGGACTTTTGGTGACCCGAAAAAGGTTCGTTCCCATGTAGTCCGGATTACCGGGGGACTCTACTGTAATGTACTTTTAAGTACATTTTAATTTAATATTCACGAAAGTCTTGTAGAAATTTTTAATATTTTCCAGTATTCCAGTTCTATTAGTAAAGGTGTCTGAAGAACTAATGAAAACATACAGATTTCCTGTCTCATTCAACACAAAGCAAAATTTATCTCTCTCAGAAAGGAAGCTGTGTGAGCAGGATGTTTCACGCTCGTTCTGTCAGACGTATTTCTTGGCTCTGAATCGGAACAATGACTTCCACGTGTCTACAAGAAGAAAAAAATGAACTGAAGCAGACCTTGTGCTTCCTGTATCTTGTACCTGAGAAGTACAAAGTGCTTAAACTGAATAAAGTAATTGAACCTTTCTGTATCATGTGTTATATGATATTGTTTTGTGTTGATAATCGATGGTGTCAAGAATGGTACTTAAATGAACAAATAAAGAAGTGAAGAATCTTCATACTAGAACCATCTTCTTCATCTGAATCTTCAAACATCGGAGTGTCTGCAAAGCTTCCAAATTTAAATTTTTAACGAAATTTCAATTCGTAGAGATGTTTATTATTGAATAATAATTTAGATACCCTTTCTTGAGTAAATGCTGGCAATGGCATTTTCATATTTTTAGAAAAAACATCTCGATGTGACTCTTGCAGCTGTTAGTACCATTTTTGTCTCGTAGTGGGATAATAAAATAACTTTGGGATTGAGATAAATTTAAGAAAAGAAATTCATTTAGCTTATTGGATGACATTAATTTGTTATTAATTATCAAGTCAAGACACTTCGTTATGGTTTGAAATAAGAAACAGGAACATTCAGGTTTTTATTCCATCGAAAAATTTGGCAAAAACTTACGCCCACCTTAAAAATTGCATTTAAGAAGTGATAAATTTGGTGGTGAGTAAACTTACCACGGCCTTAGAAAGGGTTAAATCATTCCAATACCAATGAAACTTTCTTTTCAAATACTGTTTTAACACATTATGAAAAAATCAATTTACTGTGGATTTTTAGAATTCTACTAATTATAATAATACCTATTAATTTATTTAGTTTCCAGAATAGATAAATTCATTCGGCGTATGCATTCATTTTGGGACTAAAATGTTGTTGATGTTCATAAAAAATGTTCAGGATTCAAACGCTAAAAGAAAATACCATGTTTAATTTTTGTTCAAATTTTAATAGATGATTGCAAATCATTCACTTTACTGATAATAATGATTTACTTTTCCTAAAAAATCTTGAGGGGCAAATATAAAAAATAACGATTTTTTCCGTATGTTCAGACGAACTGGTTGATTTTGTGTTAAGCCGCTTCCAGACTTAAACACGCATGCGACGAGACGAGGCGCTCGCATATTTCTACTCAAGTGTGTAAGCATTTCTCGCAGTCGCTCTCGCCCTGCGCGGGCTTTCGCGAGAACCAACGAATACTGCGAACGGGATCCGAGAGTTATCGGTTTCTGACCAAACATCGAAGAAATTTTCAGCGCATGCGTGCTTAGATGTGTGCAACTGTCGTGCCATTTGCGATCGTTCGTTGTTTACGTTTTCATTTGTATCTTTTTGAAAATGGAGTGGCCGAAAATTAATAATTATTTTCTATTTATTAATACATATGAGTGAGCACGAAGTGATGTGGAATCCTGCGCACCCATATTTCTATACAAAAAGTGAAGCATGGGCGAGTATTTCTTCGGCTTTGGGACGAGAAGAAAAAGGAGTAACGCCAAAAAAATGACTCCGTTTGTTGGGGTCATTTAGATAAAGGAAAGAAATACAATTGAATAAATATTAAGTTATATTTAGAACAGTGCTCATAACATAATTTATAAACCTTTTTGTTTTTATAAATTGCTATAATAACAATTCAACTGTTCTTCTGTACTGTAAATTGATTTCTCTGTATTTATACTTCAGTGAATAAAAGTTTTTTACATTTTAGATAGTATAAGGCTTTATAATTTCCTACTTGTTTCTTAGTTACAAGACTTAAAATAACCACTAATTATTATGTAAAGAAGTTCTACTTCGGCTTATGTTGCAAAATTTCAAGTTCTTGCATTTTAATTTATTTCATGTAATTAGTTTCTTATTATCTGGTTAAATCATATTAATTAGATCTTTTTAAAATGAATCATTGATGATATACAGTCACAGCTAGATTGAATAAAAAATTGAATTTGCGAGTTCAAATAACATAACTGTATTTTTTTTGTTATGTGTGTGAGATTTGTATGCAATTTTGTCCTTGGAAATCGTAAGTTATACTGTTCTAGGGGCTATTCAAGTTTATGTATTCAAATGGTTTGCATTCGCCAAAATAAGGTTCCTCCTTGATAAAGATGAGCCGAATAACACAATAGATTCACAAAGTGTAAGTAACAATCTCTGTTGAAAATTTTTGCACTAACAACTGAATCACTGTTCTACAATGAACATTTTACAGAGGTGGAAATGGTTTTGGCCACTCAATCACATGATTTCTGAGAAGAAGATCGGAAGCAGCAGCTTCGAGTTGATAGCAACCTTAACAAGAAAGACAGTGGCTATTTTATTTCTTTTCCCAATTTTTTGTTTCATTTCAAACATCATAATTATAACATCCCGTAGCGTTATATGTAAACAGTAAAATTACACAAAATTCTGAGCCATGAGAGAACATTAAGGGTGATTTTTGTGTTCAGCAACACAAAGTTTATAAAAGGTAGCTATTTACATTTTTGTAAAAAGCAAAAAGAGAAAAATTGTATACAGTGAAATATATAATTTGCCTTTAGATAATAAAGAAAAAGGTAGTAGTAGTAATTTTTTTATCAACTTTTCAAATTTATTATCTTATTTCCATGAATTCCTTAAATAACCTGGAATTCTCAAAAGATTATATTTCATTCAGAAAGCCAGAAGAAAACTAAAATTGACTTTCAGCATTGCAATTACTACTCTTGATATTGCTTAAAATTCTCCCATCAGTAATGAATTAGAATAGAATTTATTAATATTAAAATTACTTGTTATTGTGGTCTGTATATAATTTTTCTGGAAATTTAATAAAATTCTTTCTTTATTAAGGTATTAAATTCATTCAAATTTTTTGTAGGATATTGCGTATTTAGAGATACAGCAGTTGAGCAGTTTGATGTAGTCCAAACAGAAGAAGAGATCTGGCTGAAGATGTGCTGCATCAGGATACAGCAATGCAATGTGTCTGCATCTACAGAATCTCCTCGAGCCCCCTCCACAAAAAGCAAGAGATGCCAGGAAGATCCTCCAATGGAGGAAGCCCTCAAAATTTTTCAAAAGCTCCAATAAAAATATGGAACAATACATGTTCAAGAGAATAAATGTTCAATTTTTACAGGTGATACATTGAATTGAAAATAAAAAATATATATCGGACAATCACAATTGGCTGTTGAAATAAATAAAATATTGTATCAAGCAGACATGAGATTAAATGATATCCAGGTGGAAATTATACCGTCGAATGAATGAAACCTGTTTAATAAAATATTAATTTTCTTTGAATATGTTCTCATCCTTCACTTCATCTACATACATTAGTTTTAAAGAAGAAAGAAAACCTATATATATTAATTTAAAATTTACCTCAATGTTTTCTGTCTAATAATAACTTTAGCTTATTACATGTATATTCAAAGCAAACACAATTTGTTTATATACATCAATTGTTTCAGGTTCATGTGTGCCATGCATATTTTCTTGACAGTGTCACTGGGGTTTTGAAATATACCTATTTTTAATTTCATTTAAATCTTAAATTTTTTGCTTTTAAAAAAATTGAATGAACCTCAAAAATTTTCTTATTGTGTATTAATCTTTTAAATGACATCTTATGATTCTATATTATACTAAATTAAAAAATATTAGATTACATTTTTTAAAATTCCAAATGGAAAAAGCTTTTTTAATTTCTGTTGTGAACATTTAAGGTAAAGTTTCTACAGAAACACTATCATTCACAAAAAAATATACCAGGGTCAGGCGGGGTTAAATGGGTTTATAATACTCTACTTTCAGATTTTCACTTAAATGGTTTTGTCAAAAATATTGTTTATTAAAATTTTGTTTGTTTTATCTATACATTGCAGATGTTGAGATGAAATGTTTCAAAAGTAACTTGATGTATATATATTTGCATGGAGATAGTTTTTAAATGTATGTTTTGTATACCCATTTTATCTCATGCTGGTTAAAATAGGTATTCAAATCTAATGCAGTTTCAAATGATAAAAATGAATTATTTGTTGACATACAGTGATATATAATAATAAACAGCACTGAAGCAACATCAATAAAGGTCAAGTTAAAAATGGAAATTTTTAATGCCAAAAAGACTAGGATGAAGTAAATTTGACAAAAAATAGCCCCCCCCACACCATATGATAGTGACATTTATTTTTAAATTGTGGCAGATTCAAAAGTATTTCACCATCTTCAGCATAAATTGTTTCATTTACATTATTTTCATAATTGAGTGTTCTTATCATTGAGTTTCATAGTTAATATCAATAGATGAATGAAAGTCAGAACAGCCTACTAAAATATCGAACTAAAAATACTGCATATATAGTGATGTAAAATACCCAGGTATTTGATTTTAAGGTTAAATACCAAAAATGGTTATTTATTTTTCAATCAACTTTTATTCATATACAATACATGCACTAGTATATGATAATGATACTGCTATATATTTTGAGTATAAAGTGAGGTAAAAAAGAAAATCTAGAAACGTATGAACCTTTTACAACTTTTAAAATTTCATAAAAACTAAAAAATTAAATTAGAAAAAAAACCAGCGTGATACTGCATCTTGCATAAATATGTGATTTAAATGCCATCCATTTCTAATTACAATGAGTAAATGAATAATAATGTATTTGCAGCTTTGTTTAACCTTAAGAAATAATTGCATTGTGCATAATATTACATATTTATATCGTTCTTTTTGACATTTAAATGCAACTTTTATTTATAAAATTTTTGTTTACTATTAAGCTAATAAATACCGATAACATAAATAAAAATTGCATTTTTTTGTAAAACAACACGATATATATATGCAATACGATGAACGATATGTCGTAAAATTTGCGCAGGCGCGCAAGCTGGAAGGTTAAATATTTATTTTAACTAAATTTAAAAGAGAAAATATTGAATTTTGTTTTTAAATGATAAATAACTGATAATGGAAAACAAAAATGAAAGACAAAATTGTTTATAATTATTTTTTGGAAGAATTGGTCAAAGTAGCAGACAAAAATTAGGAGATGTTATAGTTTTTAAAAGTGATCGTGCATGTGAACTTCTTGTTGCTGAAACTGTTGTATTATTTGAAGATGTATTAGGTATTTTACTTGCTAGGTGGGGTTCATCTGTATCATCAATATCAATACTTAAATGTTCTTGAAACCCCTGATTTTATATAGAGTTCATGGTTGGAATTTGTTAGAAAAAATATTCATTATCTATTGTATCCATTTCAAAACCTTTTTCAAATCAACAAGACATTTGAAACAATTTTTATTTGTTTCTCCATTTTCCCTGCTTTGGTATGTTTGTACTCAGCATTACAGTATTAATATAGTACACTTTTATCCTTCGTAATATTAAAAGAGTTTCAAGCAATTCCTTTTTCTCTTTTGTCTGAATTGTAGCATGGGATTGTGAGAAAACTAAGAATCAGAAGTTTCACTAGCACTATCTGTATAACATAAAACAGAGTTAAAAATTATTATTCTCTTGCGTTATTGCTTCAAACCAGAAAAAGTAAATTATCCTCCGTTAAAATATTTTATTTGGAATCCTGATAGCAATTTTTTTTTTCATAATTTGATCAAAACTTTAATTAAAAAATATTATAAATTCTTTATTATATACAAATAATTTAAATTGACCTATTATAATAATTTTAATTGACAAAATATTTAAATTGACCTGATGACGCTTGAAATCGTCAGTCATTTAATATTATGCTGACATTTTATCTTTGGTGCAATCTTGTAATTCACCGGCGTCTTTGCTTTCGTTTTCTTTAAAATCTCACTCACAACAATAAATGCGGCAGCTGCAACGACTTGCATTTCTCTTTGCCGGAAGCCATGTTGATCGAATACGCTGAGCTACGGCGAACACCAACACAAACGGACGAAGCGAATCCTAGTTGGCGCTGATCACTCGCGCATGCTACGAGAACGCAGGCATGAACGTTCGTTGCTTCTCAGCACATGAGTATTCAAGTCTTTCAAATGTCACATTTTCCGAATGTATAAAGTTATCAGCTAATGTATAGAGACAAACTACAAGATGTTTTTACGCATTATTCAAAAAATAACCGTAGATTCCTTTTAAAGTCGTTTAGATTGAATCATATAGCGACTCTTCAGACGCATGGAGTTTTTTGAATAATTGATTTCCCGCCTGAGAACTTAGAAAAGTTACCTTTCCCTTTTCAGAGGTGTAAAAGTTGTTCTGGGAAATTTTTCTCTTCGTGATGAATACAAGATGCTTAACAATATTGTCGCGATATTTTTACGACGTTGTACAACATTGCAAATATTGAATGATATCATAAAAATGTTGTACTCTTTATTTGCACTACTTCGTTTTCTTACGAACTTCATACTGCAAAAGCAGTAGAATTTCAATTCCATCCTTTCCCTATTTGAATTGTCTTGATTATAACTATTGATGTTCATGTTAGCCTGAGCACACAAATGTCAATCTCCTCGAGGATTCATCAGATACAGAAATCTCTTTGCGCCCCATTTCCTCGGGAGCAATTGCAACAGGAGGCCTTAGCTTTCCCAAAATCTCTTCGCCAGTCTGAAATGTGACGTCAAGAACACACGCATGTACAGATCTCTGCAATAATGGGCAATGGCAATGGGCACTGTCCCTTCTTTTTTCCTTTTCTGCGCATGCCTATTCATTTTCGTCTGATTGTCGATTGAAGATGAGATTTTGTTGGGATCATGGGGCCACCCTTTGAAACCAGCGTCTGTGCCAATGTAAACACGGATTTAATCTTGCGATAGGTCAAATGCCCCCGCAAAAGTGTTGCTTCAGGCGTAATTCTTTTTACTTGAACATGACACCATGTAAACATTAGACGGGCCTCCTGTGCTTTCAAGAGAAGGCATTAATCTAATAAATCAATCCATTATTTACATACGCAGTTTAAGAAAACTAGTTGATAGATTTATTTATAGGAGAAAAGCTAATTTTTCGAAGGTGCAATCCATATCCAAATCGCCCCGGCCTGAGCGAAGCCGTTCGTTGCATCTTAGTGATGGTCTCTGTCGCATCGAAATTTTTATTATCCATTTTGGTTTTTACTTATGAGCCAGATTTGACCAAAAATCAATAAGTAAATATTAATCATTAACTTTGCGCGTTGTGTTTTAGCAATAACCCATTGTTGCATCCAGGCCATGCCTCATGGATGCTGAGTCAGCAGGAGTCAATTCACAAAGATAAACCCTTAGTTGCAAATTTTGAACATTTATTTAAAAACACGATAAATTTAAAAGAGAAGAATAAGAATTAAAACTCATAAGGAATCATTCCTCTTACACTAATAAACTTGGTGTAGAACCAATAAACACATATTACATTATGAATTTTGTGAAATATAATTGACAGCTCATTAAATGATATTCACTGCAAATTATTCTAATATAAATGACAGTTCACTAAAAATTCATTCATTACAAAATATTGAACACAATCAAAGATATGCTTGTGAAGATAATTTTTATTATAAGTTTAGTTTATTATGAAAGTAGTTAATAGATCAAAATAAACGCAATATCATTATTGCATTTTACAGTTTCATTTGAAATTTTCTTGATTTCATAAGCAAAAAATTATTTCAATAAAATTCAATATTGCATTCCACATCATAAAACAAAGTAAATGAATCTCCATACACATGAAATTAAGAAAAAATTCATTGCACCATCATACAATTCATACTAAGTAAACACATATACACAAACTGAAAACACAAAGCAAAATTCTTGATTATTTTGGCATGAATTAATAAGCATAAATATTTACAAAACACAACTTCAGTTCCCCGGCAATAAAATTTCGTATAACCCAATCTTAGCAAACGTTATCATAAATTTCAAACGAAATATTTGGGATAATTCATGTTACTTGTGGACTGAACCACGGTTTGAAAGCAGACTAAATTGACGGATTGATAAACAGCATCACCGACACAAATCGATGACTTGAGATCACAGGCCTTGACTGTCAAATCTATGAATTTCTTTTCCCAAAAACATGAGCACCAGATTTCCAACGCGAAATGTTAACCCGGTTTTCTTTCAGATTTACCCATACGCTCATCCGATAATTAATTTCAACACTTTCCACGCAGGTTCCGACAATTGATATTAACCGATCATCTTTGTGGTTTCATCCTCACGGTGCTAACCGTGGAAAGACCGAAGGTCAATCAAAAAATTTTGTCCTCTACATCTTACATTTTTTTCCAATTTTTCTTGATCGTCCACTCCATTCGTTTTTCTCCAAAAGTCTCCTCTGCCCAGGCAACGCCAATTAATCTCTCCGCATGAGACCCCTGGAAACTGAACAATCATTGGTTAATCATTTGCCGCCAAAAAATTTACGTCACTGAAGAGCTTGGGGTTCAACTACTTCCCCTACGAATTTCCGAGAATTCTTTCGAGGAACAGGCCGTGTCCGAGAGAAACAACGAAGTGTCTCGCTCAAGCAAACAAAAATGACGAAAATCTAAAGCTTACTTAGCATCAACAAAAACTGAGAGCCTTATTATTTTTCACTTTACATTCTTATCACAATTCTTGAATTTAAAATATATATATTCAACACAACATCTCTGTAATACCTCATGTGCTGAGGCTGGAGTCCTAACGGCCATCACCGGCCACGTCCTGATCCCTCTCGTAGGAGGCACGCACTATCATCGGCAGAGGGCAAGCCCCAACCATTACTGTACTCACCAGAAAGCGATATGCCGCTTTCTTATCCGGTGGCTTCTCATCCACTCGTGATGCCCCCCAGTGGGACTTTTCGAAGACGTGAATCAATGTTCACTTTAACTCTGTTATTCTAGAATAAGTCTATGCAATTAATCAATCTAATTAAACTGTCATTAAATTGTTAAATGTAATAGCTAAGTTTATTTAATAATACCAGAAGATTTTAATTCTGAAGAAATAATGTGTTGAATTACAAACATAGAAACATCTAATTTTGTAATAAAAGTATTCATCTTATGAAGTTTGAATATTAGACACATCATCAATCCCTTTTGCTATAGTGATGTTGTTGTATCAGGTGGAACTGTTGGGTTTCATTCGAGAAGACGAAGTTTTCATAACAATAATATTTAAAAGAAGAGAAATATTTCTTATGCTGTGAAATTTATTCATGATCTACTGAATGCTTGCCAGTTATCTTTATTGTTGAGTCTGTAAGCATTGCTTTACTTTCAATCTTTGCTTTCTTATTAACCCCCTGAGGGCCCAATTATTTTGAACTTTTAGCTATCAAGTTAGAAAACTTAGCTTTAAAAGGAAATTACCGATCTTTTTTGTATTCGGTTATATCTTTGAAATCTTAAGAACACTTTATCCATGATTCTTTAAGAAAATATACATAGAAATACGAGCTATCTGCTTTTGAACTGAACATGAAAAACGTAAAAACGCGTTTGCGCCGCTCGGAGGGTTAAAGTTGCTAGCAAAGGTGGGCAAAGTAGAACTATCTAGCCGTTATCTTTTAATTACTTGGGCGGAACTAACAGGCAAAGTTTCTTATCTTACAAAGTTTTAGTTATCTTGCAATACCAAACCTAAGCAAGAGGATGTAATGCATGATTGGCAGGTCTGTCTCATTTGAGGTTTCATTAGCTGATGACGACGGAAATTTTATATCCTACACAGTCAGAATGCAGTTTCATGGGGATTAATTATGAATCTAATATTATTAAGAGTTTATTACTTGAAGACAATTCTGAAATAAAAAGAGAAACATGCAAAGAGGAGGTTGAAGGGAGAAAAGGCATTACGTGTACAAATAAATAAATAGATATCATTTAACTCGAGTGTCTGCAAACTCATAAAGATCACCAGGTGTGTTAGCAAAATGGAAAGTTTTATACTCGTATATCCTTACCATTAGTTGTGAAGAAAGTGACGTCTCGTTCAAGCAGGGCTGTTGCTACTGAGGGGTTCAAAAGAAATTGGACGGTAAAAAAAAAGAAATTAAGAACTGTTTTCCAGGAAAAAAACGAACAAAAGTTTCTTCTCCAGCAAAACACCAGCTATTCTCAGTTCAATTTTTCTTCTTTTTTTGCCTATGAGTTTTTATTCCGTTTAACTGGCAGCAAAGTTTGAGTACTAGACTTCAATATGTGTTATTTCGGGGGCGAGAAAGAAATGGATCATGGGTTTGACATAATTTAACATCTTTTACTCATCTCTAAGTTATTTTTATGAGGTGGAGATCCTTCTTTTAAATCATCCAATGAAATAATTTACTAAATCTAGAAAAGACTAAAGAAAAGCGGGCGTATTGGTTATTCCAGATAGTTTAGTGATATTAATATCTCATTTTGAAGCAATATGAGAGATATTTTTGGGACGGATCTCGTAATTTTGAACCATGGTCAGACGATGAGGATGGCAATTGTGCCAGTACCTCCATCTCCAAGCTTCCGTACGATATTAGCAGAAGGACGGATTTATATTGCACCAGAATCGTACTAGTCTTCTCACATTAATTTTAATTCTTAGCAAAAATATTTACAATAGATGACAGCACGATATGTTTCATTATCGAAGAACGTTATCATATTACGTTTCATTATAGATAAGAAGAGGATAAGGTATATTCTTAAAATTTAATTTTTTATTTCTCCAACTTATTCCATTCACTTTTAAAAAAATGCATTAAAAGAAAATCTGATAGGTTGTTCTATAACCGGTTTCACAGGGGGAAAAACAGAAATGATGTTAAAAGATGTGAGAAGCAAATTATTCCTGAAAAGCGCAAAACCATATTTAGTTTTACTACAATCTTTATGCATGAAGGAGCACAATTTCATGTTAATACAAATTGACGCTACGTTCTAAAATTATTCGCTGCGCATTATCTAAAGTTCCTTATTACTATACAAATATCTGATTAATGAAACAGTGTAGATATTGCAGTAGCATGTTCATTAACTTTCCTTGTTTTCATGAAATCAGACTACGTATCAATATACAGTCTTGAATCCAAATTCACAAAACGTTTTTGGTGCCCCTTATTCTTTTTGAAGATACGTAAAAAAATTCTTTCCCTGCAGGTTGGGTATAATAAGAAACTAAATTTAATAGAGTTTTTCATAATTAACACTTTTAATTTAACTGCACTTCAAACAACTTATTTTCATGTTCCTCTGAATAAGCTGGCAAGTACCCGAAGAATGTGCACCGTCTGATGATATCAACCGTTTTAACGTATTACCAGGGTCGTCTTAACAAATCTCAGCTCCCTGGGTTCGAGATAAATGGATCAGAATCGTAACTAGGAATTTGAACACCTGCAGCCTAAAGAAAATACTTACCTAATAAAGAAATTTCAGATAACAAAAAAATAGAAAGGAAGAGAGAGAAAAGTCGCCTGTTCTCTGATTAGCATCTTACAGTTTGACAAATTCGAACTTTTTCGTATTTAAAATTATAATTTCTTTGGTTCAAAATTAAAATACTAAGCATAATCAGTGTAGTAAATTTGCAGACGCCTTTGGATCACTGGCGCCTCTGGGCTACAGCCCAATTTGCCCATTGGATAAGACAGCGTATAACAGTTTTGAATATTTACAACCAAAACTATTAGCTTAAGATATTGTACGATATCCCTACGATGTTGTTTGATATTCTGAACGCCGCACAATGTCGTGAAAATATCGTAGTAACATTGTAAAGCATCTTGTCCTGATAGGCAAAGTAAATCTAAAAATATGTGGAACAGTTCCTCAAAAAACTGTGAAGAGGTAAAATATTTAATTGAAAGCAAATTTCTGATATAAAGTAATTAAAAAAGACTTTATAAAAGTTAAAATTTTAAAATAGGAAAAGAAATTGTTAGTTGTTACCTTTTAATTTGAGTTTTATGCCTTTGCATTAAGAAACTACTTTAAAAGATATAAAGTTCTGTGGTACGGATTAAATTCTTAAGGTTAATATTAAGTCAATAACACCCAATAAATGTGTCGGTAGGTCGTGGTCAAGTGCTCCTGTTGCTTTAATCCCGAAATGTCTTACTTAAAGTTTACTGCATGGATTCTAGATGGCAGCACGGTAATCTTCATACCGAAACTTCAGTGGACCTGGAAAGAATGATTAATTTCCAAAGTTTATTTTAATTTCAAAGATATTTTTGTTCGAAATCAAAAAGTGATTAATTTTTTAGAACAAGCAAACTTTTCTGACAGAACTAGTTAACATAGCATATCATCGTGTGAATTAAATTATATTAGATTGGCGCTCGGTGGAAAATGTGAATAATCGAATGAGCTTTTATTCATAAATAGCTATTACTGGAAATATATCTCTTTCATTGATATATCGAGTGTTTTTTGAGAAATCAGATTGAGAAAATACATGGCCGTATTCACCAAACAGCGTATTGATCCGAGATCGAGTGACTCGAGAACCAGAGTCGAATCTTGCTGTTGCGATGTTCTTATTCCCCAACCGGAGTTTCTTGATTCCGTACTGTGACGCGAGGTGCCAGTTATTCCTGGCCCATCATTTTCAAAGTAGATTTTCATTGGTCCAAATATGTCACATGATTATCAGCTGATTTTAGCGCCTTCTTCTAATGTTTATTGTTTTGATTGTTGTCATGTGACATTTAAATATTTTTGTTGCTGAATTTAGGGTTCAAATTGCAATAAAGATGTTATTCTTATCCATTTGTTTTCAGTATATATTGATAAGATTCGGTTTTCAGATGCTAATATAAGTGCAATGAAATGGCGATTTCTAGTGGCAATCCCATAGAAATACTTGTATGTTTCTGTGTGTTTTACATTATTAAGCAAGTAAGTTTTAAATTTTCATATTATTTTGCAATTTAAAAAAAATCAGAATTTTTTTTATATTGGTATTTAGAAGTACGTTAGTTATCTGTATTGTAAATAGCTTCCAAATAAATTCAGCTTTAACTATAGCCTATGTCACAATATTTCTGAAACAAATTGCAAAACTATTTCATCAATTTATGGGAAATTATGTTCATTAGTTATCATCATATTTCAGTCTTTGATATGCAATTAACAAAATATATAGATTCAAAGCATTGGGAAGAAGAAACCGCAAACTGTCAATGACTAAACAAAAATAAGACTAAACATTTCTGAAAAATGGAAGAATTTTTATGAATACCAATACCTAATGAAACAAAATCATTCAATCTATTTATTATTAACAAAATTCTATTGAATTTTATTGCACTGGAGATATTGTTTTGTAGGAACTTCCTTCTTTCTTTATATTTAAAAGTTTCATTCAAGTATTTTATTACCTTCACATATTTAAAACTTGTTATCTGATGTAAACATTAATTTAGCAAATTCTGATTTTCAACTGAATGAGTTAATAGCTATTGACTGTTCAGCAGTGGTGGACTGGGTCTGAAAATAATGGTTGCCTGAAGTCCATGGGGGCCCATACATATCTGAAATTATATCATTAATTCATATATATATATATGTAATGACTTAAAAATTTTCTATCTTTAAAATAAATCCTTCTTAACGACAGTTAATTTTTTAATTACGAACTAATTATTTCTACTTCAATCCTATGATAAAAAAACACTTCTACGCTAACTAGACTCGCAAGAGTCGCAATGCTTCTAGAGCCTCAACTTCGGTACTTTTCCCTTTTTGGTATTATAAAAACTTTCCGCGTCTGCGTAATTTCCTTTTTCGTAATCATGTAACGCTCTAAGCAAGTCACGCCGTTTTAGGCGTAATTCTCCACTCCTGGCCATGGATTTAATATTCCCATAATCTTTTAAAAGTTCAATCTATTACTGAGTACTCTATAATTAATTTAATTTTGCCTATTTTCGAAATGTAATAAAATGTTTTGGACTTTAACTACTGCAATCTTCTTCAACTGCCTCTACACTTACATAACGGAATAACGTTATATATATATATATAATATAAACACATTATTACAGGTAATTTAAATATAATTCAAGATAGTGAATTACGAAAACTTTTGGAAAAAGGTATTAAATTTCGTCCCATTTTTTGAATAAAAAGAGAATAGATATTAAAAAGCCTTCTTAAAAATATTGTTTGTTTTTGTTTAAAAATTTCTAACAATTTCGATATTCCTCTTTGTTTCTTCATAGACTGGAAATGGCGTTATAATTTCAAATTTAAAGACTTTATCAATAAGAATTGCTATAATTTCTATAAAAAAATACAGTTATTATTCCTTGAAAACAATAAAAGAAAAAATCAAAGAAATACAGAAACTTTTCATTCTAACTCCAATCGATAAAGCTTCAGGCAATTTCTCAATTATTTGTAAAAAATTCTATCTTGAACTTTTGGATAAGGAACTAAAAACCTCTGAAACATTTAAATTATATAAATCTAATAGCACCACTGTACAGAAAAAAATCCGTGCTTTAAATAAAAGAATTAATTGCATAAACATTAATATGGCCCTTCTATATATTACAATCTATCCAAAATTCCACAAACAACCTATCAAGTTCAGATTTATCACTTGCGGAATAAATACTTACATGAAAAAAGCCGGAGAATCATTCTCTAAGTACCTTAATATCATTCTAAGTTTTATAGAAAAAGAAAATTTTACATGGATTATTAAAAATAATACTAAAGTTATTGATTTTTCAAAAAACAATTTAATTGCATATATTGAGACATATGACTTTCAGGACCTGTTCACTAGCATCCCACTTAATAAATTAAAAGAAGTTTTAATGCATTATTACTATGACTTGAAAAACTTGCTAAAATGCACAAAAGCGTATTGGTTAGACATTATTAATTTATGCATCTTCAATAATTTCATCTCGAATGGCGAAAATATTTTCTTACAGATTAAAGGAATTCCACAGGGGTCTTGTTTTTCTTCTTTAATTGCAAATTTATTTCTTCACTTTTACGAAAAAGATACAGTTTTATGTTTAAATTGAGCTTTTGAATATATATATGGCATCCTGATTTTTAATTTTAAAGATTTCTCTACAGTTAGTGGGAATATTTATCCCGAGGAACTAAAATTAACAAAAACTAACGATAATAATATTAAAGCTATTTTTCTTGATCTTGATATTGATTGTCAAAACGAATTAAATTTAAGCATCTACGACAAAAGAAATGAATTTAATTTTAATGTTAATAGGTTGAATTTTTGGAATTCTAATATCTCTATTAAGATCTATAAAAACACAATTTTACATCAATTACTAAGGATTAAAAATATTTGTAACAATTCAGAATCAAAGAAAAAACAAATTGAACTTTTCAAATACAATCTTAATTTCAATAAAATTCCCATTTCTCTTTTTTTACCTTTATTCCACAGCGTTCTATAGGAAAAAAACTGCCTATATTTGCCTTTATTCTATTTGCCGCTGATCTATTTTACAGTTAGTCTCATTTTCGTTTATTTGTCTTTTGTTTACTTATTTACTGATATTCGTAGAAAACCTCCTAAGACCTCACTGACAGCAAAAGGTCTCTAAGACTCTTCACTTCTCACTCCTAGTAAAATATTTTCCGAAACTTGTGACGTTAAAAGTTAACTGTCAACCACTTCAACCGTTGTCACGTCACGACGTCAGCACTTTTGAACGGTTGCTCATACCGCGTGTTTCTGCATTTGGATCTATTGTCTCTTCATTTGTGGATTTTTGGGTGAGTTTTGACACCTTTTTCTTCGTTTTTGTTTTGCTTTGTTGGTTTCGGGGTTGGGTTTGTTTTTGTTTCCTGTGGACTTGGGCTTTTATTTTATTTTTATTTTTTTCAATTGGACTTGGGCTTTTTGCTTTGTTTCAAACTTTGGTTTTTGTTCGGTGTTCCGGGAAAACAAACTCTTTTTGGCTTTATTGCTAGAGTTTTGTGTTCAGAAAACACCGAATTCTATGTTTACGCTCGTTCGGGATTTCCCTTGCTGATGAAGTGTCCCGGACGTTGGCGTTTTGTTCCTTTTTATTGTTTTAGTTTTTCTTTTACAACGTGTTTTTAATGTTTTCTTTTATTAATATTTCTCACTTTTCGGTTGTACTGCTGCATTGGCGCATTCACCGCATTTGTGAAGTTTTTTCCTCACATTTAAATCATTTATAGAATCTATTTTTTCTCACATTTAAATCTTCTTCAGATTCTATGTTTTTCATATTTTGTCCATTTCCTAAAATTTTCCTAAAGTTTACTTCTTTTGAAATTGCACTTCTTCAATTTAAGTATTTTCATAACTGTTATTGCATTTGTTTCTGGTTTTATTTATGTTTGTATATATATATTTACTTAATAGCTCACTTAATTTTATTTTAAATAAGAATAAATTATTATAATAATATATATAAATCTTTTTCATAGTAGTAATAATCTAACTAATATTAATACATTAGTATATAATCTACTATCTTTTTGTGTTTCATTTGTATGATTACCTATATGGTAACATTATTTTATTTTTAATAATAATTAGTAGTTTAATAAATGTATATATTGAAAATATTACTTGAGTTTTGATTGTTTGAAAAATATTTAACTATATATATATATATATATATATATGTAATAAAAACAACAAACATTTTTAAAACACAAAATTTTAAAAATTAAAAAAAATTACAAAATGAATATATATTACAAATGCTCTGCGGTATCTAAAAAAATAGATTTCAAACTCCTTAAAGGTAAAGTTCTTTTGAAATACAGTAATATCCGGTTGCAAAGATATTTTCGGGACCAAATAAAGATATTGTTATAGAGGGATATATTGTTATATCGAGGGGCGATATAATTATGATATTAAAAAAACTTAAATTTTGGTTGTTTTAATGTGGTCATAATACAACAATATACATTTTGAAACAAAGCATCACTAGAGTGCTAATGAGCTATATATATATATATTCAGCTATATAATAAAATAGTTCACATACCTGAGAAGCTTATTTATCGAAAAAATCAAATATTTCCGTTTGCTTATTCATTTTTAAAACTGTTAAGTCAACTAACAAGGTTTGTATAGTCTAATGCACGAAAAAGATCATTTGTGGATGAAAGGCTTGAAAAGAATGACCGTAGGGACTGAACTGATTGAAAAGCTTCCTGGGATATCTGTATAAACATCATCATTCTCTTCATCATCATTTTTCATTTTGTTCGTGATTTCGGACAAAATATCTTCTTCAGTAACTCCTGAAAAAACCATGAGATCATCATTCGCTGTTAAATATTCCTCCACGTTAATTCCAGATATTTTGCCACATTTTTCTTCAAGCTGAGTTAAAGACTTTTGAAGGCTCAAAACGCATTCTTCAGCATCTGAAACATCGTTATTTTTGTAATTTTCGTCATTATCAGTTTGCTTATCCTTCATGAAACAAAGATCCGTTTTATTCCAACAATTGCGAATTGTTTTTTCCGTAACTTCCCATCAATATTCCCACACGCTTTCTTCACATTTACAGCTTTAAAATTCTCTTCTTTATTTTCGATGTTTATAAGTATCGAATCCACGGCAGCGTCAATGTTTTCATTTATCGCAACTTTCAGTCGTTTTCTCTGAGGGTTGATTTCATTGGAATTCACAGCCTCTTCAATTTGTTTCCTCTTCTTCAGGAAATTTGAAATCATAGATTGCGAAAGCCCGTATTTCTTGACCGCATCAACCTGCTTCATTCCATCATCAATTCCTTTAATTATGTTCAGTTTATCCTGAAAGGATAGTTGCCTTCTAGTTGTCATCTTAGTTGAGAATTCGGACGTGAATGAAAGAATATCAAATTTTTCGATTGGAACTCAGAATCGTTTGAAATTTAGAAATTGAACAGAGCTTCCATGAAATCTTTGAATCACACAAGCAAAGCATTTGATTTGTTAATGTGTTCTGTGGTAGTCATGAGTCATTACCAGAGTAACACCTGTTGTCTTCAAGTAGACTAAGTTATTGTATCCATTTCCGAGAAGGGAAACGCTCTGTGTGGTATAATCTTTGACTTCCGGGTATTTGGAAACAGAAATATTGTTACAGAGGAAGAAAATGGTATTTATATTTAAAAAAAAAATTGTTGTACAGAGTTTTATTGCGTACAGAATATCGTCATATTCAGGGGAGATTAACATTATGTTCTATGAAAATTCACCGGGACCACAAAATTTTATTGTTGTAGAGGGATTTATCGTTGCATCGGATATCTTTGTAGCGAGAGTTTATTGTATTTTTAATCGAAGCAGGTCTATAATGATTCAGACCGTAACAAAAAATGAAAATCCTGAGTAAAAAAGTAAAAACAAACATAATGATCGGCATTACACTGAAAACCCACCTCAAACATCATCAACATTTTTGGCGAAATTAAATCTAAACAAATATGAAGAGAAAGGAAAGTGGATAATTGATATGTGTCAGTTAGTAATCGGTATTGGGCATATAATCCCACACACGCTTGGTGGATAAAGAATATATCCAAAATTCAGTAAATTTTATGCAAATGCGTTATTTAAAAATGTTTCTGATAAAATGGGATTGAAGTTCTAAATATTTGATTACATTAGATGGATGTCTTAGCAAAATGGTCTACAATTTCACTCCCTAGCTTTGACCTAAGTGAGAATGACATGACTGTTATTTCAGAAATTTTATTTTCGACATCTACAGCTTACAAATTTTTATTTGATTTTAGTACTTTTTAATTTTGGGATGGAAGACAAACTCTCAGCGAAGAATTCTATTTTGACTCCATTCTTCAAGGTTCACCCTACTCCAAAATTAAATGCTAATCGTTCGCTCTGAAAAACAGGATTAAATGAGATGAAATTAAAGCAAAGAATTGGTAATAATATATTATTTTTTAAAGACGCATTCAAATTTGTAATCAAATCTGGAACCATGGGTGTGTAATTTAAACAGAATCTAAATGAGTAAATTTGTCGTCCGCAGGTTTGGTTATCAATTCTATGTTTAAAATAACGAAATCGTGATTAAAGATATTAGATTTCCAATTTCGTAAGCTATACGGTTTTAGTAACAAAGTGTGAAAGAGAAATGCCGCCTATTAGTAGGGCATCTGTTGAAAGAGCAAGGGAAGTTTCAAAAGAAACTTCTTTGGATGATTTGGAGTTTAATAATTTTTACTGGTAATGTTTCAGTAATTTAGTAATTTAAACTGGCATCATTAAAAAGATACTTTTCAAATTATAAATAATCCAAAAATCAAATCATTTTGTTAGATAAAATTTTTGGAAGATGTCGCGAAAAAAAAGCCAAAATCTTGCTTAAGTTTTTAAAGTAACTGAAATTTTTATTGACTTTTGAACTTTGAAGAGTTGACAGTTATTTCTTCTTGTTTTGAAGAGCACGTGTGCCAAATTTCATAAAGAAAGAGCAAAACTATAGAATTGTACAAAAGACAAACAAACATTCATCTTTACATATATAAAAGTAAAATTTTATACTAAATCATTTACAAACGAGGTAGAGGAAAACAAGGAGATTATGAGTTTGTTGTAGAATAGCTACATTTGATTTTTTATGCAAAAAAATTTGCATAAAATACCATAGTGTTTTTCTAATACTGTCTTTGTATGTAGGATTTATCAAATAATAAAGGCAAATGTGTTTGTAGGTATCTGTCTGTCTGTGGAAGGTCCACAGAACAGGCCGCTAAGCCTCGAGTTACCAAATTTCTTATAAAAGAGGGTGGGAATGTTCGCCACGGAGAGGTTTTTAAAAATTTTAATTAGAATTTCATTTAATTAAAAATTAAAAAAGAATTTGGAATTTTTCAGCGATAACTTCTGAAGATACCATAACATAAAAATATTCTTATACCATCTTAAATTTGAAAAAATTATCTTTCAAGTGATACCAATTTTCTTTCCTTAACTTTGACAAATTTAAAAATATACTTTCAAGCAAAATTTTCAATAATACTTTGCATCGATGTAATGAAAGTCAAACTAATTTCATTATTTCATCAAAAATATTTATATCCAATATTTCTCTTTTATTAAAGGAACATAATATAAAAATTTATTTCAATTCTTAAGATATAAAAACTTCTTTTGTTGTATTAAAATGCATTCCATTTTCATTGTTTTGTCAGTTTTTTCTTTTAGTCTAGTCTTTTTCTTTCTTCGTTATTTCAAATAAATTTAGTTTTTTGATAGATTTTCTATATTATTTTCATAGATTTACTTTTAGCGATGACCTCAAACTCATCTTTCTACTTAAGACAAGATAATCTTCCCTGCAGACTATGTAATTCATTTATTTGTTATAAATAGTATAAATTTTAACTTTATAGTTAACTTTATAATATGTAATAATTGTACATTATAATTATGCAGATTTAAAAATTGATCATAAAAATATTTAACTATATATATATATATATATATATGTAATAAAAACAACAAACATATTTTTAAAACACAAAATTTTAAAAATTAAAAAAAATTACAAAATGAATATATATTACAAATGCTCTGTGATATCTAAAAAATAGATTTCAAACTCCTTAAAGGTAAAGTTCTTTTGAAATACAGTAATATCCGGTTGCAAAGATATTTTCGGGACCAAATAAAGATATTGTTATAGAGGGATATATTGTTATATCGAGGGGCGATATAATTATGATATTAAAAAAACTTAAATTTTGGTTGTTTTAATGTGGTCATAATACAACAATATACATTTTGAAACAAAGCATCACTAGAGTGCTAATGAGCTATATATATATATATTCAGCTATATAATAAAATAGTTCACATACCTGAGAAGCTTATTTATCGAAAAAATCAAATATTTCCGTTTGCTTATTCATTTTTAAAACTGTTAAGTCAACTAACAAGGTTTGTATAGTCTAATGCACGAAAAGGATCATTTGTGGATGAAAGGCTTGAAAAGAATGACCGTAGGGACTGAACTGATTGAAAAGCTTCCTGGGATATCTGTATAAACATCATCATTCTCTTCATCATCATTTTTCATTTTGTTCGTGATTTCGGACAAAATATCTTCTTCAGTAACTCCTGAAAAAACCATGAGATCATCATTCGCTGTTAAATATTCCTCCACGTTAATTCCAGACATTTTGCCACATTTTTCTTCAAGCTGAGTTAAAGACTTTTGAAGGCTCAAAACACATTCTTCAGTATCTGAAAGATCGTCATTTTTGTAATTTTCGTCATTATCAGTTTGCTTATCCTCCATGAAACAAAGATCCGTTTTATTCCAACAATTACGAATTGTTTTTTCCGTAACTTCCCATCAATATTCCCACACGCTTCCTTCACATTTACAGCTTTAAAATTCTCTTCTTTATTTTCGATGTTTATAAGTATCGAATCCACGGCAGCGTCAATGTTTTCATTATTCTGAGGGTTGATTTCATTGGAATTCACAGCCTCTTCAATTCGTTTCCTCTTCTTCAGGAAATTTGCAATCATAGATTGCGAAAGCCCGTATTTCTTGACCGCATCAACCTACTTCATTCCATCATCAATTCCTTTAATTATGTTCAGTTTATCCTGAAAGGATAGTTGCCTTCTAGTTGTCATCTTAGTTGAGAATTCGGACGTGAATGAAAGAATATAATATCAAATTTTTCGATTGGAACTCAGAATCGTTTGAAATTTAGAAATTGAACAGAGAGCTTCCATGAAATCTTTGAATCACACAAGCAAAGCATTTGATTTGTTAATGTGTTCTGTGGTAGTCATGAGTCATTACCAGAGTAACACCTGTTGTCTTCAAGTAGACTAAGTTATTGTATCCATTTCCGAGAAGGGAAACGCTCTGTGTGGTATAATCTTTGACTTCCGGGTATTTGGAAACAGAAATATTGTTACAGAGGAAAAAAATGGTATTTATATTTAAAAAAAAAACATTGTTGTACAGAGTTTTATTGCGTACAGAATATCGTCATATTCAGGGGAGATTAACATTATGTTCTATGAAAATTCACCGGGACCACAAAATTTTATTGTTGTAGAGGGATTTATCGTTGCATCGGATATCTTTGTAGCGAGAGTTTATTGTATTTTTAATCGAAGCAGGTCTATAATGATTCAGACCGTAACAAAAAATGGAAATCCTGAGTAAAAAAGTAAAAACAAACATAATGATCGGCATTACACTGAAAACCCACCTCAAACATCATCAACATTTTTGGCGAAATTAAATCTAAACAAATATGAAGAGAAAGGAAAGTGGATAATTGATATGTGTCAGTTAGTAATCGGTATTGGGCATATAATCCCACACACGCTTGGTGGATAAAGAATATATCCAAAATTCAGTAAATTTTATGCAAATGCGTTATTTAAAAATGTTTCTGATAAAATGGGATTGAAGTTCTAAATATTTGATTACATTAGATGGATGTCTTAGCAAAATGGTCTACAATTTCACTCCCTAGCTTTGACCTAAGTGAGAATGACATGACTTTTATTTCAGAAATTTTATTTTCGACATCTACAGCTTACAAATTTTTATTTGATTTTAGTACTTTTTAATTTTGGGATGGAAGACAAACTCTCAGCGAAGAATTCTATTTTGACTCCATTCTTCAAGGTTCACCCTACTCCAAAATTAAATGCTAATCGTTCGCTCTGAAAAACAGAATTAAATGAGATGAAATTAAAGCAAAGAATTGGTAATAATATATTATTTTTTAAAGACGCATTCAAATTTGTCATCAAATCTGGAACCATGGGTGTGTAATTTAAACAGAATCTAAATGAGTAAATTTGTCGTCCGCAGGTTTGGTTATCAATTCTAAGTTTAAAATAACGAAATCATGATTAAAGATATTAGATTTCCAATTTCGTAAGCTATACGGTTTTAGTAACAAAGTGTGAAAGAGAAATGCTGCCTATTAGTAGGGCATCTGTTGAAAGAGCAAGGGAAGTTTCAAAAGAAACTTCTTTGGATGATTTGGAGTTTAATAATTTTTGCTGGTAATGTTTCAGTAATTTAGTAATTAAACTGGCATCATTAAAAAGATACTTTTCAAATTATAAATAATCCAAAAATCAAATCATTTTGTTAGATAAAATTTTTGGAAGATGTCGCGAAAAAAAGGCCAAAATCTTGCTTATGTTTTTAAAGTAACTGAAATTTTTATTGACTTTTGAACTTTGAAGAGTTGACAGTTATTTCATCTTGTTTTGAAGAGCACGTGTGCCAAATTTCATAAAGAAAGAGCAAAACTATAGAATTGTACAAAAAACAAACAAACATTCATCTTTACATATATAAAAGTAAAATTTTATACTAAATCATTTACAAACGAGGTAGAGGAAAACAAGGAGATTATGAGTTTGGTGTAGAATAGCTACATTTGATTTTTTATGCAAAAAATTTGCATAAAATACCATAGTGTTTTTCTAATACTGTCTTTGTATGTAGGATTTATCAAATAATAAAGACAAATGTGTTTGTAGGTATCTGTCTGTCTGTGGAAGGTCCACAGAACAGGCCGCTAAGCCTCGAGTTACCAAATTTCTTATAAAAGAGGGTGGGAATGTTCGCCACGGAGAGGTTTTTAAAAATTTTAATTAGAATTTCATTTAATTAAAAATTAAAAAAGAATTTGGAATTTTTCAGCGATAACTTCTGAAGATACCATAACATAAAAATATTCTTATACCATCTTAAATTTTAAAAAATTATCTTTCAAGTGATACCAATTTTCTTTCCTTAACTTTGACAAATTTAAAAATATACTTTCAAGCAAAATTTTCAATAATACTTTGCATCGATGTAATGAAAGTCAAACTAATTTCATTATTTCATCAAAAATATTTATATCCAATATTTCTCTTTTATTAAAGGAACATAATATAAAAATTTATTTCAATTCTTGAGATATAAAAACTTCTTTTGTTGTATTAAAATGCATTCCATTTTCATTGTTTTGTCAGTTTTTTCTTTTAGTCTAGTCTTTTTCTTTCTTCGTTATTTCAAATAAATTTAGTTTTTTGATAGATTTTCTATATTATTTTCATAGATTTACTTTTAGCGATGACCTCAAACTCATCTTTCTACTTAAGACAAGATAATCTTCCCTGCAGACTATGTAATTCATTTATTTGTTATAAATAGTATAAATTTTAACTTTATAGTTAACTTTATAATATGTAATAATTGTACATTATAATTATGCAGATTTAAAATGGAATATTCTTCATTGAATCTCTTGTTTTCTAGACATTTTTATTAATTGAATGTAAGGCCTTAAATCATTAATTTCATTACATGCAGAAACATACTGTATCAAAATTTATCTCAATTCTAATACTTTTCCTATCTACTGATATTTTACAACTAATTTCTTTATCAGTCTTTTGTCACAATTAATACTTTCAATTTGCCATAAATTAAATAAGTTTGTGAATTTAAAATCTGTTGATAAGATCAAATTGAGGCAATTAATGAGATGAACGAATCTGGCCGGTCATCGAATGTGGCTAGTGTTTGATATTACAAAAGCGATGTAAAAATAGATAAATAATAATTTCGGCTTACCTCTCAAAAATATTTTTTCTTTCCTTTTGCAAGATACGCTACGCACGTCTCACTCTCTCCCGACTAAAAGCAGAAATACCACTTTTCTAACCAATTATTTTCCATGAAAGAAAGACCAACAAGATTGAAGCCCCTTCACTCTTCTAAAATTTTGTAAACATGACCATATAAACGCCCCCGAACACATAAAGAAAAGCGTGAGCGTCGTCTTTTCATCTTTGTCATTTGGTTTCTTTAATTGGAAAAATTTCTTCCCCCCACTCTAGTAATAGTTTTAGACGAGACGATGGGATGCGGAGTACGTCCAGTCGGCAAAACTGTACACATGGTACACTTAGGATGGCTGAAGTGCGTAGATTTTTAGAGTCCATTTCAGATTGAAGAGCCGAGCGGCGAGATCTTTCCTCGCTGTTCTCTGGAGCTGGTCTGAAGAAAACCATTTCTTCTAAAGACAGGTGAATTCCCTTGTTTGTCAGCTTTATGACAGTAAAATGAAACTACAAAAAAAGAAGAAGAAAGCACGTCTTATAGACAGCTCTCACAAGAACCGTACCCTTTCTGCACAAAGGAATGCAATTCCTTCAGTCTTCCCGGGGCTTAGGAAACCATTAAAAAAATCTAAATGAAAGAGGTGCCCTGTTCCAAAGGTTGCTCGAGGGTTTGTAGGGCTCTGTGGTTCTCACACTGCTGGTCAGTATTCGACCAGCCGCACCGCACAGCGGGTGGTCGAATTCCGACGGCAATAAGTCCCCAACGAAGGATATGGAGCACTGAAACATGGACCTTGGGTACAGGACTATTTTATTTATTTATTTGCTTCAGAAAAGCTTTCTATAGAGAAAGAGTTCTTCCTTTTCTCTCTGTCTCTCTCTTTCACTTTCTGAGGGTCCAAATTGTCTTATTTTAAAGAGCCCCACTTGCCATCAGGCAATCTGGCAACCTCGCCAGTCTGCCACTGCTTTTCAGAACATGTACATAATACTTTTGACAAAACCGAATAAGAGTAATGTATTTGTAAGTATTTTAGAATTAATATAATCTTTAGATGAAATTAATTAATTTAAAATATTAATAAATTAATTAAAATTAATAAATTAATTAAAATTAATAAATTAATTAGAAATATTAATAAATTAATTAATAACTTTAAAATATTTGAAACTGTCCAAAAAAATCAGATAGATAGTAATTGTTTTAACCATTTCTATCATAATTAAAATGCAGATTTGCTTTTTGAATCTCTTTAGTATTTGAAAACAAAATGAGGTATTTATTTTTTGATAAGTTGGGATTAAAATTCTACTAATACCAGCATAATACCTGCTGTGTTTCATAGCATAATAAAACAGTAATGTTTATGTTCATTAACAAGAGTAATTTCATGTCCTTTACTTATTACATGTTTGTTTATTATTACAATTTGCTACTGTTAGATTGCAAAAAATGCAATTACATCATTTTTCGGCTTTGCCAGTACTTTTAAATAATTTATAGTTTCGCCACCAAAGTTTCTTACTGATCTTGTGGCAAACTTTTAAATTCTTAACGGACTTGTTTATAGTTTTATTAAATATCTCAATTTATCATTTTTCTTTTTGTAGCAATCAACTTTATTATTAATTGCTTTAACTTTTTATGTAATTCCTTTTATTGTTTCGATGTTTCCCTGCTAAAAAAACCTGCAGAAAATTTTTTTAAAGTTTTCTTAAAGATTTCTGAAGATTTTTTGAAGACAAAAAATCTGCATTTTTTCTTCAATTTAATCTGCAGAAAATTTTCTTATTATATTTTTCTCTAAATATTCTGCAGATTTTTTGAAGACAGAAAAATCTGCATTTTTTCTTCAATTTAATCTGCATAAAATCTGCAAAATATTTGCTTATTATATTTTTCTCCAAATATTCTGCAGATTTTTTTGAATACAGAAAAAATCTGCATTTTTTCTTCAATTTAATCTGCAGAAAATCTGCGAAAAAAATTCTTTTTATCTTTTTCTTTAAATATCCTGCAGATTTTTTAAGACTTTGCATTTTGTCTTCAATTCAATTTGCAGTTATTTAGCAGATTTTCACAAAAGCATTAAACTTTACCAATATCTGTTGATTTTTTGAAGATTTAACTGCAATTTCATAATATCTGCATTTCTCTAAATACATATTTTGTACCATATTCTCTAATATTGCAGCTTTATTTTCCAAAGGATATGAAACAAAATTAGAATGTAATTATCATTATTGTTTAATTCTACAGCAAACAGGAGTTTCAAAAAAGTTCCCAATCGAAAATTGTCTTAGGCACTAAATTTTTTTAAATATGACACTGAAAAAATGAATTCTAAATTAATCTTTAAAATAAATATTTGAGCTTTTACCATTTTAAACTATAATTCCCCCTAATTTAATTAATTTCCAATTAGTTTTCCAACTGTCTTTCTGGCTAGCTATTTTCCTCCAAAAAGAAAGGAAAAGTGGAGCTTGCACCCTTTGGATGTAGAGAAGGCTTCCCAGAAAGATAGAAGGTGAAAACGAATTTATTGAAACAGAGAATCTAAATTATTGAAAAAAATATTACTAATCTCATCTGTTACTCATCTATACGACTTTGAAATATGTATTCTGACGTTGGTTGATTTTTTCACCACTAGATGGCGCAACGAGAGCTATGGTGACTCTAAAACTCAAATAGATTGATTTATCCCCATCTCGTGTGTTTCGGGACGGCGTTGTGGTTAGTGCTCCTGCCTGCCAACAATAAGAATGCGGGTTCGAATCCCGGATAGAATGACTTTGAAGCTTTGTCACAATCTGAATCGGCATCGTACATGTAAGTTGAATCGCAAATTAGATTAATGAAATTAATAATTAAACCTTGACTGTAGAAAAATCTGCCGAAAATCTGAAGGTATTTTAGCTGGGTTATTAAATTGTAAATCATTTTTATCTCACATAACTATATGCTCGCCATTTTAACGGCGGGAGCTTCTGTGTGTAAACTGTCTACGCGTCACCTGCCTGGGAGAGTTTCCTTTGTGTAACTATATTGGCTTGTCTGAACGTGTAAGAAAGTCGTGCATGTGCGGGGTCCGGGGGCCGTTAGGCTCTATCCCGTTCTCGTCCCTGCAGACGTACCGATAATCCAGAGGAGGAAGTCTTTGTAATCACCAGCTAGATATTTCAGTGAAATACACCAAGAGTCTGTAGATCGAAGAGTTTTCAGCGATGCAATTTTAAGCTGAAATAGTTGTTTTGCTACGAAAAACTGCCGCCAATATGTGTCAAGTTGACGAACGTTTAGAGGCGAATATGACTGCAACGATATGTTCAGTAACCTCGTGTGATTTTGATTAATTTACGGGGCTGAACCATAAGCAATTTCTTCTGGGAATGTCGAAAACAATTAAAGGAGTGAAGCAATACAACCAATGATAATTGTGGACATTCAGTGCGTTCCAGTTCTATATTTTTCCATGGCAAAGCAAGCCAGCTTATTCTTCCGACTCCTTGCATTTTTAAAATTGCTTACGCATTAAGAAAATGAAATATGCTTTCCTTTTTTCAATTCTGGCTCTAATATGTATAGAGTAAAATTTCAATAAAAATATTTTGAGTTTTGATGATAGCGCTGAAGTACTTTGTTTTTAAAGTCTGCATCAAAAAATATTGAATTATTTTGTTTATATGTATAATTGTATGTGAATTGATCTCTCTGTCTAACCATGTGCATCGTAATCAGGATAAATCTATTTGTTAATATTAACAATAATTTAATTTAAACAATTGTTAAATAAAAATATTTAATCAAACAAATTGGATCTCTTATATCTCTCTATTAGTGTCACAATGCAATTGTAGATTTATTTCAGCAATTCTTCCACTTGGCCAATTTCTTCTAGGTAGTCTAGAAAAGGTAGGGAATTACCTAAGTGAAAATAAAAATTGTATTATTTATTGGTGTTCATCCTTTAGTACCAATTTAATATATCACCAATCTTTCATAATGGATAATTTAATATATTATCAAGCTTTGCAGCTACTTTATGAATTCATAAGTGAACAAACATTATAACAATTGGTAAAATAAAAAAAAATGTCATGGGTTTGCGCAAAAAGTTTTTAAGAATATTTTTATTAAGATTGTTTTGTGTACTTTAACAAGATGCACAATTAGTGGTCTACATTTAAAGTGTGAAGGGAAGGAAACTCAGAATGAAATGTAGCAACAAAGTAAAATAACTTTTATGTTAATGAGTTATTTTGTCTTTAAAAAATTATATCAATAATTTAAAACTATTTCAAGATTTCTTTTCCCACCAGTTTTCCTACAACATTCTCTTTATTTTCTTTCAAGCAAAACATATAATTTCATATAGACATATTTATATTTTATTACATACATTTCACATATTTAGAAACAGCAATGCTAAGCAATTTTTTCCACAGAAATAACTATTATAAATTCTAATAAATCCCATAATGAACAATATAAGATAACTCTGCAGTATATTTATTAAATAAATATATATGTAGAAACACACCACAAAACAGAGCTTTATTACAAAGACAATTTTCTTGATTCATAACCAAGTATATTAAATACTGTCGCATGCATATCAAAAGTATTAAAAACTTATTATGAAAGTGTTTTCATATTTTAATTTAATTTCTTTTTGATATAATTTGGCAAGGTTTTAGTTTTTAGTTCTGTATGCTGTCAACAGATGACGCCATCAAAGCTACTCTAAAAGCTCTCACATATGCATGAACTACCTTCCCCACACAGGGAGGAGGCATCACCACTCCCCACTGTGGGGCAGTCGCACTCCACCCATCGCGGTTTAAGAAGTCTTTCTGTGAATCACCCCTCTTGCTGTGGTATGCGTTCTCGAATGATAACGTCACTGTTGTAATTCGAAGCTTCGTCGGGAACTCAAAGGAGCAACGGGTCTATTCTGGTACCCCCGGTTGGGTTGGGAGACGTCACTTTTTCCGTTGTTAACGTGCAGAAAAAGTGACGTCTCCCAACCCAACCAGGGGTACCAGAATAGACCCCCAAGTATTCGATTTTCTCCTTGATTGACAGAATCGCCGTAATTCTAAGAAAAAAGAATAATCACGATAAAAGCACCCCCCTCCTGCTCTTCGCGCCGAAAACTGCTACTGTGACGTCGAAGGCTGACTTCTGTGAATGATTACTATTGATTGTGACCCGTGAACTCACATTCCAACATCTCCTCTACAAAGATCCAAAAGCATTTTTGCTGGCGCCATCAGTATAAAGAACTAAACATTAAAACCTAACATTAATCGAACTAAACATTAATAGAAAGTATGTATATTAAAAAGAAATGACAATTTTTTAATTTAAATTTTTAGAACACATTACTTATAGAAAATTAAAAGTGTGTGATTGAAATAATAGTTATTTGGAATAGATATTTAAAAATAGCAATAGCAAAATATTTGTTACTCAAAAAATCGTGGATTATACACCCCTAGAGTCAGTGTCAACTCGCGTTGGTGAATAGTGCTGACAGTAGCAGCTGAAGCCGACAGAGGATTTGACATCCGAACTGAAACCAAAAACTCAAATCCTAAAACTGAAGTGAAGTAACAACCATGTTTACAATTTGAAAGGATTTTGAATTTGCAACCGAGTGAAGTATTATATTTATATTTAAATGCTCTTTTACATGAGCTTTTTTAACCTTTGATTCGCATTTATTCAAAGAATAGCTGTAATTAAAATGATGTTTGCTACGTTCCCTTTAACTAAACTAACGGCATAATTTCATTTTAATGTTAAGCAGTTTTGTTTTAGAGTTTGGCATGGTTTATTTGTTAGATTTGATTTTAGTGTAAAATAATTTAAGTTCGTGAGTTTGTGACAATTTATGATCATGAAATATGTTAATAGCTGTCGTGTTTATTTCAAGCAGTTGCGCTTTAAAATACTTTTGTAATTAATTTATATATCGCCCTCAATTGCTGTAAAACTAAAGTGACCATTTATTCCCCCCCTCAAAACGGGACATTTTTTAATATTTAGATAATATATGAATTCAAGAAAACATATTTCTTCAATTTGTATTTATTAATGAAAAGAACAAGAATAAACATGTGAAAATAAATAATTCTTGTGATCTTGCATTTTTTTTGAAGGACACATTTTTGCTTCAGTATATTTGGTGTTAATTTTTTTTTAAAAATGTAATTTTTGGCAGGATTTCTTTAAATTTACTTTTGTAATCAACATTGCTTTAAAAACTGCGACTTGCAACTGTCTTTTCTAGCTCGTCCACCACTTATTCATAAGAAAAACCCTTTCTATGGGTGCATTAGTGCCTGGCAGGCATAGAATATATTCAATAATTATATGAAAGTTCATATGATTCAAATGCTTGAAAGTATTTGAACAGTTCCATCCAAAGACTTTTTGGTTTAAATATTCCCAGTGTTTCATTCTGTCACTTCATGCAGTGTAATGAAGTTAGAACTAAGTGTGAGATAGGAGGCTTCTGAACAACTTGCACATGTGTGACACGCATAGCACATGCTCTGTCATCATTGAGCTACTAGACATTATCATCAGAGTTTGTTATTTTTGGCAACTTTTTGTTTGAAATTGCTATCCTGGGTTGCTCTCTTTCTGAAAACGGGACATTTGGGCATCCCAAAGCTGTGCTCGAGGACAACGGGACAGGCTACAAAAAAAAAAAAAAAAAAAAAAAAAAAACGGGACATATGGTCACATTATGTAAAACCTATGTATTGTATGGCCATTTTTAAATGATTACTTTATCTGAATACGTAAGAAAATCTATGTTAACTTTTATAGATTTCTTTAAAAATTATCAGTATAGTTACATTTTGCTGGTACAAAGTCAAATTGTACCAAAGAGTAGGATTTAAATGGATATGAAAAATTTATTTTGTTAACGTAGGTATTTATTTCACAATAATAAAGAAAGTAAGATACAATGAAAATGTTATAGCTAGGCTGCACTTGCGTAAAGCTACTGTCTTTAGTAAATTAAAAATTAATTTTTAATATGAGGTTTTCTTACAAAAAATTTATAATAAGATGCATATAGTGAAATAAATTGATGCATGTCTTTAAAATAAGTTGTTATTATGTTAAAAAAACAATGATAGTGTTTGAATATTGTGCAATGTATGTTCAAAATGCTGTAATAATTAAATATTATCTTTATTTAGGTTAAATATTTTGAAAAAATAATAACTGAGATATAAATGATAAAATCTATGCATTATTAGTCATGCATATATAATATATAGTTATCATTAAAACATTGTAATTTTTATAAACATTTTAAAAATATAATATTTAATAAGATGAGAATTTTTTGAACTCTTCTATTAGCTTGACAGCTAATAGAAGCAAATGTCACAAAACATAAATGTTCTTAAAATGACACTTTCTTATTAATGCAGCAACCACAAATTACAACAATCTTGCTTCAAGTTGATAAAATTGTATGTTTGGCTGTTTAAAAATGCTGCATTTGGTGAATTTGACACATCTTTTAACTTCTGTTACACTTACAGTAATGCGGCTATTTCTGTATGCGATTTTGATGATTATTAATTTCATACTGTTATATATGTCAAGATGTGGGGGGGGGGGGGCGTGTATGGGTTCAGTGAATAAACCAAGGTAGTGTAACAGTTATTTATTTACGAGCTTACGTTATACACGGACAATTTACATAAAAAATTCAGAATTGATACAAAATTAATCAAGAGCATAGTCCTTGTCAGGCATCACATGCGATTGCCTGATCTCAACTGACTAAATGTCATTACCAGTCTTCAGAGGGCGCTGACTCTGATGTCAGTCACAGTTAGTTATGCTTAATATTACAAGAGTGGCTACAAAGGTACTTTTCATGTGTTCAATGTTTGAAGAAACTCGGTTGTTCAAGGATTTCTGTTTATTAATAAACATTTTAAAGCATTTTGTTACTCGTTAAATGTTTTTTTAGACAAAACAACAAAAAAACCGCGAAAAGAAACCTAATTAAATGCGAAAAAAGTGCCCCCTCCTTAAAGAAATAGAAAATTGGTACTTTTAAATGCTTCTAATAAATATATTTCCTTGTGCTTGTTTTGTTACACAAATAAACAATTTGAATTCGGAATTGCTTTGGAAGAAAAAGTGCTGAATGGCATGTTTTTGGAAAATTTTTTGTGTGTAATAAAATTTGCCATTATTCTCTGTGATGGAATTTCGATGAATAATTTTGTCCTATTTTATATCAATTATATAATTATATGCTTGTTATTTGTGGTGTAACACTGTTTTATTTTATTAACTATATTTGTTTCAGAGTGTTTTTGATCTTGTATTGGTCTTAAATTTCCATCACAATGGCTTCATATAAAGTGAAACAAAATGATTTAAGAAAGTTAATGAAAGAAAGAAGAGAAAAGAAAGTTGGAACAATCGAAGTGGAATCACCTTTTGCTAAATATCCTTTTAATTATTAGTAATTTTGTGAAATCTGTAAACTAAATTTATTTATGTTTCATTAAAGTGATATTTTGTAAGCACATACATTTAAAACTAGCTGTTACCCGCAACTTCGTACACAAAGAATTTGAATTATTAAATTTTTTAAATTCACGAATGTAAATGTTTCGTTACATGTTGAAAGGGGAAATTAAAAGTTTTGACGATTGATACTACATAATTTGACGACTAACAGGAGTGTATGCTTTTATAGTTAGGTAATTTATTGCTATTTATTCTATGCTAACATGCTTTTGCATATGACATTTTTTGTTTTACATTTTTTGCACGGATATAGAGGTTTTATGGTCTGGACACACGTGAACACGCCACATATAGTTGCCCATGGGGTAAATATAGTTTCTCCAAATGTACGCCTGCACCTTTGAGTGTCTGTCCCTGAGCCTGCCAAATGCTAATTTTAAAGGGAATTTTTACCTTTTGAACTTGGATGGTAAATCCTTCGGTATTATCGGAATGTGTGAAATTAAAACACTCTCTCATTTTCAAACACTCTCACGACGTTTGGACCTGGGTGTGCAATTTGTAACCGTGCGCAGTCTCGGTACATCAAGGTTATGTATCAATAGTACTGGCACACCAACTTTTAATCTCAGCTTGTCGGAAGGTACTCCTGACAATTCTAAGGAGTTGAAGAACTTATCTGTTATATGAAGAAGTTGATGTTACTTGTTATTGCCCATTAGCGCATCTACAGGTAGATATTCTGTAATACCTCCCTCCATTTGTGACATATTTTTATTTTATTTATCTGACCTAAACTTTGATTAATGAGTGCCGAAATTACCAATTCAAAAACCATTCTCTATTCCTCGTATATTCTCCGTTACTGTAAATTACATCATTGTACTTAATGGTATCATCAGGCCCTTATAATCTGTGGAATATACCATAGCATCATGCTATATGTCATCCACTTCTACCATTCAAAAGAGTACATAAAACAAAATACTACATATTCACATGTTTTCTTTTAGTTATAATTAACATTAGTTTCTAAATATTAATCCAAAAACTCTTGCAGCTATATCATATCTACCAATAGATTTTGTCCCAGCGTCAATTTATCGACAGCTTCTTGAATAAAATCTGATATGGAAAAGATACAAATATAAATAACTAAAATTAAATAGACTGCAAACTCGAAAAATGAAAATTAAGCGTCGAGTTGAGTAATTTCTGTTATTATTCCATATAAATAAATTATTTGGTTATTTTCTCAGAAAGATAACATAATCGCAACTTTCTTTACGATCACATGATGTTTGACATTAAAAATAAGTTATTCCAGGTGTAGTATGGCCGTGAAAGCGTAACAAACAGACAGACAGACAGACACACTTTCTCATTTAATATATTATTAAGGATTTATTATTTGTTAGGAAACACAGGTAAAAATGACAGGTGATATGAACTGCAGTGATTTTTTAATCTAATTAAAAAATTAGCTTTAAAATTCTTAATAATAAAATAAGCTTTAAAATAATAAGCTTTTAAATAAGCTTTAAAATTCTTTAGGAACCAATGAAAACTTTGCCAAACGATATTTGAAAAGAAATAAACAGAGAAAATAATGGCAAAGTAATTACACCGTTGCCTAGCAACTCGTCAGTATCAACTCTAGTATCATTAAATTTGATTTATTTTAAAATCGTCTGCGTGTCAACTTTTTATTAAATTTTGAAAAATTAATAAAAATTGAAGGAAAAATGTCATAGATATAAAATTGATATCATTAAAAAGGTAAAATTTTGAACCTTAAGATGGTATAAATATAATTTTCGAGGGATAATTTGCTCCTAACTTACAGCGGAAAAACGGTTTTGGTTATTTTTTAATTAACTGACTGTTTAATTAACTTTTGCGCTTTAAAAAGTTGACAGTAATCTTCCCCTTGTCTTAATTAATAAGTGTACAAAGTTTGGTTAAAGTCAGTGCAGTGGTTTAGGAGGAGATGTGGAACATAGGTACATACAAACATACATACGCACAATGACTTTTATTTATATTAAGATTTTGTTATTTTCTGAAATATTGTTAATACAATGAAAACTTTTCAGCAGCCACCCTGTGTTCTAAGGAAAATTGGCTACTCTAAAGGGATTTCATGTTTGGAAATAAAAAATATATATATATATTTAAACAAACCCTAATTTGTTATTTCTGTTAAAGTGAATTTTAAAAATTAACTAAAGAAAAAAGTACTGAATCATTTTTTTTTTTGAGAAAAGATATTCAATCTGCCTTTCAGCTTTTTGGAAGTAAATTTTTTCAGTTTTCTTTTTTATAATGGGAAAACATAAATCCCTTATCATTTTGTTGGTTAGTTGTTGAAAACTGGGTAATAATATCATTTATTTTTTTCCTAAAGTCTTTTGAGCTGAAAGTTTCATTTGCTGATGGTCACAACCAGGGATGTAGTGGAGCTGGAGAATACACCAGAACAGCGTTCTGGCACTGCTTTTTTTTTCCCCAAGAGAAATGAATAAGAAAAATTCTTAAAACTTCCTTAAAATAGCACGATTTTTGTCACCCAGGTTAGAGCATTCCGACACTACTTTTAGAACGTTCCAGCTCTGCTTATTTTGCGACTACACCACTGGTTCCAACCTATAACAGCAGCTTTGTTGTCTGAGTCTGAATCAGCACCTGTAAGGAACAAATAAATTCTTGAATGCCCAACTCCGGTAGAAGCCAAAATTCACTTTTTTTTCACATAGGAAAGGAATTGTCAATTTCAATCTAATTTGCAATATTGTTTTCTAGTGTATTAACTTTTTACTTTCTCGTATACAAAGTATTGTAATCATCAAAAAATTCAACTAGAGATTTTGACGAATCTCCACATTTTAGACCTCCCTGAGTCTGAAAAACACAATTTTGGAATTGTATCCGTGTGTCTGAACACAATAACTCGAAGACTGTTAGAGCTATGAGGATGAAATTTGGTATGTGATCTTTACACATAATTTTGGACAAAATCGGTCTGCGGTCATGTGAACACTATAACTCAAACACTTAAATAGCTAGATGGATAAAATTTGGAACACAGTTTTATCATCATGAATGTAGGTCAGTATCAAATTTTGGACCAAATCTGTCTGACTGTATAATAGCATACTTGTAAAAATTGTATCTCCTAAACCTTTTGGCTTAGATAAATAACAATTGGTATGGCAGTTGCTAACATTAATTATAGATCTGTGCCCAAATTTTGTTTCAATCATTTAAAAATAAGGTGTTCAAATTGCATAATTAATTTTTCTAATCCGATTCTCCATATGCATGCGTACTGGTAGCAATCTCTGTGCATGCAGAAAGATTACGTCACTTTGTCCTTGAGCCAGCAAGAGTGGAAGTGCGTGAAAGATTCATTTTATCTCCTGTTTCGGTCGCTCACGCCCTCGCATCAGCGGAGCTTGCTAGAGTATGATAGAAAATAAATATTGCTAAGTTTTAATGCATAGGCATCTCTTTGAATATGATTCTTCACCTAAATATTTTACAATCAGTATAATCTACAATGAAAACCTTCTGATAGTCATTGAATTCTGGGTTACAGTAGGTTCGAATTTTTTATCCACGCAGGGGGAGGCGAAATGACACATTTTTGAGAAGTATATGAGAAAGTTTAGGGGAGGTTACTCCCACTGGTTTATACTTTTTTCTGCCCTTTTCTCTTAATAAAAGTTCCAAGGTCAAACAAATATAAGGGAGGTAATAATTGAAATTGAATGGGCAATCAACTTGGCCGCTCAGACGGGTATGAGTGGCTGTTCCTAGAGGTTATTTTAACATTATGTCTGTGGGCCAAAAACTGTGGCAAACAAAAGTGGTAATTGAGAGGGATGATCATTAAGAAAAATTTTATTGTACTTTAATTAGTGTAATACATTTTAACATGTTAATGTCCAGTGTCCTATTTATAGGACAGTTATATTTCACTTCCATAGCTAAAGGGAACACATACCATTGTATTATTTGCTTTGTCTAATAAGTTAATATGCATTCCCAAACTCTTAAACAATTTTCAACTGGCATATACCACCAATTAGTCATATTTTAAAATCGGAATGTTGTCATTTTTAAATATTTTTGTTTTTTCCTTTAATTCATTTTCGAGCTAATACAAGGACTTTGAACGTAATCTTTTATTTTTTTGTTATTTTACTATATTTTAATATATATCTATTAATATGCTTTTTCAAATGATTTTCTACTGATTTTTTGATAATTTTTCAAAAGTTTTTTTTAGAATTTGAGTTTACTTCATGGTGATCTTATCTTAGTTAGTTTGATTTTACTTTACAGTTATCTTGGTGTTTTTAATTGAGCTAAATTTAAAGAAATCTATGCTTTAAAATAAATTGGAAGTACAAGTTAATCATGCTGAAGTTGTGATTAATCATTTTATTCTATTTAATTTTTAATATGGTTATAAAAACTTCATTTGAAATTTTAGTTTAAAGATACTAATAGTTATTTAAATTCTGTTTTAGGAATCAAAGATAAGGTAATCTTTTGATTTCAATTCATGAATTTCCACTAAAACAAAGCTATTAATCAAATTGGTTTTTTATTTACTTGTTTTAAATTTTATCTCATATACTAACAATAACTTAATGTACATTACTTTTATAAATGTTGCTTCCAGACATGACACATTTCCGCGGAAACGCGGATTTCCGCTTTTTCGGCATCGAATTTAATCATTCTTGAGATCGATGCAAATCTGCATTAAAATTTTGTTTAATGTGTTGGGTGGGGGGTGCTCACGCAAACAAAAGTTGTGCGCCATGTGAAAATTTTGCTTATGGCTCTAAGGCGAAAGAGTTTTGAATTCATAAGATATTGCGTAATCCTGCCGAAAGTTATATATCGGCGTTTTGCCGCGCTTTGGGGTCAAAGTTTAGCATTGGGAGGAATGCCTGAAAAGATTATTTTCTTTTATTTCTCGTTTCGCCCAATTGTCTTTCATTTCATCCAATCACAATTCATTCCAAATTTTGATTGGATGAAAGAAAATCATCCACGAATTTCTTCCGACCCGAATTTCGGTAGAAAAGAAGATCGCTGAAGCGTCTTCTTTTTAACATTCTTTTCTTCGTTTTTGTTAGTTATTTTGATTTCATTTTTGTTAGTTTTCTTTCCCTAACGTTTGTCTATCAACACATGGACAATTTTCTTTTAAATAATAATTCTACAATATTTTTAATATCTCAAGCACTTTTTGTTTAAATTTATTCATTTATTGTTCAATTAATAATACTTATTTTACTTGTCGGTGTTTACGTTTGACACGATACCGTATTTATGAAGTTCAGCTTTTTTTGTTCCAAGCCTGTGTCATGTCTGTGCTTCATTTTCTGAGTTGAAATTGCTATTTTAATACTAGTAATTATAATGATGTCATATGTATTTTAAAAATCACTCTGTAAATATTTCAAGTATCAAAATTTTGGATCAAAGTTATGTACTGCAATGTGACAATGACTTCTTTGGAAAATCGGCTACCAACTGCTATGAATTGATTTTGTATTGACGTATATTCACCTGTCTGCCATTTCACTATAAATTTCTTACATTCTGGTATGCATTCAAATGTTGTTTTCCATAATGAATTTTTAAGTTTATTTTAATTAAAATTGTTTAAGTTAAGTTCATGCTAGCTAAAATTATATTGCGGTGTAATGCATTCTGCATAAGTATTTATATTTTTAAGGAGGTTATATTTTATACTTAAGTACTAAATATGATAATTGTGAACAAAAATTCATTTTTCTAGACTTAATGTGTTTATTTAGTGTAAAGAAATATGTGACTATTGCTGTTCTTTTTTTATAAATATTTCAGGTTTTTTAGAACAAATTTTATACTTTTATATTCTCTTTAACTTTCCTTTAAGTATGACAGTTTAGGTCAGTTAACTTGTTCCATTTGTAATATTGTTGTAAAAAGCAGTAATTTATGGGGAACTCATATTGCTGGAAAAATTCACAAAGAGGTTTGTTATCAATTTGTTTTATAATTTTTTCAAAAACAAATGAAATATGACTTTAAAACTGCTTTACTAAATGCATTGTAAACTAACTTAATACTTTTGCTAATGATATTATTTATTTTCAGTTTTGTTCATTAAATCTCTGAAAACATTTTTTTGATTCATTAATTTTCTTCTTTCAGCAGTGGCTTCTTTTTCTTATTTGTTTCATTTACTAATAAATTTATTTTTATGTTGCACTTATATACTTCTTAAGGTATCTATCTGATATTATTTTGAAATAGTCCATATTAATGAATTTTATAAGAAAAAAATCAGATGCTTGTTGAAGTTTGAAAAATGGTCTTAAAAATAAGCATATTAATAATTTTTTAATATTACTTGGTATTTTTAAATTACAAAATGTGTATTAGACAGGGTGGCGACAGAACTGGGAAATCGGGGGAAAGTCGAGGAATTTTATCGATCTGAAAAAATCAGGGAATTTCATAAAATTATTTAAAAATCAGGAAAAATTAATAGTTATTTGTTACTTGAGTTATTATCTACAAATTAGTATCTTATGTCTAGCATTATTTGTAATAATAAATGGAATTTAAAAAAAAGTTATTTTTATTTATAAAAGCATAAGTTTTTGATTAGAGCAATTAATTTCTTACAATTTGGTAAAGAATAAAGATTTGAAGTAATATTTTGGCAGTTTCTCTTGTTTAAATCTTTGCTAAAATATATATTATTAGGTACGTATAATTATACTATTTTTATATTTATGCTGCAATATGTTATTCTGGTACCCATGCAAAGAGCACTAATTAGTTATTGAACTGTTTTAAAGTTTTGAGCAAAGATCATAATAACCTTTACTGTTAACATAATTTAACTTGTGTTGAAAAGAGTAGTTTTAATGTTTCTTAGAATACTTATGCAGTTTTAGAAGCAAAGTATTTTGTTAAAATTTCCTGTATTTTTTACATATAAGAAATGTAATATGCTGTTTTAATATATTTTTTTAGGATGATCATTCCATTTAAAAAAAATAAATTTCATATTTTTTTTCATATTAAATAACTGGTAAAAGTGTTTTTTATATGTATATTGTACACATGCAGTGATTCTGAGTTAGGGAGAAAGCCAGGAAACTAATATAGTTAGTAGCCGTAAATCAGAGAAATGTTGTAAGTTTAGTCAGGGAAATTTTTTTCACAGTTTTTGGAGCCACGCTGTTAAATTTTATATCAGTTTTTAAAAGCATTGTAATACAGTGAAACTTTAATTAACTGCCACTGTCCAGACCAGGATTGCGACGGATAACAGAAATCTCTTAATACATATATACAGTAACATGATTTCACTTTTGGCTTGAGATGAAAGTGAAAATAAAATCTAAAAGTGAATAATACATATATGTTGCATTTAATTTTACAAAATGATCGATATAAACTTCGATATATGAATAGATGTAGCAAGTAAGTACAGAGCTGTTATACTATAAACCTACATTTAAAAACCTAGATTACCTTTTTTTAGACGACGCCAGATAACAGAAATTGATGGTTAATCAAAGTTTCAATGTGTTATGAATTTTTTTTGCAGATGATAAATCAATAGTCAAAAGCTGAAATTTTTTTAATCTATTTGTGTTATTTCAACACACATACATAATTGTTCCCCTGGTGTAAATTTTACTGGTTTTATACATATCTTAGCAACAGAGATGAATTTCATTATTTTGTGTTATTACTATTGAATTACGGCTGTATTAATACCTGGTCTTTAACTTTGATTGATGCTTATTTTTTGATTTGAGATTTTATTTTAGATTGCATTTTACTAAGAAGAGAACTTTTTAATATTTTGCTATAGTATAGAATGTACAGTATGAAAATGACATTGAGAATGTTTTAATGCTTAAATTTTTCTATTCAATTTGAGGAAGATAATTTTTTTGTTTTTAGCAACTTTTTAATATATCATTTTTTTTCTCTGAATTAAGAATTCAATATATCTGCCTTTATTTAATACTTAAAAATCTGTTTCAAATAAATTTTTCCTTTGCTCCTGAATTAGATTTTGATTTTTCATATTTTAGATGAAATTGCATAATTGTTTACTTAATTGTCTAATAAAGCAAATTTCTTTTTTTAATTTCTTTTTTATGGATATTTTTCTAATTTTGTTTGATGCTATTTTAATGAATGTTACAATATTTAATTATACAATGTGGCAGTTCCTTTTGGAAGTTTTTGGGATGAAATAAAAAAAAAATTAATTCAAATTGTCTAGAAATTGCTAATGTTTATAACGATCCTATAATTTTATTTTTCAATTAAATAATAAAAATTCTGGAAGAAATATTGTTTTTTAAAAATACAAAAAACCCATTTAATCTTAAATATAATTGACATTTTGTAACTTCTCTAAAATAATTAAACAAAAGCTTGGATATTTATTTCTAACTGAGAAGAAAAAATTATATTAAACATGGCATATTGTAATAAAATCAAGCATTTTTATAACCCTCTCATTATTTTATATGTTTCTTAAAGTTTTTCATGGATGCTGCATGCTGCTAATTGTATTTCTTTGTTTAACTGTATTTTACTAAACTTTGATATTGATTGTTTTGCTTCTTTTCAGAATCTTTCAAAACATAAGAAATCAACTCCAAGCATTGATTCAACTCATGCTGTTGTTGTTGGAATAAAAAGGAATACAGAACAGCCAGAAGTATCAAAGAAAATAAAAGGTGCTTATTTAAATGTTCATCCGTTTTATCTACATATATCATGAATTTTCATTTTTCTTTGTAAATATTCTTTTACATAGTTCTTCATTACGATGTTTTTTAAAAATATAATTATGTTTTAAAATGTTGAATATTTGTAATACTTTTTTTCATTATTCCAGCTAGTTAATTTATTATTTCAGAATGTGTACTTTTTCATTGTGATAATTTTAAAAACATTATAGAAGCCTTTTGGAACTTTTACTTCTTAGTATAAATGACAGTGTTATGTGCTGAAGTAAGAAATATGTTAGTTAGTGTCCTTTTGTTGAGTGAAGGCTGTATATCTTTTCTATATAAATGAAAAAATAAAAAAAAATGTGTATAAAGCTTTTAGTACATTCATTAATGCAGAAATGAAACTGTGAAATGAGGGATGGATAAGTGATTGTCCAGAGTTTATCATTGTTGTGCATATCTTACTGCATTAGGACATTAGAGTGAAAAAGACAAAATAAAAGGTCTGTTTTCTTCTAAACTGCATGCTATCAAAAGGTTAACTGTGTAGTGTTTTAAATTGCATTTAACTGTCCTGTCCATATAAAATCTCTTCACATTGCATAAATCTGGCGATCATGACTCACGAACCTCACCATTAATTAGAGAGTGTATATAAAATCAGTATTGAAATATATAAAAAAATGCAATATTTAAAGAAAGCAAATATTTAAATCTTTGTCAAGACATTCTATAGAATTGATAAATTCAAAATATTGATAAAGGACCCTGTGGAAGATAGTGTAAAATCCATTCATATCTTTATGCTTACAGGTTTTCTTCTTTTAAGCTTTCAAAATATGCATAGGTGTACTACTATTTATTTATAGGTGCATTGTTTATCTACTATATATTTTCAGTTTCTTAAATTTTGCCCAACCGACAGGGAGCTGTCCTGACTCCAAGTTTGGGGGTATACTGTGCTGATAAGTTTCTTAAAATTGCATTATGCGATTTTTTAGAGGTCATTGTTAGTTTGGTGCCAGTGTGATTCATTTTGTGCATTTTTCTATGATAATTTGAACTTTCCTATGAAGAAAGTTTAATGGATATTTGATTTTTAGCAAATGCTTTATGATTACATTTTCTTCCCTGCCTTAAAATGATGGAGGAAAAAAAAAAGAAATAAACTTCTGATAGATTGTTGCATATTGATATGAAGTATAAGAATTCTTTTCTTTTGAAAATGCAGTTAAAATGTATATTCTGACTTGATAATCCTTTTCTCCTCGTGAATTCCATCACATCATGCTTTTGTGTGTGTGTTTGTTTGCGGTACATGTCGAGTGCTCTATCAAATATGTTTGATATGTTGTTTTTAAACTTTCGATTGATTCCATTTCTTTTTCCTTGATTTTCCTTTTTCTGATTCCTTGATCCATTTATATTTCAAAGTTATGATAGCTATTGTTATAACAGTTGCACAATTATTCTTTCAAAATTCTCTACTTTCATATTAAAAAGTGTTTTTATGCCTTCTGTTTCTTGTACTTATTTATTTATGTTGAATAATAAGATGTACCATGAGTTTCAATCATGTTTATGTATATGAATTTCTTACACTTCTCAGCATTCTAGAATATTTTTTTTTTAAAATTCCTATTACAGTAAAACCAGTCTTTAGCAATATTGTAGGGACCTAGAAAACATATTGTTAATGACAAGTTATTGTTATAGACAGTTTGATGATTTGTGCATCCAGTGTTTATGTGCATGTGCATGTTTCTATATACTAACATAGTGTATTATGATTATTGATTTATCTTACAAATAATCACTGATATAAAATTGTATTTTATAAACACAATATGCAATTTTATTTATAAAATATAAAATTTTATGCGCTTATATAAAATTTTATATTTGAACTGTTTTTAAGAATTTCAAAATGTGAATTTTAGTTGAAAACTTTGTCAGCACCGTCATTTATGGCGCCTTTAAATCGCTTTCATTCACAATACACTTACTTTTTTTACAACATCTCTAATGTCTTTTTTTTTTAAAAAGAAAGTAGTTATCGTCGACTGAAAATTTCCATATTTTTTTATCAGTATCAACTTGCTTTAGTTCTTGATCGATTTCCAAAATTATTTGCAGCTTTTCTTCAAGTGTCAATGCTTTATGCCATGCCATCCTATATTCAAGGTGATAACTCATCAAAAGCAAATTTCAAGGAAAAGTGGTCAGTCTGAAGTGCTAAATGCAAATAAACAACTTTGTGCCCAGCAGGAATTGGAGGCAAACTAACATCTGTGCATATTCCAATTCTAGCCCCGAATCTGATCTCCTGATACAACAGCCTTTGGTTTCTACCACCGATTCCCCTATTTTCTGACATTTTTGACCATAGTTTGTTATTTTCCAAGGCGGTGGTGGTGGGATCAGGATTGTACAGTACCAGCTTTCTGAAAAAGGTAAAATTATCTTTATAGGCAGGTAAGTTTAAAAAGTGATTATCGTTGTAGGCAGGTTGAAAATACATTGAATAAATACGAATTCCATCGGGACCAAAGAAAACATCGTTATAGGCAGGTTTATTGTTATAGACAGTATCGTTATACAGGTTTCACTATATTAAGATTATTTTTGAATATAGCCTTAAGTAGATGACTATTTAAGGCTATATTACTAGTCATTTGATTTCTTTTCTTATTAATTTCTCTTATTTGGATATTTATAGGTGATATGAAGTCTCCAGAAGATCCGAAGTTAGTAAGCTTAATTACAATTTATCCATAATTTTTATAAATAACTTTTCCTATCCTGCTTTATTCTAACTCTTATCTATCTAAAGGCAATGAATGATTTTACCTGTATTTAATGCACTCACTTTTTAGAAGTTGCATTCATAATTGCAATTAGGCTTTAAATAATTTGCATTATTCAGGTAGAATTAGTTGATACTTCTAAAGATCTTATGAAACATGTTAAAATTATCTTCTTTATTCCAATTTCTTTATTAAGCAAAATCGTCTTTTTTAATACATCAGTGGTTCTATGTTTCTGTTGGGAAGAAAGGAATGACAAGATAATGTTCAATTGTTTAAGATGCAGTAACATTTTCCTGGAATTTTGTTATTTTCTCATAACACAAAGAGTAGTTCTTAAGCATGAAATTGAAGTACTGAAAGATCTATTATTATCAGAATACCAAAATATGAGGTTTAAGTGTTAATGTCACTCTTTATATATGTTTATATAATGTTTTCTATTTCATAAGTGTTTTATAAATCTGTTACTGATAGAATACATTTTATACACGAGACATTATTATTTATTCCATTTTATGAAATAATGTGTTATATAATATATGTGTTGTATAATAAATAAAGTGTATAATATAACATTAATTATCTATCAAATTATTACTATTTCATTTTGTATCATTTTTAATAGACCACCGAAACCATCTTCACTGCTAGCAAATTATTCAGATTCGAATGACTCCGACATGGATACAACAGATGATACAGTTCCAACTCAAAATTCATCAAATAATGGTTTGCCACCTGGTTAGTTGGTCATATAGCTGAACATTTGAATTGTTTTTTTCCCCCTGTTCTCTATGTAATACTGAATGCATGAGACTCGTGTAATGTTAACATTTTTTAAACCTTTTTTATTGCTTCATTTGGCTTTTATTGCACTAAAATTCAATATTTAAAATTATGATATTAATAATAGTTAATTTTAAATCTAACCTATTATGTTATTTATTTATAATACCTCCTTTTAAATCTCTACTAATAATAAAGGAGAATGTGTGTGTGTGTTGGCACTCTATAGGACAGACCTCTGGACTAGGGCTACAAAATTTGGCACGAACTTTCTTTGGAGGATGGGAATATGCACCTTGGAGCTGGGTTTTTTTTTGAAATTTTAATTAATTAAAAATTTAGCAAAATTTTGGTGTTTTCTTTAATAACTTCCAAAAATATTACAGCACAAAAAATAATTTTTATGCCATTTGAAAGTGTAAAAAATTACCTTTTCAATGATATAAATTAAGTTGTACTATTTTTTCTCTAATTTTAATAATCTTTTAAAAATATTTTTTGGCATAATTTACATTACATTGTTGCATCACAATTCAAACTATTTTCAATATTTAAACAAATACTTAATTGTGTGTTTCTCTTTCATTGTTGAAAGCTAAGGTAATATCCTAATACATTTTGCTTTCATATTTTATTTCATAAAATTTTTTGTGGAATCTGTAAACCAAGCTCTCTGAGATATTAGATATATCTCTACTAATAATAAAAGAGAAAGTCTTTTGGCGGTCTACAGAACAGACTGTTGAACTTAGAGTTATCAAATTTGGTACAGGTATACTTTGGAGGGTGGGAAGGTGCACCTTGGAGCCATTTTTTTCAATTTTTTATTCAAATTTTAATTATTTAAAAATTAAGCGAATTGGCTGTTTGCGGCCGTTTTTTCGTGAATAACTTCTGAAGTAATCAATGCTCGAAAAATATTTTTATACCCTTTTAAAGTGCGAATTTTCGCCTAATTAATGTTGTTAGTTTCAACTCTGTATATTATTTCAGCAAATTTTAAAATCTTTTTGAGAGCATTATCTATTGCTCTGAAATCAGTGAAGGTCACTGAATGGATAACACCCCTTACGGACAAGGTCACGGAATGTTGTTTCCTCTAGGAGGGGAGAGAGGATGCCCCCTTTTTTCCCCTTCTTCAAGATGATGTGGAAGCAATTCTCCTGTACCTGGGGTAGGAGGCGAGGTGTACCGCGGTTGGCTTTAGCAAAAATATTCACATTTCACTGCCGTGAAAATTTTTTCCCCTCTAAATTTTAAACTATTTTTTAATAGATTATGTTAAGATAAATGCTGATTTTTTACAATTTTCAAACATTTTAAACTCATTTTATGTGTGAACCACTTCTATTCCATTTTGAAATGTGAAAAGTTACCTTTCCTCTGATATTAAACTTAATGCTATGCAACTTTTTTAGCGGAATTTTTTCCTGTTTCAATTTATACATGCTTTACCAATCCTTCAACAAACTCAATTAGAATACCACAATCAGAGTGAATCAGATAATGAAACATCAAATTAAAAAAAGAATTTAAATAGCTTTTCACTGTTATAAAAGCTTTTATAAATAAAATTTACAATGTTTTCTGATTGCATATGACTGATGATGTTTTAAAGACTTCTACCATTCTTATACTATTTTATCAAAATTAAAGGGCATTTCAAATTGTAACAACAATTTCAAATTAATATTTGAGTGTAAGCAGCTAAAAACTGCATTAATTTACTGCTCTCTGAAATTTCATTTAAAAACTGCAAACTTAGAACTTTAAATTTATGCAGCTAAAGGTGAGCTTTTTTTCTACTATTTCATATTGGAAGCATTTCTATTTAATTTTTGATTTTGGAACTAATTGTTTTATCTAAAAAAATAGACGAAAAATTTATTTTTTAAAGACATTTTACTTAGTTCATAATATTCATTTGTTTGAGTTTTCAGATGTGTTTTTCTTTAAAAATGACAGTTTATTATGTTAAAAAAAATTCAAAGTGGAAATAATTTCTTCGGATAAATGGCTTTATTTACAAATTATTAATATTAAATAACCAGTAACAACTATTTCAAACATCATGCATATGTTGCATTTTTTTATATAACTGAATCATTTTAAGTTATAAGCTCTAATATGGGTGAACCAGCTGGTCGCTGAAGGCGGCCACTGAAGAAATATATCCAGTAAGTAGGGATTGCAATCCGGCACCAATTTCAATCCGGTCGGATCCGGCCGGATTAGACACATCAAAACTATTTTGCCTTTTCATTCCAAAATCAACTGTATAAAAGATGATAAAGTGAGTGTATTACAAAGTTTATAAAAAAGCGTTAATTTCTTATGAAATCAACTTTATTTACACTGTTATAATTAATCAGCATTTACGTATGAATCAACAATAAAAATTTAGTACAGTGTAACTAGTTAAATTGAAATTGTTATATTAGTTTAGTAATAATTAGATAATGATGGGCGGTTAAGTTCAGTCTCACTTACTAGATTTCACGATTGACATCAATGATAACTTGTAATGTAACTTATATCAAATCTAACTAAATCAAGCTAATCAACTGAGATCACAATAATTAGGTATTTTAGTCACGCCAAGCAGTCTCATTTTTATAATTATGTCAGTCATCATGAATGTGTTTAATCAATGGCACAATTATATACAATAACGAGTTTAAAACTTCATCGTATTTTTTAATATACTTACTTTAAATTATTATTTTAAGTAAAACAATTTTAAAAAACTCACTTTGGTTTTGAAAAAATTATCGTAGGAAACAAAAAGTGCTAATTGTGTCATCTGTCAATCGACTTCTTACAGAGCTACATATATAGCCAGCGGCCTAGAAAGCTCTTTCCGCTTCTACACTTGTTGTTTAAATTGTCACCAAATACTCATGAATAGAAGACAAATATTTTCCTCGAACTCCTTCACTTTCACATGCAGTCCTTTCTTAATGTTTTCTCATAATCTTTCTCTTTTTTTTGGTATTTATGCTCTAGGTTTTCATATCTTGCTGGATTTGCATCTGTAATTCTTTCTGTAATGTCAAATCACTTTTCAATGATGATGAATCTGAGTTATTTTCTACTATATTATCTACATTTTCTTTGAAGCTATCATTTTGAACAACTCTTTCTAAGATATTTTTCATTTCTAGTCTTACAACTTTTTTTTTTGGCATAGTAAATGTATCATCAGTTCGTCTTGTATCATCATCATATTTTTTTTTATTCTGTAAGTATATTAATATTCCTGTTTTCATTTTGAATTGGTTTCAAAAGTGGCATGTTTGTTTTAGAACTTTTAGACTAGTACCTGCAATGCAACACAAACAGGTACATATTTACAATTTAAAACCTTATTTCGGTCACTATGTAAGAAGAAAGTCACATTATAAAGAAAAATCAGAAATATGGATTGTTGCTCAATTCATTTCTAAGTCTTATTATCTACTTAAATCATTCTCGTACTTGTAAATGCAACATAAACATAATTCATGTATCAATTGAACAATAAGAATGTCTATATGTGAAGCGGGTGAATCAGCGTCGAACGACTCGTACACATCACGCATTTAAGTACCTACTCTTGCAACTACGCGAGTATTTTTTCAAGAAATCGGCTTCATGTATTTTTTTTAATTTACCGGATCCGGTGATCAGATCTGGCAAACTGGTGCTGGATCCGGCAGACGTCTAATGATGCCGGATCCGGTTTTCCGGATTGCAATCCCTACCAGTAAGCTAAATGATTATGGCTGCTTTGTTTTCATTCTTTTTCCAGCATGTTTTAATTCAGCAAACATGCCGCTGGCTATAAAATGTTTTGCACCATTTTAATGTTGAAAATCAAATGCATATTTTGCAAGAGGAATAAGAAAGTGACGATGGCACTGACAACTTGCAATTAGATGTTACATGACATGGTCAGTTATTTAACTTTATTAGGGACATTTATGTAGACAATGAAGAGAAAAGGTGCAAGGTCACTAAATGAACATGGGTTAAATATCTACTAGGGTCTGTTTAGGTTGTTAAGTGAAACATGAATATAAAATTATTCCAGATTCAATTTAAATTATATTCCCGGCGAACAAGCTCGTTGCCGAAGGCAGCTAGTATTAAATATTTTAAAGGACTTTCATATGTTTTATCAACTTGAATGTTAAGATTTCACTTTTTTTTATTAATCTGCCTTTTTATCAACACAAATGTAAAAGAAATGTGAAACATGTAAAAGAAAACAAACATTTCACAAATAATGCAAATGAATAATTTTATTTTGCAGGTTTTTTTGACAGTAATGCTTCAAACTCTTCAATACCTCCAATATCAGCACCTGAAACACCCATGGAGGAAAATATTACAGCTGTTGCAAAGAGTGCTGATGCATCGCTACCTGAGGGATTTTTTGATGATCCTGTTCTAGATGCTAAGGTGATGTAAAGGCAGTTAATTACTTGTTATCAGAGTATTATGTTATATTTAAAAAAGGAGATATAATTTGATAATTTTGTGTACAGAAATAACTTAATTGGCCTTATTATTTGTGATATTTTCTTTTTTACTGAAAATTATTCCATTATTGAAACAAGTTATTTACGACTATGTTTGTAACTTTCAAACTAGTTTGTTTATGGCATAAAGCATGTGTTGGGAGTAGTATTCTGAAATTAATATTTGAAACTGAAAAGATAGGTTAAATAATTCTTTTTTTTTAAGCAAAGTGATTTTATTGTTAGTTGAAAAATTAATTACTTAAGAATTATGAGATGGAAAGTGGAAAATAGTTCCTTGATTTTAACATTCTGTTACAGGAGAATGTAAAGAAAGATCTATTTCAAAAATTCTAATAGTAGTTGCCACATCTGACACTTTATTTTACTGATATTTTAGAACAAAATGTTAACTTAAGTTCACCAAAATCTATTTCAGTTTGATAAATTGGGTAATTCATTTAAAATTAATTAAAAAAAAAAAATACTTGTCACAACCTTAACTACAAAATCTGTGGTATATCTTTTTTTAAGTAAATTTTTCGTTTTTTCCAGAAATGATAAATAATTTGTGTTCAAATTGAATGTGAAAATAACAGCTGTAAAAGTGGAAAGAGGAATATGATGACATTTTAAATTATTAAAGATAATTAAATAGCCCAATTAAAAAACGATAAACATTATTTTTAATATGCATTTTAAATTGACTTGATTACATAAAGTCTTACTTTTTTTTATGCATGGAAAATCAATTATCCTTTTAATTACCTATGTAAAATATGCATTACCTCAGAATATGGCTTATTTGCAGAATGATTTTTTTTAAAGCTGAGGAAAGGTACTTTCTTCAGAACTTATATATAAATATTGTTTTATTGATATGTTGGAATGACATCCCATTTTCAACTTGGAAGTATAATTTATTATTTTTTTCCATTTATTTCAATATTCTGAAGCTTATCATAGTAAAGACATCTTTAAATTTTTACTCCCTTGCTTTTAAACATCATTTTATGCAATTTTCAATTTTAAAAAGACCTCCTCCATGAGCTTTCAAAGACTGAGGCAAAATGAGATGAATATTTGTTCTTTATGCTTTTGACATGAATTATCTTCAGGGATGAGATTCTTCCGCTTTTTCGCTGATTTCCGCTTTTTTTGTTATTTTGGAGAAATTCCGTTTTTTAAAAAAAATCTTTTTTTTCCGGATATCCGATTTTTTTCCCCTGCAAAAATTTGCTTTTTCTTCCGAAAGTTCCGCTTTTACACAAAGAAAAGAAACTTTCCTATTTTATGTTTTCGAAAGAAAATTCTGGGAAAATATGCTGAATAGTGCGGCTTAACTCCACCGGCTAGGAAACTAGCTGATTCATCTTCTACTGACGAATCAACATTATATGATGTAACTTATATCAAATCTAACTAAATCAAGCTAATCAACTGAGATCACAATAATTAGGTATTTTAGTCACGCCAAGCAGTCTCATTTTTATAATTATGTCAGTCATCATGAATGTGTTTAATCAATGGCACAATTATATACAATAACGAGTTTAAAACTTCATCGTATTTTTTAATATACTTACTTTAAATTATTATTTTAAGTAAAACAATTTTTAAAAACTCACTTTGGTTTTGAAAAAATTATCGTAGGAAACAAAAAGTGCTAATTGTGTCATCTGTCAATCGACTTCTTACAGAGCTACATATATAACCAGCGGCCTAGAAAGCTCTTTCCGCTTCTACACTTGTTGTTTAAATTGTCACCAAATACTCATGAATAGAAGACAAGTATTTTCCTCGAACTCCTTCACTTTCACATGCAGTCCTTTCTTAATGTTTTCTCATAATCTTTCTCTTTTTTTTTTGGTATTTATGCTCTAGGTTTTCATATCTTGCTGGATTTGCATCTGTAATTCTTTCTGTAATGTCAAATCACTTTTCAATGATGATGAATCTGAGTTATTTTCTACTATATTATCTACATTTTCTTTGAAGCTATCATTTTGAACAACTCTTTCTAAGATATTTTTCATTTCTAGTCTTACAACTTTTTTTTTGGCATAGTAAATGTATCATCAGTTCGTCTTGTATCATCATCATATTTTTTTTTATTCTGTAAGTATATTAATATTCCTGTTTTCATTTTGAATTGGTTTCAAAAGTGGCATGTTTGTTTTAGAACTTTTAGACTAGTACCTGCAATGCAACACAAACAGGTACATATTTACAATTTAAAACCTTATTTCGGTCACTATGTAAGAAGAAAGTCATATTATAAAGAAAAATCAGAAATATGGATCATTGCTCAATTCATTTCTAAGTCTAATTATCTACTTAAATCATTCTCGTACTTGTAAATGCAACATAAACATAATTCATCTGTCAATTGAACAATAAGAATGTGTATATGTGAAGCGGGTGAATCAGCGTCGAACGACTCGTACACATCACGCATTTAAGTACCTACTCTTGCAACAACGCGAGTATTTTTTCAAGAAATCGGCTTCATGTATTTTTTTTAATTTACCGGATCCGGTGATCAGATCTGGCAAACTGGTGCTGGATCCGGTAGACGTCTAATGATGCCGGATCCGCTGGATTACCGGATCTGGTTTTCCGGATTGCAATCCCTATCCTTAAGCTAAATGATTATGGCTGCTTTGTTTTCATTCTTTTTCCAGCATGTTTTAATTCAGCAAACATGCCGCTGGCTATAAAATGTGTTGCACCATTTTGATGTTGAAAATCAAATGCATATTTTGCAAGAGGAATAAGAAAGTGATGATGGCACTGACAACTTGCAATTAGATGTTACATGACATGGCCAGTTATTTAACTTTATTAGGGACATTTATGTAGACAATGAAGAGAACAGGTGCAAAGTCACTAAATGAACATGGGTTAAATATCTACTAGGGTCTGCTTAGGTTGTTAAGTGAAACATGAATATAAAATTATTCCAGATTCAATTTAAATTATATTCCCGGCGAACAAGCTCGTTGCCGAAGGCAGCTAGTATTAAATATTTTAAAGGACTTTCATATGTTTTATCAACTTGAATGTTAAGATTTCACTTTTTTTTTATTAATCTGCCTTTTTATCAACACAAATGTAAAAGAAATGTGAAACATGTAAAAGAAAACAAACATTTCACAAATAATGCAAATGAATAATTTTATTTTGCAGGTTTTTTTGACAGTAATGCTTCAAATGCAAACTCTTCAATACCTCCAATATCAGCACCTGAAACACCCATGGAGGAAAATATTACAGCTGTTGCAAAGAGTGCTGATGCATCGCTACCTGAGGGATTTTTTGATGATCCTGTTCTAGATGCTAAGGTGACGTAAAGGCAGTTAATTACTTGTTATCAGAGTATTATGTTATATTTAAAAAAGGAGATATAATTTGATAATTTTGTGTACAGAAATAACTTAATTGGCCTTATTATTTGTGATATTTTCTTTTTTACTGAAAATTATTCCATTATTGAAACAAGTTATTTACGACTATGTTTGTAACTTTCAAACTAGTTTGTTTATGGCATAAAGCATGTGTTGGGAGTAGTATTCTGAAATTAATATTTGAAACTGAAAAGATAGGTTAAATAATTCTTTTTTTTTAAGCAAAGTGATTTTATTGTTAGTTGAAAAATTAATTACTTAAGAATTATGAGATGGAAAGTGGAAAATAGTTCCTTGATTTTAACATTCTGTTACAGGAGAATGTAAAGAAAACTATTTCAAAAATGCTAATAGTAATTGCCACATCTGACACTTTATTTTACTGATATTTTAGAACAAAATGTTAATTTAAGTTCACCAAAATCTATTTCAGTTTGATAAATTGGGTAATTCATTTAAAATTAATTTAAAAAAAAAATACTTGTCACAACCTTAACTACAAAATCTGTGGTATATCTTTTTTTAAGTAAATTTTTCGTTTTTTCCAGAAATGATAAATAATTTGTGTTCAAATTGAATGTGAAAATAACAGCTGTAAAAGTGGAAAGAGGAATATGATGACATTTTAAATTATTAAAGATAATTAAATAGCCCAATTAAAAAACGATAAACATTATTTTTAATATTCATTTTAAATTGACTTGATTACATAAAGTCTTACTTTTTTTTATGCATGGAAAATAAATTATCCTTTTAATTACCTCATTATCATCAAAATATGCATTACCTCAGAATATGGCTTATTTGCAGAATGATTTTTTTTAAAGCTGAGGAAAGGTACTTTCTTCAGAACTTATATATAAATATTGTTTTATTGATATGTTGGAATGACATCCCATTTTCAACTTGGAAGTATAATTTATTATTTTTTTCCATTTATTTCAATATTCTGAAGCTTATCATAGTAAAGACATCTTTAAATTTTTACTTCCTTGCTTTTAAACATCATTTTATGCAATTTTCAATTTTAAAAAGACCTCCTCCATGAGCTTTCAAAGACTGAGGCAAAATGAGATGAATATTTGTTCTTTATGCTTTTGACATGAATTATCTTCAGGGATGAGATTCTTCCGCTTTTTCGCTGATTTCCGCTTTTTTTGTTATTTTGGAGAAATTCCGTTTTTTAAAAAAAATCTTTTTTTTCCGGATATCCGATTTTTTTCCCCTGCAAAAATTTGCTTTTTCTTCCGAAAATTCCGCTTTTACACAAAGAAAAGAAACTTTCCTATTTTACGTTTTCGAAAGAAAATTCTGGGAAAATATGCTGAATAGTGCGGCTTAACTCCACCGGCTAGGAAACTAGCTGATTCATCTTCTACTGACGAATCAACATTATATCAGCAAGCTCTACAAGGATGAACATTCCAACATTTAGTGCCATTCAAAGTATTAATTACCACCTTTTTGCAGAAAACAAAAGCTTTGTGGCATATTTTGCAAAAAAAAAAAAAAAATTTTGCATGCAAATTATTTGAAAACTTAAGGTCATCTTGTAGGGTATACCAAGATGAAGAAATAAAAAAAACTGAACAAAAACATATGAATAAACTACATAAAAAAAAACTCCTATCAAAAGAGGCTGTCCCATGTCCATTCAACCGGTACGGAGGCTGTCATGGCATCAGGCACGGGGACATGGGGCGGCGTTCTGTCAAAAGAGGCAGCTAAAAAGTTGTGTGCAAATGCAGCAGAAACGCAGAGAATAAGACATTAAAAAAATCTTCTCAAAATGAAAAATAAAACAGATGATTTACCTAGGCATTGTAGTCCCGACAACTATGTCAGTAATTAAATAGACAGATACTAATGAAAACTGTGCAAAAACTTTAGCCTTTGTTGAAAATAAACTTGCAGAGGATGCAAACACGTCCTTTATTGAAGAAAAATCTGTCAAAGGTAGGAGCCCTCCAAAACAAGGGCTGAAGCCTGTTAATGGGGATCTGTTACCAACAAAAGACATACAAATAAAAAAACGAAAGAAAAACACTTCTTTAACAATTAAGGAAATGTTTCAAATAACAATAATGCTAAATGAATCTGTCATTGTAACTACAATTTCTCAACCCCTCTCACTTTATAAGGTGCAAAATCATTGTGCTGTTACTTTTGCAAAAATGTATAAAAATAAAACAGAATTCAGTATATGATACATTATTATAATTTATAAAGAGCTAATGCACTTTACACAATTGCATGAAGCAAGAGCTAACTTTTATCAAAAGGCTATTAAATATAATTCTTCTCAGACTTCTGTTGGGTTTATATTGCATCTCAAATGATGTACAGGTGGTAAATATGTTTTAATGTCTAATTTTGTATTTGAAGATGCCCCTGATGATGTGTTAAACTTGTTTCTTAACTTTTAATGTGGATGATTTAATAATAATTTAATATTATTTTTCTTATTTATACGTGCTGAATTATAAATAAATAAGTTATTAATTATTATAGTGTAATATTTTCATCATGTTGCATGTTTTGATGTTTTACTTCTTTCGCATATAAATTATGGTACAGATTTTTTGCTCGCATATGATCTCAGTCTTTTTGCTTTGTTGCCAATCTCATCCCTGTATCTTAAATATTCTAGAAATATCTTTTAAAATTAATCGTTTGTCAGTGTATGTGAGTTTTGGTTAATAAGTACTTTAATAATGATTGATTCTATTAATAATTAACTGAAAGATACATGCTCTGGAACTAAAAAATGAATTTCAAAACTTACTGAGATACTGATGAGTATGCGTTGCTACTTTTGGTAAAGTTCACATGGTACTGGAAGTAAAGTCATGATGCTTTATAATTTCAGTTAGAATGAAATGTCTTTAATGTATAGAATTACTAATATTCTATATATAGCTAAAATGTTTTCATTGTGTTCACTTGCTTTTTAAAATAAAGTTCACCGCATAAATTGAATGAAGTGTATTGTTATTTACAATGATAGTAACTTGTTTTTATTATCTTATTAGGCTAGAAATATTGAATATAAGGATCCTGTTGAAGAGGAATGGGAGAAATTTCAGAAAGCAATTGCAGAAGAAACTAATGTAAGATTTCATCACAAAACTATTTCATGTCCATACATTTCTTGTAAATTTACTTAATTCTTTTTTTCCCCATTTTTTTGAATAAAACTGTTAAATTTTCAATTGTTTTTATATATTTTAAGTTGTATTGATATTATGCATTAAATGCATATTTTTTAAATAGTTTTTTTCTTAAAATTCTGTTTAAGTAATATATTTAGCAATGAAATATTCCTCAGATTTGGAAATTCTTCTTTGTTTCTTTGATTATCATTTTAAAGTGTTGATGTTTAGTAGAGTTGGAATAAGCACAGCCTAAAGAAATAATTTTCCTAGATATATGCTGTGTGTAGAGCAAAATAAAACAAAATATTCATTGGAAGTTTGTATATAATTCTTTAGAGGGACAGGAAATTTCATAAATCATTTTATGGCTTGATGAATTTTAAGTTAATATGGGATTCAAAATTTGTTGGCTCCATGGGAATTATATTAAATTCTTGTAATATAAAAGACTCATTTCTTGCAATATTATCACCAAAATACATTGAAATTTATTTTTTATTTATTTTTTGTTTGCATATTTGTTCCATTTAAATAGTTTAAAAAAAGCAGGCATCGAAGAACTTTAAAACATGTTTCTTATTTTTAAAAGTTATATTGTTTACATAAATTTATTATAAAGATATTTTGTTGCTAGAAAGTGATGAAAAATTGCAAAGTTAAAATTGAAACTAATGACTACTTAGTTTATCAATTATTTAAAATGAAATATTTTTAGGATATAAAATATTTTTCCTATATGAATTATAGGTTAGTGAAATTTAATAGCTTTAAGTACTCAAATAATAGTTTTCAAGTGAATAAACTGATCATTTTTTAATCTAATTAAATCGCTGAAATCTTAAGAATATTTTGTCTGTGGAATTATAAGAAAATGTACATATGAAGGTGAATTATCTGCTTTTGAACTGAACATGAAAAATTGAAAAAAGCAGTTTGACCACTTGAAAAGTTAAATTGCAAAAATAGCATCAGTTTTGTTCATAATTTCTGTTAATTATGGGTATGTTAATTATATTTGTTAATTCTTGATTGGAGCCAAAGGTTAAAATTAAATTTATATTCCAATTATTAAATGAACACTAGTGCTGAAACATGAAAACAATGGTATGCAATTTTGCTGCACCTTAATAATGCACCTACCTTTTCAGGCACCTGAAAAATATTAGCAGCCAAAATGAATGTTTAGCTGAAAACATAATTAGTACAATTGCAATTGTGAAAACAATTAGAGAAATTAAAAATTTTTTATTTAACAATTGTTTAAATTAAATCAATTACTGCCACCAATTTCAAATAGATATATCCAAAAATGATGCACACGACCAAACTATTAAAAACAACAAATAAAAAGAAAATGTAGCTACACCTTATAACAAAAGCGCTGTAGGCTTGATATGATAAAAAGATACTAAAAAAAAAACTTAAATCTAAGAGTCATTTGCTTCTGCAGAAAACATTGTAGTATGTTGACAATGTACAGTGCAGTCTTTGTTCACTCGTGAAAACTTATTGGAGACACATGATGTATGATAAGCTTGAAAAGAATTTTCTTTCACCAATGATATAAATTTTAAAGACAAATCAATGCACATAGCTTTGTTAATTCACATGCGATTAATCAGGAACAAGCTCTGAACAAACTGTAGGTTGCATTGTTGATGCTCACAAATGCTTCCAACAGAACTTCCCTCACTTTCACAATCTTAACGGGGGAAAAGCTTTCGAAGGGCAGGCTGTTCAATTATTCCAAACTGAGCATTATTAGTGTACTGCAATCCATTATTGCAGGGCATGGTAGGTTGAGTAATTTTATCCAATAACCGAGACTGGATAACTTCATGTGTGCAAATAAGTTCACTCGATCTACAGATTGTTGGAGAGCGTAAAATAACACCACAAAAATATCACAATGGCCCCCATTCCATACATGAACATAAAAAATGAAAACTTTAGTTGACACCGTTCAATACTTAAAGATTTTCACACTTGCAGAAAAGACATGACAAAAACTTGTTGGAGAAATGAACCATTTCTTTCTACTTTCCAACGGAAAAATATTGCAGGGAAAAGCTTCCTGGAGGCCCAAAGGCCTCCAGTCAGGGACGCCAAAGCCCTTTTACACAAAAATTCATACACCGTAAAAGATGGCAAGCAAATAGTTCCTTTAAATTAATTTGATTTATAATTTAATGAACTTGAAACATTAAAGGAAAAGATATAAAAAGTTAAGGCAATTAATATTTAAGTTGATTACTAAGTAAATAATTAAGAAAAATTTAGATATTTAATCAAACTGTTAAAAATTACCGTTGAAATTTTAAAAGTTGCCAAAGATGCCACAAGATACTAAATAAACTTTGGTGGCGAAGATTTAAATAGTTAAAAATATTGGCAAAACCGAAAAATGATGTACAGTCAAATGTCGCAAATCCGGAATGATCCAAAATCCAGACCTTTTTCATTTCATAACTCCCCTTCCTCCCAAGAAAAAAAAAGAAAATATCCTAACTTTTATATAACAAATCGGCGCCCAGAGTCAGCAGAAACTGGTCGTAACCATCTGGGGAGGGAAAGTATTTAACCACGTGTACAATGATGTGCAACGAAGGTATTGTGGGGGGGGGGGTATTGTAACGAATCGTGGAGTTGCAATACCTTCCTCCTTCCCCTCTCCCCTTCTGGCTCACAAAGAGGATTTGCCCAGAACGAATGGAATATTGTAGAAATTTGCGGTTATCTTTAATTCTGAACTAGCCCTCGCAAATGTAGTATTTCTTTTATGTATGTGGCCAGCAACCATATTCTATGAGGACAAAGAAAACGTGGATACCGATTTCAGATCTCTGAAGAAAAAATTTTTTGAAGTACTTGCTTACGACAAATCAAGAGGACAAGAAATCGCCTAATATGACGCTTTTTAAGTACTGCATTTTGACGATAAAGCTCCGACAGTGTGTCAGCTCGCTGATGCCGAAATATGCAGTATAGCGTTGATAAACTCCAAACCTTCGGTATCCGATAGCGAAGAAGAAACACAAATGGAAGATAAAATGTCAATTGACAGCTTAGTGGAACTGTTGAACACCGCAATAAAAGGACTTGAGAAAAGATACTTTATTTTGGAGGCAGACATAATGGCGATACATAAAATAAGAGAGAAGTTACTGAATCAAAAACCAAAATTAATGATGCAACTCACTTTAAATGAAATATTTTGTAAAAATGTTAAAATTAATAAGAAATAATATTAATTATGTTTATAAATCAAAGAAAATAAGTAATGAATAAGTTTAAAAAAAATTTAAATTGAATTATGTGTTTATGATGTTAAATTCACTTCTTAATATTGAAATGATCTAAGATCCAGAATTATCCCAAATCCGGAATTGCCGAAGTCCCGACGATTCCGGATTTGCGACGTTCGACTGTAGTTGCATTTTTTGCAATCTAACAATTTCCTAAATATTAAGATAATATTTAGGAAATTATTCAGTTGTCTTTTAAAATAATTAATCATATCAGTGATGACAAAGCACAATATTTATAAATTCCATATTTTGAATCTTTGCAAAATTAACTTCCTGTTTAACTGTTTTCCATATTTTAACTGTATTTTTTTGTTAATACAGGTATCAAATACAATAATTGAAGAAGATTTGGAAGAAACTGTTCTGGAAAGAGACATAGAGCAAATAGATGAACAAATGTAAGTTATCATCATTATTTAATGTAAATGACATTTTCTATCATTTATCATTTCTGGTAACCATTATAAAATGCTTATAATATTATGTATAATCAGTCACAGGTTATTAGGGTGATTGATGGAGTTAAGGCTGATATTTGGTATTAATCATAGATTGCTTTACCTCTCAGCATTATTCTAATAGTGCTTCATGTTCAATATTACTTTAGCCCTCCTAGTAATAGGTTTTGTTAAATTATTTTTTAAATTATGGTGGTTTAATAAATGGTAAATTATTTTGTATTTATTATTTTATGGACCTTTAATTGCATTGGCTTATAAATCTAGAGATGCGTTTCATTCATTGAGGAGTTGTTTTTTTGTTCTTTCATAAAACTGCTATATAGACTGAGTACCATTTTTTCTAAGATTTAATTCCATTTTTAAAGGATCCATTATTCAGTGGTAAAGAAAAAATAGTCTAGTTTTAAACTAACTTG
>BGPR01000368.1:399305-415972 GCA_013235015.1 Araneus ventricosus
TACCAACAAAAGCCACACAATTAAAAAAAACGGAAGAAAACCACTTCTTTAACAATTAAGGAAATGTTTCAAAGGATTTCAAATAGCAATAATGCTAAATGAATCTCGCATTGTAACTGTACAATATCTCGACCCCTCTTGCTTTATAAGGTGCAAAATCATTGTGCTGTTACTTTTGCAAAAATTTATAAAAATAAAAGAAATAAAACAGAAATCAGTATATGATACATTATTATAATTTATAAAGAGCTAACACAATTGCATGAAGCAAAAGAAATTATTTGTCCTTATTTTTATTTTTTGAGCTAAGTTTTATCAAAAGGCTATTAAATATAATTCTTCTCGGACTTCTGTTGGGTATATGTTGAATCGGAGTGATGTACAGGTGCTAAATGTTTTAATGTCTAATTTTGTATTTTCTGATGCACCTGATGATGTGTTAAACTTGTTTTTTAACTTTTAATGTGAATGATTTAATAATAATTTAATGTTCTTTTTCTTATTTATAAATACTGAATTATAAATAATTAAGTTATTAATTATTATAGTGTAATATTTTCATCATATTGCGTGTTCTGATGTTTTACTTCTTTCGCGTATAAATTATGGTACAGATTTTTTGCTCGCGTATGATCTCAGTCTTTTTGCTTTTTTGCCAATCTCATCCCTGGAGAAAAGAAATTAGAAAATCTAGGTTTTTGTTTCATCGAAAAATTTGACCAGAACTTATGCCAGCCTTTAAAAAAATGCATTTAAAAATTGAAGAAGTTGGTGGTAAAATATACTTACCCATCATGATAGATTTTTTAAAGTTTATTCTTGTTGAAAAAATATATACATATTTACAATTTTTTGAAAAATTAGAGAATTGTAGAACTAATTCTATTATGCACATGTCACAACTTATTTATTTTTGAATCTGGAGCAGAATTGAAGCCTTACCTAGCCTAAAGTTAGCTTGAAATATTATTTATTTCGGACAGAAACCAAAAGTACATGTACAAAAGTAAAACTTTTACCAGATCTAAAATAAAGATGTACAGGATATATGTGTATGTAATTTTTAAATAAAAGGCTATTTTGTTTATTCTTCCTCTGAATATTTGGAATTATTTAAATCAGTCATCACAAATGTTACTTTAATCAACGTTATTCATTTGTTACATTACCTATTTTGAGCTTCTCTGCCATTACTTATAATAATAAACAAGATTTATTATAATTTTACATTAACTTGGGCCAATAGCTATGACAGTTGTCTCCGGGACCAGGGGCGAGGTGTTCCCGTAATCAAGAAGCTAAGACAGTATGACGGATATAATCATGAATTCTACCAAATGAACAATTTTACGATTTTGTGCTGTTTCTTGAATTAGCGATTCAAATTTCAGCATGTTATTAGCTAATTTTCAAGTTAAAAGCGGTGAAATTGCATTTTACGGGTCTATTCTCTTACCCCGGTTGGGTTGGGAGATGTCACTTTTTCCGCCCGTTAACGACAAGTGCGATTCTCGTACCCGTTTTTCCAACCGGTTGGGATCTCGCTCGGTCGAAAAAAGGACTTCGATTTTTCACCAGCTCTGTACCTGGCGTAAACACTATTCGCTAGCGAGAAGTGTTGTTTCGATATCAGAACTTATCATCAAATTTTCGTTTAAAATGGAGGCTGCTAAGACGTTAATTGTGTTTTGAAAGGGTTTATCGGTATAAATGTAATCCATTTGACCAATCTGAAGAAGAATTTATCAATTACTTTAGATTTTTTAAAAAGTAGTTAAATCTTTTATCGAATTTAAATAATTTAATACAACAATCTAAAGTAATTAAATCTTTAAAAGTAGTTAAATCTTTTACTACTCCATCAAGATAGTCAATAATGATATTTGATAGTTAGCTAAGATCAATTACATTTAAAGATTTAATTACTTAATATTTTCTTATTAAATTAAATTAGGGTAACATTTTTTTTAACATTGAGTGTGGAATGACTTTCCTCATTCCGTATATATCATTACAATTTTTTTTATCTGGGTTTTAATTCAAAGATATTTGTCAAATATTTACAAAGTAATTGCAAAATCTGAGAATAAAAGAATTTGTCTTGTTCCTTGATAAAGATGTAATTTTTTTGATGTTGTGAAAACTTGCTTTAATAACTTTTAATAACTTTAATAACTTTTTTTCATGTTTTATTTTCTTATGTAATTGGAAAAATAAACAAATGGTTTGTAATATTAATTTATAAGATTTATTCATGTTAAAATAATTGGCATGGAAAAAAGTTTATTACTTTTCCTCTCTCTAGAAAACTGGTAAAATTACATCAATATATAGAAAAAAAGACTGAAATTTATTTTCTATAAATGTATAATATTATTATAAATGTATATTTTGTAAAATATAAATGGTTTACCCCTCTCTTAACAATGGACTTATGAAAGCAAGAAAGATGCATTATAATGCATCTTATAAGAGCAGAAGTTAAATCTTCCCACCTATTACCCTTGGTGTCTTTTGAAAAGATGCGATCAACTTTCCCACTTAAAATTTGTGGATATTTTTCAAAATAATCCAACATAATTTCGAATTTGGAAGAAAATGTACACTTCGCCATAGTTCCTTTGGCGATTCAAAACTCGAACTAAATCTGAAACCATAAACAAAAATATCGTATGATTTGCTGCGCGCGCAGCAGAAATACGTTACTTCCTAGCGTAGAACGAGATGTTCAAAACGACCGAGGTACGAGAATCAGACCCCTTCTTTCGGTCGAGAAAAAGCTATTAACGTCCCGCGGTCGAAAGGCGAAACGCTCCCAACCCAACCGGGGTACGAGAATAGACCCGTTAATGTGAATCCTGTGGCGGCCTCTCGAACCTTTTTCCTTGACATTTGCATTTCATCTTGCCATGAGGCCATCTCGCCTACGCAGAGTATGAGCCTTCCCGACTGGTTTAGATTTCCCTCATCTGCAATTAGATGCGGCTTGTTAATCATCAGCTACACAGAAACCAGATGTACCCCTGTAGTCCCTTTGCTCCTCACTGAACGAGTTCCTCTTCTTGCCAAGTATTCTCGTGTACATGGTAACTTTTGATTCGAGATGCATCGTTCTGCAGATTCTTTTTGTTTTAATGTTCTAATTGACGAGTTCATTTTGCACAACATGCCTTGTTAAAATATGAAATAAATGTTTATTGATGAACCTTTTGCCTGGAGTATCATTTGCAACTTGCTGATCTGAGGTAATGATGAAGTAGGACATTTTTGAGGTATACTCTAGCCCCTTCAATCCAAATATAGAATCTTTGTTCTTCAATTTTTTGAAAATTTCTGAGATCATTGGCGTACGAAGGGTTATTGACGCCCATCGATTAGTCTTATTTTTTTGCCGCTTTGTCATACTTGGCTTTGAAAAGTGGAAAAAAAGCCTAATATCTGTCTTTTCGACGCCCCTCCATGACTGGCGCCTGGAGCATCTATATGCCTATTTGCCCTTCCCTCCCATTTCTATGCTTTTGGAGTAGTTTAGTTATACAGGGTGTTTGGATACCACCAGATAAACTGCGCAGAACGAGAATCCGTTCTGAGTATGTAAGAGTTGTTCAAAGAACTAGACCTCTACGAAGCATAGTTTTCGAAAAAATGCAAAAGAAGTATGACTTCACTTCCGCTGTAAGAAAAATAAGCTTTATTGAACCTCATGAAATTGCAAAGCATGATGAACGAATCGCCACCACGGTCACCAAATCTGACTCCTTGGCATTTTTTTTCCATAGTAACATCGAAAAGAATTGGTATATCGAACCCTTCAGTTATTTCCAAAAGTGACTTAGTTGCTGGTCTGCTTGCTGCCTTCACTTAACAATGTTGGATGATGTGCAGCTAGCCACATTACAGCAGGCACGCATGCCGCACAATGCTCGGGGGTCATTCATGTTACCACACGTCCGGATTTCAAGCTCACCTCCGGACTAGTATCCGTATCTTCAAATTATCCAGATTTAGGCCAGCGAATGCGGCAAGAGAGAAATTTGGTTGTAATAGAGAAAAAATGGCATATTCATAAAAGCTGACGTCATTTTGTCAATGAAAGAAAATTCATTGTTTACATCCACTGCTAATGAGAAAATGGATGAGCCTCCTTATCTAGGCCCCAGTTCAAACTGAAAATTAAGAGTTTTGCCAGTTTAATGCAATTTTGAGGTACTAAACATTAACAAAAATTGCATTTTCTTTGTATTCTGACGTCTTAAATTTTCCCTTCATGGTTTGTGATAGTGTAATGAAAGAGGTCAGGCAGCTTTTAAACTAAACAAATTATGGTAACCCTATGAAATATGTAAGTACCGTTGTTCAAGTTTTTATTAAAGCTTATTTTTCTTGCACCGGTGTGTCTTAAACTTTTTCTTTTACATTTTTCTCGCAAATTCTTTTAAATTTTGCTTCGTAGAGGTAAGGCTTTTTGGAGAACTTTTGTGTGCTCAGAGTTGAGGATTCTCGTTCTGCACAATTTGTCCAGCGGCGGCGACTCGGAGGGGTCATAGCCCCCCCCCTCCTCACTGTTTGCTGAAATTAATTAAATTTTCGTATCATTTTAGCTGCCCAAAACTAGGAATTATAAAATAACAATAGTGTCCAGGAAAGCTTTCTAATTTTGTAAATATATTCTTGAATTTTGTTGCTATGCCCTATGCTATACTTTATACTGCCTTCAGTTAGTCTTCGTCCCACTGACTAGATTAGAGAGGATGCCATCTTCTTCTCTGATCATGGCCCTTTCCCTGCCTACCTGAAAAGGTTTCACCTCTCTGGGGACAGCGATCAATGCAGGTTGTGGTGGAACTGACACGGCACTTCACTATGCCACGGAGTGTGCTCTCACAGTGTCTTGGCATATGAGGAAGCCAGCGCCAAACTTCAAACAAGAATGGCTGAAAAGAGTCGCCCATAACCTCGTCTCCAGGCATAAGATTCGTAGGATAGTGAAATTCATCAGTGAAAACAGATCTCTTCCGACTTCCCTAGCCTTCAACTTTCCAGCGTGCTCATCCAACAAACTCCAAATGCCCCGCCCCCCCCCCCCCTTCCAAAAAAAAAAAGAAAATTAACATCTTAAAAAAAAAGAACAATAATACGAAAAAAAGTGTTATAAAAGAATAATAATATGAGTGTAAAAGTGTCAAAATGCCTGTGCTGTACATAGTGTTATCTGCTTTTTAATTTTTTTTATATCTTTAATAAAATTCCCGTGTCTTGCCCATCAAACCGTTCAGCGACCGGACTGGTCACGGGTACGGGGTTAAGAGACGGCGGTTCTGTTCTGTCTACCCTACTCCGGGGTTCTCTTAGTTGTCCATAAATTTTTTGCCCCAATCGCCGTCACCGAGTTTGCCCGTTAGTATCCGAACAGCCTGTATTCGTCCCGTTTAGAAGCAACACGAGGACTATATTGAAAAGGGCAGGCTTAAAAATCTTGTAAATCAAATCTCAAGTGTCATAATGAGGAATAGTTCAGTTTAGTTATATTAACGTCCCGTTTTGAAGTAATACGAGGGTTATTTTGGGACGAACCTCGCAATTTTGAACCATGTTCAGATGACCAGGACTACACCTCAGCCGGCACCTACATCTCCGAACTTTCACGCCACACCAGTGGGAGGACATTTGACCCCTGGGGATTTAATGAGCACCATGCCTTTGGTGTAAATGTAAAGAAAATCGGAAAAAGACATTGTTCGAAAAAAATTGAGAGCTGTTATTTCCTAGCGGCAGAGTAGTGCTCCTACATTTAAAATTTTAGTCTGAACACCATTTACCAAATTTCATTAGTTTAGCTCGTTCCATCTTTGATTTACAGTGTATATTTGTTTTATAGGATGATGCACCTTTTCTCATATAGGGTGTTCGTAAATTATTGGATCCATTTCAAAAATTAATAAAAAAAATCCTATAATGTAGCAACTTCGTTTTTTTTAAATGAGAGAGTAGCTCAAAAAGTTTTTTTTTCAGATAGCGTAACGCGCCGTCACGGCCTACTAAATCTACGCAATCCAACGCAAGTGTCAAAATGGCTACCGTGCAGCAGAAGGCATGTCTCTGGTCCCACGGAGGCAAATTCGTTGTAGCAATTCAAAGAATTATTCACTTAGAGTATCGAAACTGTCAGTTTCGAAGTAAGAACTTACCAAGCGTTGGTATGAGAAATTAAAGGGAAATGTGCGTCAGTGCTCCTTAATTGCTAATACCAACGCGTAATGGAATTCTTACTTAGAGACCGACGATTTCGATACTCTAACGAATTATTCTTTCAACTGTTACAATTGATCTGCTTCTGTGCAACCAGAGACATGCCTTCTGCTGCATAGTAGCCATTTTGGCAGTTGGATTGCGCAGATTTAGTGCACCGTAACGCCACGTTGCCTATCTGAAAAAAAAACTTTTTAGCTTCTCTCTCATTAAAAAAATTAAATAAACGAAGTTTCTATTAGAGGGGTTTTTCAATATTAATTTTTGAAATAGGTCCAATAATCTATGACCACCCTGTATATTAGGTCATTTTTAAAACTAACCAGCGGGAGTGGTCTCCCCTAAACTTTCTCGTATACTTCCCAAAAAGGTGTCATTTTCCCTCTAACTAGGGTTGCCATACGTCCCGTATACTTTTTGTCCCATTTGTTTCCTAAACTCTGAGTCATTATAATTTTCAAATGACCTGCGTCCATTTTTAAGATTATGTGTAAAAGGAAAATGATAACAATTAAAAAAAATTGCGTAAGTTAATTGCGCAACTTTATTTAAAGTTTTCAGAACGAAATCTTACTACAGATAACACGCGAGATTTCACCATACCTTCAATCTGGAGAATGTCAGAACGAAGTTTCGGTTCAGGGGGTTGCCATAATTTCCGAAGAGCGTCCGAAACTACAATTTCCTTCGTAGACCGCAAAGGTCAAAAGCCAACTATACTGACTTCAGTAGAATAAGCGAAACGTTCGCCAACACACAGTCGCAATGTGCATTTTGAACCAATATGCAATTTGAACACCTGTTTTTCAACGGATTGAAACGAAATTTCAGCACAGATCTATAATTAATATTAGCAAACGTCATACCAATTTTTATTTATCTAAGCCAAAGGTTTTAGGAGATATAATTTTTACAAGTATGCGATTATACAGACCGACAGACAGTCAATCCTTTGACGGATTTGGTCAAAAATTTTATACGGACCTACATTCATGATGATAAATCTGTGTACCAAATTTTATTCATCTAGCTATTCAAGTTTTTGAGTTATAGTGTTCACATGACCGCGGACAGATAAACAGACAAACTTCCCGTGGACGGATTTTGTCCAAAATTGTCCAACACAGACATAATTCCAAAATTGTGTTTTTCGGACTCAGGGAGGTCTAAAACGTGGAAATTCGTCAAAATCTCGAGTTCGAATTTTTTGACGATTACAATACTTTCTCTTTGTATACTTCGTATATGAGAAAGTAAAAATGAGTGCAAAATTGTTTCCGCTTGAACCTTATTATTTGAAAATTCGCAATTCTTATTTCTTTTTCTCTTAAATAAAAGGTAGGAAGTTTAGCAGGTAAATTGTGTCTGAAAGAATCTTAAAGGGCTTTCTAAATTCAGTTTTCAACAAACTTCTCTGTCGGCTTTTTAGTAGTCTCTGACTTTCGAAACATTTGCTTTTGAGCGGCATCACTTTTCCCTTAGAAGAAGAGACTACGACAGCTGCTTAGTATTTCATGCGCACTCATAAGATCGAACCGTCAAAATGTGATTTTGAAATTTCGATCGATTTTCTGGAAGAACATATCTCGAAAAGTAATATTACTTTCAACTTAAAAGTTATCCGTATAATCATGATGCCACGAATCGTGATCGAAATCAAAAACGGTATTCGTTGCATACCTTTCTGACACAGAAACATAGTTGTATTATATTCGTTTCGTATCTAGAATGACGATACGTGAATATCAATTCTATAAGCAAAATATCCGTATTTACATAGATCAAATATTCCCAAGTGTTAGTCTCAATGCTGCTAAGGAATTTTAGTTTGAAGTCGTGAATATATGTCCCTCAGATTATTCTAGGAGAGCTGATATTTCTGGAAAATGGTGCTGTGTAAAAACATGCTAGATATTGAAGTTGCGAAGTATTAGACTCTTGCTTAAGCTTAGATGAAAGGAAGCACAGTTTCCTGTTTTAAATGAAACTCGAATATTTCATGATTAAAATTTCTTATAGTTTTTATGTATGAAACCGGTTTAAATGTTTTCTCTTCGTCTATTCCGTATACTTACGCAATATGGTGGATTTAATGTGTAGTTTCGTAGTTTAGTTATATTAACGTCCCATTTTGAAGCAACACGAGGGCTATTTTGGGACGGTGCTCGTAATTTTGAACCACGGTCAGATGACCAGGACGACACCTGAGCTGGCACCCCCTCTGTAAATACCATACTGGCGCAGTTTCGTAGTATGGTTGGTGAAGAGAATCGAGAACCTCTCCTGTCACCAATTGGGCCCAAAATTCGATATAGATCTACAATTCTAGCGTGAAATTAACATAACAAATTTCATTTCGTCTCTTAACAGGCTGCACCACCTACCTCAATTTTTTGAAATTTCAAAGAGGAAGAAAATACTCAATTTTTCGCAACCAATAAAGAATATTCCTAAATTTTTTTCAAATCTGGTTGGAACATGCGGTTTCATGTTAAAAAACTATTAAAATATTCGTTATTGGTTACGAAAAATTGAGTATTTTCTTCCTCTTTTGAAATTTCAAAAAACTGAGGTAGGTGGTGTTGCTTGTTAAGCGACGATTTATCTTGCTTGTGTTTTTGGGGTCTATTCTGGTACTCCCGGTTGGGTTGGGTCCCGTTGTTAACGTGCGGAAAAAGTGACGTCTCCCAACCCAACCGGGGGTACCAGAATAGACCTGTTTGAGTCATCGCGCTGACATGAGCACGAAAAGACAAATCCGTTGACGTATTTGGTTCAAATTTTGATACAGATACACAATTCCGGAATAAAACCACATGCTAAATTTCATCAATCTAGATTTTTGACTTCTTGTGCTCACATGCACACGTATAGACAGACGGACATGTTTCTCATATAAAAAGATTCCATCAAAAATTATTAGAAATGAACAATTTTGGCATATCCCATATTTTATCTCTCTAGAGCAGTGGTTTCTAACCTTTTTTGAAAGTGAAGTCCGGAAATATAAAAATGTCAAAAATATTTTGAGGAATAAAAAAGTACAAACACATATACATCTATTATATATTTTGCCAATGAAATCGTTAACGCAAAGGAATGTGGGCAACGTGCCAAAAGATATTCTTTCCAGACGGCAACAAAAAACTCAGACAGCTGTTTTTTTAGCGATTTCCTGCTTTCCTTTTTTTTTTTGCTGATTCATCCACACGGGGATAGTAATAATTTAATAGCAATACCAGAATTAATTTATTTCTTCTTTTTCAGTGGATTTGTTTATAGGAATTTAAAGCTTTCCTTTTTTTTTTTATGCCGAACTTCGGTTAATGTTAAAAAGAAGTTATGCCAGAATTATTTTATGCAGCATGGGAGCCTTGGTCCTGTGTGAGGTGAAGTATGCAGTTCCGTAGACAGGTAAGGATACAGTTCTGCTATTTTAGAAATTTAATGCACAAGACGAACAAAAACATTTAGACGGGACGAACATGAAAGGAAAGAGATAAAGTAAAAGAATTAAGAGGGCGGTTACTGCCCTTTTACATCAAATTAAGTAAGTCAATCACACGGCAGTTCAGGCATCGCGTTCCATCGCTCAATCGAACCAAGTCTGTTCCTCGCAAAAGCGGGCTCAGTTCTGTCGCTAGCAAGAGAACAGATCCGTCGTGTCACGTGACGTCTGCTCGTAGAGCGTTGCCAGTCGTTGGTTCTAAACTACGGCTCCAGACGGCATTCTTGACGGTGTGTGGGCGGAATCCCACAACCAACGGCGGACTGCCCATGTTGCCAGCTTGCCCGATGGCAAGTGGGCCCCATTAAACATAAGCCGACATGGGCCCCCCAGGATATGTGTGTTTGAAAGAGAGAGAAAGTGAAGAACTTTTCTCTCGAGAAATTCCTGCGTATTTTTTAAAGCAAACACACAAAATTGCAAGTTGTTTTATGCTCCTCACACAAATTCTTTTTTGCTAGGACACAATGACCACTCACATCAACCCCGGCAAGACGGAAGACATGACCCCTCTGTTCAGGAAGGGTGCGGTCCTTGGAGGTGACTAAATAACATGCCTTTTTTGTTAGTGCATTTTACAGTCGTAAAACTGACGGGCAAGCAAACTAAGAAAATAGTCTTCTTCTGGTCACTAAAACTGTTACAAGGTAGAGGGGGATCGCGTGACCAAATGGCATCTTTGGAAAGGGGACACTCGCTATATTTCTTTGAATTTTCTCTATGGGGGTTCTTATTTGGTCATATTTACAATGTTGTAAAAAAGGTGAAAACGACTCAGTTCTACTGGACAGACAACTTTTCGGCGTTTCTTTCATGTCAAATAATTGGAGGTGCGGAGTGGTATTCCTGCTTTTAGTCAGCAGAGAGAGAGAGAGAATATATATATATATAGATATATATATATATAGGATGCGCATATTTTGCAAAAGGAGAGAAAAAGCTTCGAGAGGTGAACTCAATTTTTTCCTATTTTTATATTGCTTTTGTAGTATTAAATACTAGCAGTACGCGCACGGCGTTACCCGTGGAATCAGGACTGGGAGAAAAAATGCCCACAATGACACGAAACAGTTTTGAAAACAAAATCGAGACAAAAGATATACATTATTGATTTTCCTGCTTATTTTTCTTTGCGATAATTACATTTATCAAAACAGAAATGTATATATTATTGAGATGACGATTCGCGAATGTAATGAAGTCACCTGCCGGAAGGAATCGGATTGTAATGGAAGCAGATGACGTCACCTGCCGCGAGGAAGGTCACTCACCAGCCAATGAAAATTGCAACAATACATTCTGGAATCGTCCGGAGAAACTGTGCCCTGCTAATAGTGGTCCGATAGTTAATTTCAAAACCGTTGGAGACAGGCATATACTTCCAGTCGGGAAAATACCTTAAACGACGTAACGACGATTTTATGTAGTGTTGAGAAAATTACCAAGTCTGAATTTGCATATAAAATCTCTGTTCCTTTAGTCATATTAAGTGAAATATTATTGAAACACTAACATTATAAACATAAAAGTTCCACTTTTCTGCGACTAAGATTGACTGAATTTTGAAACTTTGAGTAGCACTATTGTAGACCATTTAAATTGCTGCTTCGAGGAAGAACGGCTGATCATGATCGATGATTGGCTTCAGCGTGGAATTATATAACAATTTAGAAATTTTTTTTCAATAGTACTTTTATTGACTCAAATATTATAAAATATAATTATTTACGTCATTATTTTTTTTCAATTTGAAGTATATACCTATCTCTAATGGTTTAGAAATTATTTATGGGGTCACGGTTAGAATGGACATTCAGTATATTAATTTAACCAGTCAATTTTTTTTTACCAGAGCCGTTCACAAATAAAGGCATATTTTTTTGCTGTATAAATTCACGCTCCTGTTATTCGGCGGTTCAAAAAACCCTTCATAGGGTTTCTGATTTTCCGCCCTTTTTTCCTTTCCAGAACATAACAGTAATTCCCATCAAAATTTGAAAAAATCAAAAGTTAGTTATTTTTAATTGATATCAATAATAATTACACAAAAAGGATATTGTTATATTCGTAACGAATAAAAAAATATATTTGTAGAATTATTAAAATATTTAAAGAAAAGAAATTAATTAGATAAAAAAATCGTTCTGTCATAAAAGAAATTAATTTAAAAATATCGTTTGGCTGAAAAAGAAATTAGTTAAAAATATCGTTTGGCATTAATTTTTTTCTAAAGTTTATAAAAATAGTATGGCAACGATATATTTGTCTTTTGCTAATGTTGCCTAGCAACGGAAAAGAATAATGAGATTAAAGATGGAATTCAATGTAAGTGAGTGATGAAATGTTTTGTGATGTAAGTGTATGTGCTTGTTCTACATGTTTTGTACTGTGGAAAACGTCCAATAAATGTATTATTTTTGAGAAAGAAGGTTCCACGATTCTTCATGCTATGCTGAAATACATCACAATATTCATAAATTCCAAAATTTATACTCTTTATATATTCAGCTACAAAATACAAATAAAATATATTAATTATTCATTTTTAAAGTATGATTTAAGAAAACATAAGCAATCTATGCTTTTATCACTCAGCCTAGTTATCATCTTTGTTATGAGAAACCCCGTCTCACTCAGTTTCATCTGATGTTGGAGGAATTGTTTTCAAAGCCTCACCCAGTTTTATATAACACTGGTCAACACTGATTTTTTTTTTTGCCAAAGATATTCCAGTGATTTTAAAGTAATTTCATGGTACTGATTCCGAATCCGGCGTTCTTTTTGCCAGATTAGCTCTAGTTTTCGAGATAAAGTGAAAAATATATTTCAATTCTAATATGTGCGCATCACTCAAATCGCATTGGAATCAATAATAAATAAACAATAAAATTAAATCAATACAATAAATCAGCTTAATCCTAAAGAGTTATCAATATATAAATCGCAAGATAAATCTATGCAGAAATTATATAAAATCCGTGTCAAATGTAAGTTAAAGAATAAAATTTAAAACAGTATTAATGGATGGATAAAGAAATGATTTTCAAGAAATAAAATAGATGAATCCTAATGGTGTGTTGAAAATACATAATGATGTTGCAATAAGTCCAATAAAATGAAAATTAAATAAGCTCGTTCAGTTTCTTCATGGAAAAACTTTTATATGATTTCCTCTTACGCACAGTTGAAGTTTCGCGTTGGAGTCTCATATGTGTGTGTGTCCTACCTCCCTCGACTTCTTTGTTCCATTGCTTTGATTTCCTGGTAGTCGAAGTCTTTTCTTAAAGGTGTGTTAATTTTTTTACTTTCTGTATTCTTGCATACGTTCTGAACTAATAAATAATAATCTAGTTTTGGAGCCTAGATTAGCAAGTGTCTCCCTAAACAAGGAAAATAAATAAATTTGATATTTTTTTGGCCTAAAACTTGTTGTTATGCATATACATTGTCCTGCTGCATTTCATCGACAAAACTATGTGTGAAGATTATGATGTTGATTATGAACTAAAAATTGCATATTGAAGTAATTTCACATATTCTTGACAACTTTGAAAGGAATCTGTGACAGAAATTTATAGATCGATTAAGATGAAATAAAATTTATTATTCTTAACAAGTTGAGTACTTGAGTATAATGAAGAGAATACGAGAAATTTTTAAAATTTAAAAAATTAGTGAAAAACAGTCTAATTTTGCCACTTTTTAGGATATTTAAGGCCAATGCGGGAGCGTTAGATACCAATAAATTTAATTAATTTTTTCAACCTTTTATTTCTCATCAATTCGTAAATTTTCCCGCTGTATAGCGACATGAAAAAAAAATGACTTTTTTTGGCCCACCCTACTGCCCTTTGGCCACTATTGAAATGTTGACAATATGCATTATTTCAAAAACTAGAGCAAATTCGGTGAAAGTAAAATTAGTTTTGAAATCAGCAGCTTCAAGAAACCCTAAAACCGTTTAAATATCCTTGGTAAGTGAAAAAAAGGCATTTTTTTTGTTCCCCAGTGTAATATTTGATGATCGATTTTCTGTTGAGTCCAATAACTGTGATTCTTGCTACACTATCTTGCTCAAGCTAGGACTTTTGCTAGTTGAACAACGTAGGACTTTTGTCTTTGAGTGGATCGCTTTTTCTGATTTTTCGTACAAAGTTAAAGATTTATCTTCCAAAGTTTCCGTGCTCTCTTCTGAGCGAGAAGCGTTGGACAGTGCATTCGTATTCCTCGCAAAAAAGATTTATCATAATTATTTTAGCTTGTTGAATCAAAGAATTTTTATTTAGTAAATGTGAAATATCAACAGTAACTACAGAAGCACCATACTTTCTCCCAAATATTTAGACATTGCATTAATCCAACTAAACTAGCATTGCGTCTCTCACTAATTCTTTCATATTCTTAGAAAATTCTGAGTTTTATTGGTTCAACTCTCCAATAATGAAAGCAAATACTCCTTCGGCAGTTAGCTAAGTCGCGTTTCGACTGCATAATTTTCGGGCTTCAAGCCTGCTACAATTGCAGTCAGAGTTTCAAATCCTACATCATCCAAAATTTGTTGTTCTTTAATGTCAATTAATGCTTTTTTAAATTGTTGATTTTATCTCTAAAAATCTTTCAAGCATTGCATTGCCAACAAACTATTCCAGCGCGTTTTGGTTTTATAAACAAACCATTTCTTTCACTTCAAAACTCATCTTTAACATAATTTTGTAAAATATCATTCTTGAGACGTGTTTTTCTGAATAAATTTAGAATTGTTTTTCCCGGGAACCAAGAGGTATGAAAATCTTACGATTTCCCGGGAAAGAAACTCTACCTTCAACGTTGGACCCCGATGGAAAGCATTTCAGTGGCATGGATAAGCTGAGTCATCTGTCGAAAAAAAAATAGTGTTGTTACGTGAATTAAAAATCCAGGGCAAACCAGAAGCCGATAGAAGAAAATATCGATGCCCGTACGCCGTACGGGCAAATCGGTTAAGGCCAACTTCTGGGTAGCCCATACGTCGTACGGGCAAACCGGTTAAAGTCAACATGGGGGTAGCTCGTACGCCGTATGGGCAAGCCGATGAAAGGGTTTTAATCAGCATTATGAAAGAATCCATTACCATTCCAGGGTCATTACAATAACTTTTTAAATCCAGATTCACTCTTCGAATTTTTAAAATAATGCCAATTCGTAACGCAGTCGTATTCGAATTTTTAACTTCCTTCTCAACATTGAAAAAAAGGAGATAGAGAGAGAGAAACCCCTTTATTACCATATTTTGATTTTCTAGCGAAATTAATTCTACTATTTCAGAAAATTACATTCAAAATCAGAAAGTCTAATGTAAAGTCAGATTTAAATATATAGTATAACCGAAAAGTTTAAGGGTCACCTTTGATGTTATTTATTTTTATTTTTTATTAGCTTTTCACATTAAGAAGCATTTCTATGCATTACCACTTCTTTGTAGGATACTCATTTATATCTATGAGGCCATGTTCTTAAAGAACCTAAAAAAATTCCTTTAAGAAAAAATTCTTCTTCAATAGTTTTTGAAGAATCATCAAAGTAGACTTTTTTTCCTTCCTCAGAAATTACCATACAGGAAAACACATTTCCCAACACCAACTCTGTTGCATACATTGTTGGCGCCTTCTTTAAATGCCATTTTTGATTCTGAAGAAGATTAAGGATATTTTTAGAGCCGTGCTAAACTTCACTCACTTCGATGCATTCTTAATAATTCATTCTTCAAGAAAAGTATTACAGGTTCCCGGGCATAGCATTTTGATTTTATTTTAACTCTAGATTGATGTTATTTATTAGATATAGGGTGGAGGGGTTTATAGGTTATAGGGTGGATCGAGAAGTGTAGTAAAGCGGGAAAGTTGTGTCTTAAGTATATTAGTTTATATAATTTTTTTTTATTGAAATTCATTTATATCTTCCGGTGCCCCAAGCGCCTCAAAAATAGTTAAAAATTGAATTTTTTATGAAAATTTACAATTTTTGTTGTTTTGTTTTGAAATTAATTTTGGCGCGGGGTGGGAAAGTTGTGTCTTAGGTATATTAGTTTGCATATATCTTTTTATTGAAATCCATTCACATCTTCCAGTGCCCCAAAAATAGTTAAAAATGACATTTTTTTTTGGAAATTTATAAAAAAATGTTTTAAAAATTTCCTTTAGCGCCTGGTAAGAAAGTTTTATTTTGGGTATATTAGTTTACGTTTTTCTATTATTATTAAAATTCATTCTTATCTTCTGGTGGCCCAAATGCCCCCCCCCCCAAAAGTTAAAAATTGACATTTTTACAAATATCTATTAAAAATTGGGAATTAATGAAAAATATTTGAAAAATTGGCAGATTATTCAAGTATTAAAGTATAAACTTATAAATAATTATAATTTTATAATAATACTTGAAGTACCAATTTAATAGTCAAAGCAATAAATCACAATAAAAAGTGAACTTACATAATAGATTTTAGGTAGATTCCTTATAGGAACTCTACCTATTGCAATGGTTCTCTCATGACACGACTTTCATTTCTGCAGATCTTCACCGATCTGACCCAAAAAACCACCCTTCGTTAAAAAGTTTATATATATATGTATAACGCTTTTTCCCATGTTATCTGTAACACGATAACTGAGTAATTTTGATTAAATTTAACCAGCGATATGTTGTAAGGATAGGAAAATCTCGGTCGAGTTCGTGGAGCTAACCAGCTCAAGGGGGAAATGGAGGGGACTGAAAATTCTATTCCATAATTCCCTTACGATTCAAGATAGAAAGAAAATTCAAATTAGGCGAATTATTGCCTTATCCAACAATTTTGTATTGAAACTTTTTTTGATACAATTTCTTAGAGTTATGAGCTAAAAAAGCCATTTTCAATCCCTCCCATACTTATCTC
>BGPR01000368.1:420346-433436 GCA_013235015.1 Araneus ventricosus
ATGTCCGATATATACAGAGTTAGGTTCGTTGACAAGAGTATAATGCTCCTCCTTCGTGGTGGTGGTCTTTGGGTAGTACTTCGTGTCCTTCTTAATTAGCACTTTTGTGTTGTCTTTTCTCCTATCGAAATATGATCCGGTTAAAAGAGATCAAGACACTGTTAACTTAGTAGACTCTGCAACTGCATTTTGAAGCTTATTACGCTGTCTGCGAATTCTATTGTGATCTACCACATGCGAAGCCTCTCCTTCGTATACAATTCCAATGTCATGTAAAACAGCACTGGCAAATGAAGCAGCTGCTCTATCTGAAATTCCGTATCGATCACACTCCCTTGCTAAGGTAGGGAAATCTAAACGATTTTGTGATTGATATTCCAAGGTAATTACATCCGTATCTGTATACGAGGACGAAGACATAGTGTTCAGCTCAAGTAGCTCCATTGATTGAGCATGAGCAGCATCAGCATCAGCATCAGCATCAGCTTTAACCATTTTTCGTTTTATTCTTTTGTCGTCGATCTGTTTTCTTTTTCCCTTTTCTCTTTTTTTAGTCGCAATTACGTCCACTCCTGAAATATCCATTTTCCTTTCTAATCTTTGATCTTTTATAAACAATCGCTCAGCAAGTGGAATTTTCATCGTCTTTTTGGCATTTACATGTATGGAAATTTGTACACTTACAAACTTTGATATCGAACATACACGATATTTTTTCATTACGATAATTTTCCAATTTTTGTTGGTATTTTTATCATTCCTTCGCCCTCTCCTATACGTTTCTTACTGTACAATCGCTTCTTTAACGCATTTTTAATTCGAAATTTGCAAAAAAATCGTTTTTTTGCAAGTATTTAAGCGTCTTGGGGCACCGGAAGATATTAAACAAAATTGTAAAATTTTTGCATGTATGTTAGTACACTTAAAAGCCACCTTTTGCAGTCTATGCTGATTATTTTATCCACACTCTGAATTTTCGATCCACCCTATTGTATAATCCTGTGACTGCCGATTTTTTAAAATCAATATTTGGATGCAACATGTTCAAATACCATTGAACCAAGCAAACTGTTATTTATCTGCAGATCTTTATTAGCATAATATGATTCAACGCTGTAATATTACAAAGCAAGTAGCTTGCAAAAATCGCAGGATGCAGCAGAAAATAGACTTACTTCCTACCCGCGGAAATCGCGGGATAAGCAGTCATAGGGTTAAAATGAGGCCTATTGCAAAATCGGTAATTAAGCTTTTGGGATAAACAATCAAATATAGCGATTCAAAGGGTTTATCCGAGAGAGAGTTTTTAGATGTAACTTAATCTAAAATTGAAATAAAACGGTATTAGTACACTTACGAATTCGTATAATTTTTTAAGCTACGAATTGATAATTTACAAAACAACGGAACAACAAAATTACTGTCAATTTATTTGTTGTTATAACTTTTTATCATCTCTTTGTTAGAAAAATCTTGTAGAAAGCCATTTAGAAAATATTTTTACTTACGCGGAGTTATCAACTAGATGAATGACTTTCAATTTGTGGGTCGTAAAAATTCGAGAAATTCCAAGAAACAAAATAAAAAACTTATTGAACTCAGAAAATATACATTCTGTTAATAGAAAAATAAAATGCAAACCATAAAAACAATTAACTAAAATTAACAAAAAATATTTGAAATGAATTAAGATTCCATAAAATAGTGGCTTGTTTGAGACTATACTGCGGAGCAAAGCTATGAAGCGTGGTGCACGAAACTAATTCTCTGAATTCTTTGTCGATGTGAGTTACGGGCTGTATTTTGCCTTGTATAGAAAATACCGCTTCATTAGGAAAACATTCTTCCTTTCAATGCCTGAAACTGATAATTCATTTCCGTCTAAAATTTCAAACAACTGTTTATTAAAGAATTACTGTTTAATTGTGTTAGTTTTTGTGAAGTCTATAAGTAGTATTTTACAACAATTCTGATATCTTCAAGAGAAATTTGAAATGGATAGATGGCCTGCCTATATCATAATAAATATAAATACTAATAAAGGGAATTTTTAATGGTATTAAAAATACAAAAATAATAACAGACAACTATAAGAGGTAAGAATCCGGTGGATGACTTCATCAGAGGCCATTCATCCATGCAGATTTTAAACTAGAGTAGGTTTTCTGTAGAGGAAAAAGACTTTATGAATTTAATATTATATAAGGCCTGAACTCATTATGGAATATATTGGAAAGAAAAACATTTATTCACAAAGAAGAAATTCAAAACAGTCTTTTAAACAAAATATGAAAAGAAGGGCTTAAAATCTTACCTCTTGGAGTGGAACAAAAGAAAGGACGCCGTAACAAAGTAAACTTAGTAAATATGTGTGCGCACCTATATCCATCTAATGAGGGATACACTAACTACACACGTGATAATTTTTTTGTAGATTTTTCATAAAATTTGTTATGGTTTTTATTTTGTTTTTAATATTTTAAATTTTTTTCATTGTTTTTATGCATTTTTCTAACTTTTTATTTTCATTTATTTATTTATTTTATTTTTTTATTTCATTTTCATTTTTTTTTTTTTGTACACAGGTAATCTAAAAATAATAATTTCTGACTCTCTTCGTGAAATTATAGAAAAGGGATCTAAATTCAGATTAAGAAATAGGGTGAACCTAAAGAGAGTTGTTGGTTCCATTTTCATAGACTTGGACATATTTATTGCTAAAATAGCTAGAAAATATCATTGGCTTATTGAAGGCTTTGGTGAATGGAAACATCACATTTTGATGGAAATCAAGCATTTAATTAACACAAAAAAAGATAAATCATCAATAGAGGTATTTTCTTTGATACAAAACTTAAAAAGGAGACTGAAAACTTGAAAAATAAATTTATTATCACTACCGTAGACAAAGCAGAAAATAATGTTTGTATTATGTGTAAATTCCACTTCAAAGAAATTATGATCAATGAGTACAATTCAAACATCACATATCAACTTATTAATCGAAGTAAAAAAGAACTAGACAAAAGAATGTTGGCCTTAGCCAAAAAAATTAAAATCAAGACAAATAATTTAACATCTCCTTACCTTTTCCCTACTGTTAAATTTCACAAAAATCCTTTAAAATTGAGATTTCTTACATGTGGCAGTTAATTTTTATTTTGGAAAATTCTGCTTTAATATTCTCAAAAAAATTGAAAAAGAAGAAAACTTTATAATTAGTAGCAACATTGAAATTCTGAACTTTCTTAAAGATAATAAAATTCACAGTTTTATTATCACAACACTGTTGACCAGTGATGTGGGGTGGGTAAATACCCTGTGTCTAGGTAAATATTTTTTGGGTATATACCCGGGTATTTACCCAAGCCCTGGGTAAATACCCCAAAACTGAGTATTTTGTGGGAAAAAAACCTTTTCGAATGCTGATTTACAATGAAACACACAAGCTTCTATAAATATTCCGAAACTTGATATTTTGCAAGAAAAAAAATATTTGTGAATGATGATTCAAAATTAAACTTAAAATTTATAAATACCCAAAACTGGGTATTTTACAAAAAAAGTATTTGAGAATGGTGATTCAAAAAGAAATATTAAATTTATAAATACCCATGCACTGAATATTTTGCAAAAAAATTGTATTTGTGAATGGTATTTCAAAATAAAACATATAAAATATATAAATACTCCTTACTATATATTTTGCAAAAATAAAAAAATGCATTTTCGAATGGAGATTCAAAATGAAACATAAAAACTATTCCAAAACTGGATATTTTGCTAAAAAAGTATTTGCGAATAGCGATTCAAAATCAAACATATAAAATTTATATACATAATACATAGTTTATAATTTTTTTTAAAGTTTTGACTAAATTATAAAAAAAACCCCAATTGCTAACTGGATTCAGAATAAACTATTCTAAAACTTAAACGGGATCGGGGATAATTTAGTTTTTCCGGTTTGAAGCTATGACACTTACAATAGAGTAATAATTTTTAACATCGTTTATGTTATACTAGTCGCCTTCGGCAATCATCTTTTCGCCGGGAATATAATTTCAGCTGGCTCTCTTATGCATAATTTGATATTCATTATTCCCTTATCAAAGTAATTTGAAACTTCAAAATGCGATAGAGATTTAAACCGCGTTCTTTACGTAGCCTTGCACTTGTTCTGTTCCTTGTCTATTTGAAAGTCCCTAATGGAGTCAAGTAACATCTAATTGTACGTAATCGATACGAACTATAATTTAACAAACTTGATTTCAACATCGAAATAGCGCGGCACGTTTTACGTCCAGAAGCATGTTAGCTGGCTTAAAACATGCCGATAAAATGAATTAAAACTTAGTAGCCATAATTGTTCAGTTAACTGGATTATTTCCTAATATCTTGCTATCTTGAGAGCTTCCCTTACAGATTGCACAGATAAATTGATCAAATAAAAATGAAAGTAAAATCCAATAGGATATTATCTATAGCTTTCTATATAGCTTTCAACAATGGAATTAAAATTAAAGAAAAAAAAATCGAATGACAACTTAATTGATATCATTAAAAGGATATATTTTTTAATTTTCAGATGGTGTAAAAATCATTTTTATGGTGTAATATTTTCGGAAGTTATTAAGGAAAAATGCCAAAATGTCGCTTAAATTTTAATGAATTAAAATTAAAAAAAAACAACGGCTACGAGGTGCACATTCCCACGCTTCAGAGTATGTTTGCACAAATTTCGTTGCTCTAAGCCTAGCGGTCTGTCCTGAAACACGAACCCATTCTCCTTTATTCTTAGTAGAGACTAGCAGTACGCGCACGATGTTTCCCGTGGAATCAGGACTTTAACAAAATGAAAAAAAAAGAAAAAAAAAAAGCGCCCAGCAGTACGCGCACGGCGTTGCCCGTGGAATCAGGACTGGGGAAAAAATGACACGAAAAAGTTTTTAAAACAAAATCAAAACAAAAGATACACATTATTTGATTTTCCTGCTTATTTTTTTTTAGCGCTACAGTGCAGAGTACGCTAATTCAAAACAATATTACAAAATTGGAACGTGAAAATGATTATTATACAGCGAGCAAAATATAAAATTGAATCCGAAAATAATAATCGAAGTAATTCATTCAGGTGAAGGTCATGACGTATCTAGCGCGTCCGCCAATCAAAATTGCCAGCTACGTTCCGAAGAAGTGCCGCGCGAGGAACTCGATCGAGAAAATAACTCTCAACCGTCCAGAAAAAATGTAATTAAAAAAACACGGGAAAAGATATTTTAACCGTTCTTGTTTTATATCCGACAGAACCGTTCTAGTTATAAGCTGATAAAAATTGAAATTAATAGTGTTATTAGAAAGCCGGATGCAACAAATTTAAAATCAAAAGTAACATCTCGATGCCAAAACTGGGCATTTTTAAAATTTTTTTCAAAATTCAGTAAATTGCGTTAGAAATTCAAAACTAACTTCATTAGAACGGAAATCGCGTGCTCTTTCCGATGGTGTATTTATTTTTGTCGTACAATTATTTGAAACCATTCTATTGAGAAATTAGTGTGAAAAATCAACCAAAACAACACAAAACATTAAATAAAAAAATTTCAAGATTAAATTTTAAAATTTCGGCTTCGAGGTGCATTCAGTCACCATTAAGACTACCTGTGTGCCAAATTTCATGGCTGCAAGTGCGATAGCTTCGTCTGGACATCGCAGACAAACACACACGCATACACACAAACATTGCCTTTTATAAGTAGAGATAGACAGCGCCTGTGAATCTTGTGATCCATAATTTACTCACATTGCCGTGCTGGAAGTCAAACATTCTTGTTTTGATTTAGTGAATACATAGTCGTTTACTTTAAGTGTATTAATATTACTATATATTTTATGTTAAAAGTAAAAAAAAGTTACCTGCTTGAGGCTTTTAATGTTAAGAAAGGATAAAAGTATCCAATGTAAGTACTGTAGAGTTGTTTTGCTTACATTGTATAAACATGCCAATGTAAGCAAAATGGAGAAACACATGAAAAATATTTCAAAAGTTCTATTGGATTAAAAAAGATTTTGAAAAGGATAAAATAGATGATTAATTTTCTTTTAATCAAATTCCAACCACGACAACTATATCAAATTTAGAGTTTCAAGAACATTTAAGTATTGTCGTTTATGATCCAGATGAATCCCATCTAACCAGGAAACTTTGTGTGAGTGTGTGTACCTAATACATCGTCAAATAATACAACAGTTTCAGCAACAAAAGAATTCAAATTTCTTGTTGCTGAAATTTTGTTACAAAGATCACTTAACTTTGTTGAAAGTAATATGAGTGAATATTACTTTCAGAATAATTCTCTTCTAAAAACTGTTAGAACTGAAACATCTGCTAACTTTTCATCAGCAATGTCTGGTATTTTGACTAATTAATCCAAAAAGAATGATAAACAATTGTATCTTTCATTTTAGTTTCTATTATCAGCTGTTTATCATTTTAAACCAAACTCATTATTTTCTTTTTTCATTTAGTGGAAATAACTCTCATTTTTAAAAAGCAACAAATACATTATTATTCTTTTATTCATTGTATTAAAAAAGGATTGACATTTAAGCCACGCATTTTATGCAAGATCTATGATATAATATCGCGTTTTTGTTTTTTCTTATTCATTTTTTTAGCCTTTATATAATTTAAAAGGTTCATAAAACTAAATTTCTTTTTTTTTTATCTTACCTAATGTTAAATGTATATTCTATACATATTTATATTATATAGAGAAATCATATTTCACAGCAGTGCCTGTATTTTATCTGAATAGAGTTAATTGAAAAATAAATACCCAGGTAAATACCCATTTTGGGTATTTACCCTTAAAAATAAATAACTTGGTTATTTTACATCACTCTGTTGACTTTGAGAATCTTTTCACCAGCCTCCCACATGAAAAATTAACTGAAGCTTGCATTAATTTATTTGACTTATACCTTAACTCTAATTTCATAGATAAAAATAGATGGCTAGAAATTTGCAATATTAACATCTGTGAAAATTATCTCTTGAATGGAATCAACTACTACAAACAATCGTGTGGTTTTCCGATGGGTACTAGTTTCTCCAGTACTCTGGCGAATGTTTTTCTTCGTATGTTCGAGAGAAAATTCATAAATATTATTATGAATTTTCTGCCTATCGCTATAATTGACTGCTATCCGGAAGAACTGAAACTGAATAAAACCAATGATAATAATAATTGCAATTATTTAGATCTAGTAATTAAAATTTTAGATTCAGGAATTTCGGTTGGTATCTATGACAAGAGAAATGACTTTAATTTAAGAGCTATTTCTCTTTGTCATTATCATACCAATCTCAACCTAAAAGTCATTAAAAATACCATCCACTCTCAAATCAAAAGAATCGAAAATATCTGCAACAACCATTCTGCTAGTGTCAAGGCCATTGATAATTTGAATATTAATTTAAAGCTAAACGGCTACCCAGAACATTACTTTATAATTAAGAATTAAAGTATTTTTTAATCTCTCAGGTTTTAATTAATTTTTTACCTCTCAATTTCTCCATTGCACTGAAAGTGGCTTTGGTACTCATTCCACACCTTCTAACATTTTTTAGGGATAACCTGCAAACTTCTCTTAAATTTTTAAAATAATAAAACAAAAAAAATGAAAATTAAAAAAATGAAAATAAAATTTAAAAAAATGAAAATAAAAATTATAAAAATGCATAAAAACATTAAAAAAATTTAATATATTAAAAACAAAATAAAAACCTTACAAAATTTTATGAAAAATCTTACAAAAAAATTATCAAGTGTTTAGTTAGTGTATTCCTCACTAGATGGAGATAGGTGCACGCACATATTTAATAAGTTTACTTTGTAACGGAGTCCTTTATTTTGTTCCACTCCAAGAGGTAAGATTTTAAGCCCTTCTTTTCATACTTTGTTTATAATACTGCTTTCAATTTCTTCTTTGTGGATAAATGTTTTTCTTTCCAACATATTCCGGAATGGGTTCAGGCCTTAGAGGAAATTAATATTAAATTCAGAAAGTCCTCTACAGAAAACCTATTCTAGTTTAGAATCTGCATGGATGAATGGCCTCTGATGAAGTCATCCACCGGATTCTTACTTCCTATTGGGCTTGGGTTGATACACGGTTTTGCCGTATCAGATACATGTTGATACTGATACTCGTTTGTATCCGATACATTTACTTGATACTTTTGTATCTGATACAGCCAGTAACCGATCCATTCTCCTTTGAAACGAAACTGAGTTGTCGGCAATAGAGTACTGATACGAGTCTGTTGTCAAGTTGGAATGGCTTCGCATCTTCGGAAGAGGAATCGCTGATAATGTCCAGATGGCTTCTCTTTTGACAGCTATTAGACGGATGGGGGGGGGGGGGAAAGTATTTATTGATAAAGCTAGTAAATGGAAATACGATTTTTCCTGGGTTTGGATTGATATGTCGGATTGATATACCGTTACATTCGGTAGTGGCTGGAAATGAAAGTAGGTCATTTGTTGAGGAGGAGTTAAGCTCCAGTTTCGCTCAAAAACTCACTCCGAGCAGTGTCCTTTTATTTTATTCAAAACCCAATCAATATAATTTCTTTATTTCAGATGTTAGCAATGATTCGTGTTTGAGATGGTGGTTATTTCAAAACACCCTTTTTTTGGTTATTTCAACTCCGAACCAATGTTTCGGGTTGAGATCTTTTTAACGCTCTTTCGGTGATTTCTACTTGTTAAATATCGATGCATCAATTCGAGATCGCCACTAGATGGCGCTGCTGTAACTCTCTCTCTCTGTTTAGGAATTTTGTGTGTGCAATCAGTGTTGTCTTATCCGTGTGCTAATAAACGTGATGTCTTAAAGATCTCGCTCCATTTATTTCATGACAGAAAGTCTGACAATTAAGGAAATCTTTTACCACTAAAGGGTATAACGAAGCTTCCTGTAATACACACGCCTCCCAAAATTTCCTTAGTGGCCTCATTGAAAGGATTTAAATATCTGACACCTATTAAATGACTACACCAGAAATAATTCTTGGAGCATTTTTAATGGTGGGATAGGCTGAGACTTCAGCAATTTAATGAAAATGACAGTTGTACTCAAATAACCTGCAATAGGTTATAGAAGGAGGTTACAGGGCAATCAACTCAAATAAACTTCAGCGTGTAGGAGATGTGTATTATTTGTACCGATTCTACCAAAAGTATTACATTTCAACGATCACCATAAAAGCAAAACCTTGCCTATGACCGCCTTTGCTACTTAATACAGTGTTGCTAATATATTATTTGACTACATTAAATAAATGTATTTTAATTGTAAAAATACTAATTCAGATTTTTTCTAAAAACTACCGCCCACTGAATAGTAGAATAGTTAATTTACCCCATTTCCAAAACTAATTTGGCCGGTTTTTTTACCCGATTTTCGAGTTTTTTTTTTTAAAAAAAAGCCAGTTATAATCGTGACAAAAATTACCGAAAAACTGGCTAATCGAAGCAAAAATAAAACGATTTTCGGTTTTAACCGGTAGGTTTTTTCCATCCCTAATCAACCCCACCTAAATACAGTATTTGGAAGGGGTGCCTTCATTTGTGTGCTTTAGTGTATTTTTTGGAAGAAAAAATACACTAAAAAATGGAAACAAGAAAGAAATTCGTCTTCGGAAACTTTTTGACTTTAACCGACAAAGGTCTTGCATTGCGTAGTATTTGCCTCAATTTTATTTACAAGTCATCATAGTTTAGTTCAGTTATATTAACGTCCCGTTTTGAAGCAACACGAGGGCTGTATTGGGACGGACCTCGTAATTTTGAACCTCGGTCAGATGACGAGGGCGACACCTGAGCTGGCACCCCCTCTTTAAACTTCCGCATCACACCAACGGGAGGGCGTTTGGTCCCTATGTATTATTTCAAGTGCAACAGGTCCAATACACGACGGATCTTCAATGGAGTCGAAGATCCGTCGTGTAATGGGCCGAGATACTCTAAGTATCACACACACACACTTTCCAAAGCCGAGACCTTACCACTATCACGGCCTTTTCACAACCCATCAGAAACCAACTTGAAAAAAAATATTTGTAAAGAAAGCATCCAACTGTTTTACAATGCCCACCTGGACGTTTGTTCAAATGCCTATGGCTAATGAGCCTCCATCTGTCGCAAACTGCAATGCCGACGATCCTCTGATAAAATTTTAAAAAAAAGTTTTTTTAAAAAAACTATAAAAATTTAATTTTTCTTTTTATATCTCTCTCTTTACTTTTTCGTAGTTGTACCCATATGTTCTCAAAGTTATTGTTTTGTTAATATACCTACTTAATATAAACGAAATTTCGAGTTTTTTATTTCAAATTGGGCGAATTAAAACTCTATACTAATAGATGCTTTAAAGACTAGCATTTCTATCTCTACCCAAATTGCTTTAGTAGTTAATTTTCTACTTTATTTTTTAAAACTTTATTAAAAAGAAAGGACTTTCATAAAACATAAAAGTATTATTTATATTTAGATTTAAAAAATATAAATATTTTTTTCTTTAAGTAGATTTTTTTAAATCGTTATATTCTGAAAATATTCATGTTCAAAGTTGAATTTTTATGTTCAATTCATTTTGCTAACAAGCATTCTGTCGTTTGAGTTACTTATTTGCTTCAAATAAAAAAAAATGTTGAAAGCAAAATATATTTGTTTATTTATAGAAAGTCCCATCAATCTGGTATACTTAAAAAGCATTGCAAGGAAAGACAAAAAATGCTTCAGAAATTATTTTATTCCAGTTAATAATAAGAAATAATGCGTGTAGTTTTTTAAAAAACATAACGCATCCTAATAGCGTCGCCAAGGCGGAAATAATAGATCTGGGTGACACTGCTTAGGATTCCTCGCCTTTCAATAACAACATATATTTTCCTTTGCTCTTCCCCCCACCCGTCCAGCACTTCAAAACCAAGGCCATCTGCGCATATCACCATTAGCTCTACCGAAAACGCGAAGCATTCCCAATGAAGAACTGTTTCAATCTGATATTTTGTACCAAGTTCATATAGTATCACCCGACCGAAAACGAACAAGGTCGAAGCGATTACCAGTCTTTATCAATCGAGTCCGAGAAGCGATATCGAGTACCTGATACTTTTGGTCTGTATCATTTTCGCGTACCTGATACAAAGTATCAAGTTGATACAGCATCACCCAACCCTACTTCTTATCGTTATCTGTTATTATTTTTGTATTTTTAACTCTTCCACCATTAAAAATTCCCTTTATTAGTATTTATATTCATTTTGTACTTCGCAATTATTTCCTGGATGATGATGCACTTGCACACGAATTAAATTGCTTCTATTGATTTTTGTCTTTTTAGATATTCAATCCTTATTTTTTGTCTTTTTAAATATTCAACTGCTTATAACATGGTATTATGTTTTTATTGGAATAACAAACCTCCTAAAATTTTAATGCGAAACCTCACTGGAATGCCAGGCAGATGAGAATTGGTGTGAAAAGTTGTGCCCAAATGTACATAAAAAATATGAGAACAGCGGAATTAAATAATGATTATTATAAATTTTTGGAAATTTTCTTTTCTACTGAATGTGGCTTATAAGAAATTGTGATTGAATCTGATGCTTGTTGAAGGGCAGAATCTACAGGATATCTTTGCACATACTCTGTTTAATCTAGTGTCCATTGCGATTCTGATTTCGTCAGTTTGATTTTGCCATTCATTTCTTTATCAAAGAGATGTAAAGAATGGCTGAAAAGTATTTTCGCCTTTTTACTTTCTCGTATACGAAGTATACAAAGAGAAAGTATTGTAATCGTCAAAAAATTCGAACTTCGAGATTTTGACGAATCTCCATGTTTTAGACCTCCCTGAGTCCGAAAAACACAATTTTGGAATTATGTCTGTCTGTGTGTGTGTCTGTGAACACGATAACTCGAAAACTATTAGAGCTACGGGGATGAAATTTGGTAAGTGAACTTGACACATAATTTGTAGGTTTCTATCAAATTTTGGACAAAATCTGTCAACGGGAAGTCTGTCTATCTGTATGCCCGCGGTCATGTGAACGCTATAACTCAAAAACTTGAAAAGCTAGATGGATAAAATTTCATACACAGTTTTATCGTTATGAATGCAGGTCGGTATAAAATTTTGGGCCAAATCCGTCAAATCCTGTCTGTCGGTCTGTATAATCGCATCTCCACGCGCATGCGTACTGGACGCAAACTTCTGTGCACGATATTTATTGAGTCCTGCTTGGCACTTTTTTTTCATCCTATTCTCCATGCGCATGCGTACTGGTAGCAATCTGTGCACGCGGAAGGATTATGTGACTTGTCCTTGAGCCAGCAAGAGTAGAAACGGTACGCATTTAATCGGAACGCATCTCTTTGAATTTGATTCTTTACCTAAATATTTTCTGATAGTCATTGGATCGTGGGTTACAATAGGTTCGAATTTTTTTATCCACGCCGGGGGGGGGGGGAACAGCACCTTTTTCGAGAAGTATACGAGAAAGTTTAGGGGAGAACACTTCCGCTGGTTCAGTTTAAAATGAGTTTGATTGACACAGTGTTTGACTCTATTGAAGTTCTAAAAATGCATAAATGCATGCAAAGTCATTTTATATGTTTATCTTATATTCTATCAAAATTTTCTTAGGCAAAAATTGAATATTGAAAGGAATTTATTTAGGTGAACGTCAAACATGGGGCAGATTCAGTTTATGTATCCTATATAGGGAGTTTAAAAGAAGGCCAAACTTTAAGGGTAGGTCAAGCATACGATAAGCATCCAAAATCATCAAGAACATGAGTGCGCAAGCGCCATCTGGAGGCAGCAGATATGCCAAAATAGCAATATTTTTCTGAATCTTAACGGTATTGAACTGGAATTTTTATAAATTGTTCTATATATCTGGCTATGAAGTTGTGCACTACCTTTTGCGCATGCGCAGTAAAAAGTATTTATTACAAATGCTCATATCTTCTCTAATATTCAAAGTTTAGTGCAATGCTACTATAACAGATTG
>BGPR01000368.1:433446-478804 GCA_013235015.1 Araneus ventricosus
TCGAGAACGCAATCTTTCTATCTGATTGCAATTAATTGGTAATTTTATAGTTAAATACATTTGTAGTTCAAAATCTAATTAGATTCTTTGGAAAAAATACAGAATTACTAATTAAATGATAACAATGAATCCATGTTTAATTTCAGTTCAAACAGGAAATAAATTCTTTCTTTCGTTTTTAGCTCACTGAATTTTGATTAAATATCTTTTTAAAGTTAAATCTGAACTCTCAAAGATCGCAGTTTCCAAGAAAGTTTATTTTTCTCAAGATGAAAACATTGCATTTCAGATTTAATCATACTTCCCAAACGTTATTATTTTTTCCCAAATTTTAGTGATAAAAATTTATGCAAAGAGTTTTATGCTTGGATGATTTCATATCAAGAAAGTCTTAAAGTCGTTCAGCATGCTTAATTAAGATTCTCTACACATGATCGTATTAATTCCATGTAATGGAAAAATGTGCTGGTCGCATAATTAAATCTTGAAATAAAATAATCTAACGTGAGATAAAAGTACAGTCGGACCTCTATTTAACGAAGCTCTATTTTGGGAATTTCTCTATTTTGCGAACTTTTTCTTGGAACCAAGAACATTTTGCGAATTTCTTCGTAAAATAACCTCCAAATAGCGAACTGCATTCTCTGTTTAACGAACTTTTTCTTGTGATCCAATATTTTTTTTCCTCCTATTTCTGAACATTTCAAACTTATTCTTTCTTTTAACACATTTTAGGGTGATCAATGACCTTGAAGCTGGAAAATGTCAAAGCGAAAGTGCTTGAGCATCCAAGAAGAAAATTTAATTTTTCATGAGGTGGATAAAGGCGCGAAAAAAAAAGGATATTGCTTTAAAATTTGGTATTCCTCCAAACAGCTTATCAACCATAATAAAAAAATCGCGATAAGATACAAAATTATGATTCATCGAATTCTTGTTCAAAACGTTTAAAAGCATGTGTCTATGAAGATGTGGATGAGGCAGTTTTGAAGTGGACAGTGTAAAAATAAAAACAATACAGCAATGAATTGCGATGAAGACGAAGATGATGAAGATGAAAATGATCACGATGCAGAAATCAACAAACCTTCGTATGATAAAATGCTAAAATTCATTAATTTTAATATAAAATTATTTTTTAATTGAAAATATAGTGCATTCCCGGACAATGTCTTGTTTTATTCTTGCTTTCCTTGGAGATTTCCTTTTAATGGGTAAAATATATAAAACAAACAGATATTAATTTACAAAATAAAGGTGCGATTAATTACTTTTTTAATAATATTTAGCGTTTATGAATTTAAAATCTGTTTTGTGTAGTTTAAAAGGTGCATCTCTATTTAACGAATTTTCCATATAACGAACTTTTTTTCGGGATTTAGCGACTTCGTTAAATAGAGGTCCGACTGTATTTTCATATCATACGTTACTTTTTCTGAACCAAATTGCCTGAAAGCTAAAACTAATAAAGAACATTTAATAACGAATTGAATAAAGAACGCGTTATTATGTTATATATTTTAATACAAGAATTTCTGAAAGCCTTCATAATACCGAATATCTTTCAAGCTTGATTACACAAGCTAGAGTTTTAAATAGAGTAGAAAGCGTTACATCTTAATGTGCTCACCATATTAAGAAAGATCAGCGAATGTGTGCCACGTTTTAGTGCATTTTCTTAATTGGGGGTTGATGTTATCCTTCCACACCCACTTATGAAGGTGGGCAAAGTCTGGGGTGGGGTGGAGTGAGGCTTGAGTTTTGTAGGCGTTAGAGTGTACAGAAATATTTTGTAACACGTTATCTGATTTCTAAATTTGTATTTTCTTTATATTCTTCACTTAATGCTTTTCGCGTAATCATGGAGTTGCTCTCCGTGAGCTTTATTTGAAAAAGGGTTCTGAAAGTCTGCTGGCTAAATAGTTATGATATAAATGATCGTAGAAGATATTTTAAGAAACTTCGTTCAAGACGCCATATATGTTTAAATTTAAATAGGCATTAAATTTACTAACAACTATCTTTTGATTTAAAAAGGCCAAACTGAAGAGTTATTATAGCTCTTACACTCTAAGATAATTTTCATTCTTCATGTGGACACACAGTGTATATCACATGAATTTAATTATGAAACTGAATGAATTTTCATTTCAACTTGCGAAAAAATTTTGGTGCTGGTTTTGATTCAACATTTGAGTAATATATCTCCCGGTATACTGAAAAATGTTACCACTTTGTTAGAGTTCGATGACGAGGAATCTTTTTTGAAAATAATCGGAAATCCGAATATTAAAAATAAGAAATAATTTAATTTAGTTTTGCAGTTAATTTAAGGTTTTGAGAGACACTAAGATTGCAAAAATAAGACGTTCATTTATGTTATTGACACATTTATAGAACTTAGATAGAGCCAAAAATGTCTCCATCAAATTCATTTTAAAATGAAGTGAACCTGAAATACTAATGGAAACATTAAAAATAGCATTTTAAAAAGTGATTTAATTTGCATCTTATTTCATAATTTATAATCTTTCACCAGGTTTTACTTGTCATTCGTTTAATTAAAAAATTGTCGAGAAACTATTCTAAGTTATCAACCGTTGCTACTTCAAAATCTATTTCGACAAATAAAGCATGTCATATTGAATTCATCATATGTTGACTTTCAAATGCAGCCATTCACGTTAATATCCGATTTCTGCCTTTGAATAATTTTACAGACACCAAAAGGACATTAACGTGTAATACTCATGCATTCTTAGTCAAAAATTGAGTCAATCAAACTTTTCTAAAACTGAAAAAAAAAAAAAAAACCGAAAATGCTTTTGAGCAATATCGATATAAGTGAATTCAAAATTTTGAAGAAAAGGACACGAAAAAGAATGTCAAAACGAATTGTCTAAGTCAGTCGTAACGAAGCACGTAAGAGAGCATGAATATTGTGTTATATTCGAATTCCATAATACACGCAAATATATCAAAACTCTTTGTAATGAAATTCGAGTATATAAGCGTTCCGATATTCAAGAAATGGAGGTTTTTTCCAAATTGATACAAAAATAGTTCCTGTTTTGAGTTAAGTGTTCACATGCACACGGCTGAATAGACATAGTTCCAATTGATTTCACACAAAATGCAATAGACATCTACTTATTTTGCATAGAGACCATGCTGTGCGCGACGCCTGACCACACATGAAAAAGGGGCTGCTGTCGCCAGAGTAGATGTACAAGTGACGCCATGAGCGTTGCAAAATGAGAAGAGAGTTGAATAAAACGTTGAGGTCCGCTTTATTAATAATTGTGTTGTGATTAATAACTGAGCAAAATTTTGCAGAGAGTTGACAGCTATCGAAGAGCCAAAACAGACCACAGGCCAAATTTCATCCGTCTACCTTCTTGCATTTTGGATTTATGGTTTTAACAAACAGAATGACGGACAGACAGAAAAACATGAACTCAAAAAGCGTTTTTATTTTCCGAGTGAGGGAGGTCTAAAACGTTAAAATATTGAGAATGTGAAAATCTGAAGATCAAAAATTTGACTTTCTCTTTGTGCATTTCGTATATGACAAAGTTAAAAAGAGTGCTAAACTGATATACTTAGAAAGTAACACAAAAAATTAATTGCCTGTGTTATCTCTGTTTATAAACTTCGAGATTACAAATATGCTACCATGTTTCAACTTCAACATTGGCTGGTACATTATCGACAAGATTTAACTACCAGATAAATTGTATTAATCTTTAATTAAAAACGGAGGGTGATAAAATGAAGAAAAATTAGACGTGGTTCTTCCAACCTTACACCAGAACTTTCGATTTGTTACGTAACTAAAACAAGAGACTAAAAACAAAAGCAAAAAATAGTCGCATGTATAATGTAAGGAAACAGAATCAACTTCTCGGGGCAAGAGTGTAAAGTAAATTTAACTTTTTTTCACTCAACCTCCCTAATTAACTCGAGAAGATAATAAGAAGAAAACACGAAACCAACCCCAGTATAATAATTTCATCGATCTCGCGGTAGCTTAATTAAATGAAAAAACTTCTTGCCCTTCCTCCACGAGGATAATAACACGTCAAAAACTAACACCCTGTAAAGAGATCCTGGCCGTGGAAACTGCTAATGAAAAAAAGTTGCATAATCTTTTTGCTTAACATACCCTTCTTGAATTAAAGGGCAGGTAATGCTTATTAATCATGTTTTGTGTTAGGACAGTGATGGTGTGCGTGGAGGCTGTTGAATATGCTCTTGTTTGCACGTATTTTGTGTAATACTTTCGTATTTTCTTTCAATGTAAGCTTGGTGGTTTTGTAAATGAAAAACAGGAGCAGCAACTGTGAAGATTGCTGAAAAGAAATGGTTAGCATTTCTGGTAAAAAAGTAAAATTAGTTTCGGATTAAAATACAACACTAAGAGGGGTAGAACATTATTGTCAGTGTAGAACTACACACTATGAGTCTAAAGAAATTCTATGTTTGTTTAATATTTATTTTATTTTTTAGTAGAAATTAATTCTTAAAATATGCATAAAATAAAGTCTAAATTTAAAAATAAACAATATGGGAACTCAACAATGACCATTGTCTGATTAATACCATGAGAAGAAATCCTGGTCATTGAAACAACTAATGAAAAAATTGTTTAATATACGTGCTTAACCTTCTCTTCTTAAATTAAAGAGTAGATAATAGTTAACAATTATGTTTTGTGTTGGTATGCATGGAGACTGTTGAATATGCTCTTGTTGCCATATGCTATACTATCCATGTAATGTACACTTTTTTCATGAGAAACAGAGTCAGCAACTGTAAAGACGAACGGTAGTATTTGAAACTGTAGTAATTGAAAAGAAATGGTTTCCAATATGAAAAAAAAATTAGTTTTGGATTGTAATATAGCTTTAACGAGTGCTACAATATTACAGTGAGTGCAGCATTTCATATTATAAAGTCAAAATCAAAAGAAATTCCATGTTTATTTATGATTCAGCGAGTTGTTTTACTCTTTAAGTGGAGAATAATTCTTAAAATTTGTATAAACAAATTGCAAAAAGGAACAAATTTGAATTCAACCATGCAGTATTCAAAAACTGAAATAAAATGGATTATCTTTTGTTGTAGTTGTTATGTGTTTAATAAATCAAATATCATCATAAGTGTTTCATTATACAAATAAAAGAAAAATTAAAGTAATTAAATACGATTTTCATGAAATATTTCGATATTCATTTAAACGCAAGGCTAGACCGAAACTTCAAAAATTTTCTCCTGTACCTGATTAAGACCAAAAAAAGTTAGATTTGCCACATGCATTTTTCTACATGAGATTGGTAATAATCAAGGCTAGGATGCGGCAGCCGAACTTGCGAAATTAAAAGCACCATCAGAGATTTAAATCTACTCATAGCAACATGAAAAAGAGGTAAATATAAGCATATTATTCTATTGTGGTAAATACTTCAAAATAGTGCGCACATATATATACGTGCTACAGGCCCCATAAATGAGGGATCTTCAGTGGAATTGGGTTTTCGAACCTCGAAGCCGAAACCTTACCACTAGGCCACTATATGAAACATCCTAGCTATCCCATACTAGCCTAGTCTTCTATATGAAACATCCGATTTGTCCGATTTCAAGTACAAATATTTTTACAATCAAGTAATTATCATTTTCTCATCAAAGCTATCTTTTCTATTGTGAATTCAAGGCACTGTGAATTCCGTTTTTAAGTCGATTTCGTTACAGTTTTTTTTTCGTGTGAAACACATACAATATATGAAAATCTCAATTTTTGTTTCAGTGATTTTGTCAAATGAAATATTAACGTTGCAATGAAATAAACTGAAGCTTCTGCGAAATTGTTTTCAGAATATGGCGTACAAATCGACGGATAAAACAATACAAATTCATAACAATGCAGAAAAATAAAGACATTTCTTTTCAATATTATTCTAAATTACAAATCAGAAATGAAGGCCTTAAAGGAAAACATGAACAATGCCAGAAATTATACATTTCATAAAGTTTTATAATCTGAGTGTTGAGAGCTGTATTATTTGTTGCCTCAGGCGTAAAGAATTTGTTACAATTTTAAAGCAACTGTAATTGGTCTTTGTGAATATTTCAAGTGAAGAATCCATCTTTCTTGTTACAAGTACAACAAAAAAATTATTATAGAACAATAAAATGCTTTTAGGAATTTACAATTCAAATGAATTGTCGGAACTTTCATTATCTTGATTGTAAAGCGATCATTATCTATAATGTTTTGCTCTATTTTTTTATTTATTCTTTATTCAACGGATATCAATTAGATGCTTAGTATATTCCTATTTCAAAAAACTATTGAAAAAAAACAATTACTTTGGATCGACTTCAGTTTAAGTTAGGTTAACGTCTCGTTTTTAAGGCACATGAGAGCCTTTTTGGGACGGACCTCATCATTTTGAACCCTGATCAGATAACGAGGATAAAATTTTGAAAGAGAAAATGCCCAAAACGTGAGGGGGGGGGGGTAGAACAAGGGATTCGAGAAAACTAATTATTAAAATCAAATCAAGAAATAAATTTAGTGTATTTTTAGTAGTGTGCTAAAAAGTGGTTTTTTAAAAAAATTTAGTATTTCCTAATTTTTATTATTTAATTTATCATTTAATATTATAAATATTATGGAATCTTGAATTTATTTTTTTCTTGAATTCACTGCCAGGTGGCGCCACGCGTATGAAGTGAAAATTTAATTAAATTTTTCCTTCAACTGTTAATTAATTTCTAAAAATATTAAAATAGAGTATTGTCATCGAAAACACACAAGTGTACGAAATTTCAGAACTCTAGAACATCAGGAAATGAGTGAAAAATCGATTGCAAAATTCTATCTTTACAAATATGACACCAGTCAAGTTATATAGAAGTAAGTAAAAATACATTTTGTTGAAGCCCAGAAAAAAGTCACTTTAGTTAGCAAATATTTATAAGTAAAACAGCAGATATTTAGAAATAAGCCTTACACTGTTCAGTTATTCATATAAATCACTCCTTATCAATTTGGTAACTGCAAATGTCTTAAGCATTTTTTAAAAATATATATGAGTAACAAATGGTAATTAGAAATGTTTAAAAAACTCTTTGAAAAAATTTAAGAAAGAAGGAGGGATTTTCTGTTTAACCTTTTATGAATGTAGAAGAACGAAAAGCAGTATTGTTGCTCAAACAATAAATCTCATCATTTTCCCTTTTGATAAAATGCCTTACCATATCTTATTTCATTCCATTACCACGTTTCTGAGTAATTGTTTTATAATTGTAATAAACAGACACACGGACAGACCGATCGACCGACAGGCATAATTCCAAAAATGATATTTTCATGACTCAATGAGATCTAAAACGTGAAGATTAATCTAAATCTCTAGTTCCAATTTTTTTAAGGATTACAATACTTTCTCTTTGGATACAGCTTAAAAACAATCAACAGAAAAAAATAGATTAAATTTAAAAAAAAAAGAATTAACTAAAAATTTAAACTAGAATAACAAAAAAACAACTAAAATTATTTTTATTTATAAACAATACAATTAATAGAGTAAAATTTAGAAAAAATTTGATAAAATGAATACAATGTTTAAGTAGCTCACAATTGCAGCAGCAAAACAAAAAACAGAGAACAATGGGAATCAAGATCATACAAAGAAAGCCCCCAAAAATATAAAATAAAAATAAACTCAGAGTTAATCGAATATAACCAAAAACATACAAGGAATCCATTCTAGTCCATTTTTTCAAGGGCTAAGAACTATTTGAAATGGATTCAAAATAATAACTGGGAAATTTTTCTGTAAGAAGCTAGCATTACGTCAAACATAGCTTTTCATAGCCCGAAATTTTCCCAAACAAAGGACAATGGAGATCCGAACATCAAAAAGCAAATTTTCAAAAGAAAGCGAAACAAAAACACACACATCAAAACGCTAATATGATTGATTAAAAATATTAGCCATCTGGCTATATTAAAGTAGACTTCATAAATAAAAAAAACTTACCCTAAGCCCATATTTGAGAAATCGGAAAAAAATCCTTCATGTGATCACAAACCCACGCTAATTTTCTCCAAGAAGGAGGAGTTTTTAAAAAAATACTAGTCCCATGGCGCCATCTATATTCGAAGAAACAAAACAAAAGAGGCAGAAACAGGAATTTTTTTAGGGAATGAAATCAGTCCAGACATATTAAGAAAAAAGACCCTTAGTTTCCATCTATGCCTCAATGAATGTGATTTTTTAGACTATATATTCCAGACTGCTTTCAAGGATAAGATCTTCAATGCCGTGAATATTAAAAGGGAAATGGTTGTCATTGAGAGTCTGAACATTGGAAGCCCTTAAAAATCATTTCTATTATTGCATAATTTTTTAAATTCTGTTAATTGTTCTGAAAATTACGTTTCTAAATACTCTAGAATCTATATTGGAATGAAAATCACAAAGAGTTTTACACTTAAATTTAAAATCAGCTCTTTTATCATACAGGCCAATCAAAGTTTTTTGCTTATTAATCTCAATTTTAATATCTAAAAAAGTACCTTTATTTTGATGAGAGTTCGTTTTATTAAGTTTAAGTTCTTTTGGATAACAATTAATAATGAAATCTAAGTTGTCATAATTTAAAATAAGCAAATCATCTATGTATCTGTATCCGAAAATTAGATGATTTCTAATAATTTTATCCTCAAAAAACTCTTTCTTCTTCCTTCCAAAAAACCTTCTCTTTGGATACTTCGTATACTAGAAAGTAGAGAATGGTAAAATCATGTGACTAACATAATTATACGCATTTGCATGCAAACTAGATAATAATTCTTTTAACTATAGCATATCACTTCTGTATGATGTAAAACTAACATTTTAAATTTAGAAAATAGCCAGGAAAAGAAGAAACGAGAGCTTGATTACAAGAAAAAAAGGTTTTTTTATTTCAATCTTAACTTGTTCCCAATAAAAAAAGGAAATTCACATGACTCTAAAGTCTTAGAGGGTGACTTGGACCAAAAGAGTACTAACATTTTAAATTTAGAAAATAGTCAGGAAAGGACTGAAGAAACGAGTTAATGATATTTATCGAAGTCCTCTGAGCTCAGTGAGCTTCCCATGGGGAAGCTATTTATCGTTGTTTAGAACCTGAGCAATCATCATACATCAAGGTCGTTCTTTACTGTGCGGGAAGATGTGTGGAAATAATGTCGTATATATCTCCTTTGTTAGCTATTTCAATCGCAGTTTCAATATGAAATATCTGTCGATATACTTTTTTAAATCTCTACTAATAATAAAGGAGAATGTGTGTGTTGGCGCTCTACAGGTCAGACCGCTGGACCTAGAGCTACGGAATTTGGCAAATACTTTGGAGGGTGGGAATGTGCACTTAGGAGCCCGTTTTGAAATTCTAATTAGTTAAAAATTAAGCGACATTTTGGCGTCTTTCCTTAATAACTTCCGAAAATATTACAGCACAAAGATTATTTTTACACCATTTGAACGTGCAAAAAATAAACTTTCCAGTGATATCAATTAAGTTGCCGTACAGTTTTATCGAAATAATAAATTTTAAAAAATATTTTTTGACATAATTTAAGCATTACTTTTCATTGTTGCAACGCAACTCAAACTGTTTTCATTGTTTAAACAAGTATTTAATTGAATATTTCTCTTTGAATGTTGTAATCTGAGATAATATCCTAATACATATTTATACCTTTCATATTTTATTTCATCAAAATTTTTGTGAAATCTGTAAACCAAGATCTCGGAGATACTACATTAAGAAATATTTCTAGTAATCTGAATCATGGTTGCTATGTTTTCATTCTTTTCTCAGCATTTTTTAATCCAGCTAACATGCCGCTGGCCATAAAATGTGCTGCGTCATTTTAAGGTTGAAATCAAATGCATATTTTACAAGAGGAATAAGAAAGTGAAGATACTACCGACAACATGGAATTAGAGGTTTCATGACATGGTCAGTTATTTGATTCCATTAGAGACATTTATGAAGACAATGAACAGAAGAGTTCCAAGGTCACTAACAGAACTTGGGTTAAATTTCTACCACCATTTGAAGTTTAAAATTACGTTCTCAAGAGAGCCATGAATATAAAATGATGCAAGATTAAATTGAGATCATATTCCTGGCGAACAAGCTAGTCGCCAAAGGCGGCTAGTAATTAATAAATTAGGAAGAAAAATTTCAATCACTGCTTCAATATGAAATATCTATTGATATATTGTTTTAAGTAAATAAGTAAGGAAGACAAATATGGGTTATTTGACGCATTTTCTGCTGGTAAATAAAACCAAAAACTTATTTATTATCTTTCTGATAGCAGTAGCTAGCGGGAGCGTTCTTTCTCATTTATCCTACATAATGGTTTCACTTACATATTAGAGGTCTCTTCTATCTGTTCTGCTTCTTGGAAATGTGGCAGACTAGGCCAGGTGATCTGAGAGGGGCGTGACTTTCGATCTGTTTCCATCTAGCTTGTTGCGCTTTTCAGTTAACATGTTCACATACACACGGACAGACGAATCGATTTTTTATAGACAATTTACCCTTTGACGGAGTTTGCTCAAAATTTGATTCAGATATACAATTTTGGTGAAATGTCTGCATACCAAAACCAAATTTCTTCTACTTAGCACGTTACGTTTTGTAGTTATCGAGTTCACAAACGGACAGACATATTTCCAAAAATTTTTTTTTCCAGATTTATATAGTCTGAGAAGATTCATAAAAATTTCGAAGTCAATTTTATTACGATTACAATAATTTGTTTTTATGTATTTCGTGCAGGAAAGTAAAAAGGCTAAAAAATAAATCTAGCTATGTGTCTGTCTTTGTCTGGTCTCCTTTCGTCAATCACGGATGGACAATCTAGTGGGCCGTCTGCATGGACCCCACAATAATGGCTCCGATTTTGCAATGGACATATGCCCAATCAGTGCCGGCAGAGCTGGCAAAAATATTATAGACACCTAAAAGTACCCAAAGTATAGGCAACAAAGTTTAGAAACAAAATTAGCTAGCTTTCCCGGACACTATTGTTTTTTGTAATTCCTAGTTTTAGGCAGCTAAAATGAAATCTACAGTATTAAAATTCGAGAGTAAACGAATGTATCGATCTGTCTGTCTATCTATGTGAGAAGATTCTCACGAACCTCTGAATGCAGAAACGCACCGAAAGTACCAAAAGATGGGAAAAAATCCAAGGAATCCATTTTGACCATTTAAATCCGAAATTAAAATTAGTTAAAAAGATATTAATTATAAATGCCAAAATGAATGAATCTATCGTGCAGTCTCCTCCCCCCTAATATTAATCTTTCACATCCGGTGTTCTTGCATTTTTTTTATTTTTATTTACTTATTTCTCTTCATATTTTTGAATCGTAGTAACCGGAAGCTGGTTTGTATAAAAAGTTTTCGTTTTTTTCTTTTTCAGCGACCTTCTGTGTCTTGATTTCTAAACATCGGAAAAATCGTTTTCTTGCATTTTCTTCTTTTTTTGTCTTATGGTGTTTTATTTCGCAACGTTGATGTTATAATGTAATGAAAAGACAAGATTTAAAAGGATATTTACGTTTGATGGGGGAAGTAAGTGACGATATTTGTTGAAAAAACGGAGGAGGGCATATGAAAAAAATATGGATCCCGAGGCTTCACGTGACCTCACTTCTTCTCTCCGCCAGGGAATGACGCATTATTCGAGATAGTCCATGCAAAGCCGGACTACATATAACACCACAGCATATCCCCGAACTCGGAGCCTAAACGGCTCCCTGTAGGTTGGATGAGTATGTATGAAACTTTATTGAAAAGCAAAAGCAAAAAAGTTACATCATGAGATATAAAAACACTTAAAAGGGAACATAATTATACATGAACAAAGAAGAATAAAATGAAAAGCACATAGACGATTACAATCCGAGTATAATATAAAATTTTTACAAGAGGAGTTATGATATGAGTGCAGTGAAAGGGCAGAATGTTTCCTTTAGTTGCATTGTTTCATACAGTTGCAGCTCCATGATTCAGGGCTGTTAGTGTTGTTCGATGCGACGAAAAAGAAGAATTGAATAATGTATTATGACCGGTTATATTGATGATTATTGTCGCAACCATCCTAAAAATCGTGGGACTGGTTTTTTGTTCTGTCTTGTTATTTATACTGAGGGATCGCTGGAATTGTAACTCCAGGGCAGTGATGTGAAAGGTGAATTTTTCGAATGAATTAGGGAAGAATTGTTGCTGGCTGGTTGCTGTTTTTTGCTCTGCTGCTCAACTGGGTATTCATCGAATTTCTGGTTCTAGGAGGTGAATCTTTGGAAGTATCTATTTCTAGTCTAGAGTATTTTGACTTTTAATTAGGTCTTTTCGTTAGTCGTCAGGAATGTGATTAAATGATCTATTTTTCGTCTTGGAGAGTTTTCTGGATAGGGCGCTCTTCCACCAATGGACTATGAATGGTGGGCTCGGTTCCTTGTGGTGATAAGATAAAGTAAGTGGGCATCTCGTTGTGTAGTGTAGTACAAATTTAATTTTTGCGGCCAAAAGTGTCCCCCCTCCCGAGTAGCCGCCGTTGTGCCCAATCTGCCAAATCCTTAATGGCCAGTCGTTCAGATTTACGAATTTGGCATGAAGCCAGATCTCGATTCTTTTTCCGGGTTGCCGTCACACACAAAGTTTCAACCAAAATTATTTGTTTTCATTATTATTTAAAAAATTCTTTGGCACTTTTTAGACTAATAAGTTTTATGCAAATGTGAAGTAAGAAATACTTAGATTGTAACAAGAGAATATAGGTGTTGATAAAACCTCTAATAAGGACACAAGAAACTGATTTTTAATGATCCTGTTACTGTCGCAGAAGGAAATATTAGATAAACGTAATACGTACATCAATTTAATGGAATAATAGACTTATTGACTTTTATTATAAGCAATTAAAAGGAGAGCATTGTCATTAAAATACGCCAGTAAAAATTATTTATCTCTCATGATCTATGGGAGGAATTATATAAATGATTTCCATTAAGGAACCAACTGCAACCAGCGGGAGTGGTCTCCCCTAAACTTTCTCGTATACTTTCTAAGTGGAGATTCGTCAAAACCTCGAGTTCGAATTTTTTGACGATTACAATACTTTCTCTTTGTATACTTCGTATACGAGAAAGTGAAACAAACAAACAAAACTGAAATCAAATATCTGTTGCCACGTTTCAAAAAAATATTACTTTGAAGCAGGCGCGATAAAATAGGCAATGCAATGAATACTAAAGCGAAAATTCTGCTTTGGAATTGAATTCGCAAGAAAACAATTTATACTACCACAACCGTAACAATTGCAAAAGCGCGATTAATTAACAGATTTGCTGAAATAATGAGATCGGTTTGAATTTTATTTACAACAATAAAAAAATTGTTACAATTCATGTTTGAAAACATTATTTAGTGTTGTAAATAAAATTTACAACAATAACAGATTGCTACCAGTACGCATGCGCATGAGAATCGGATTAAAAGGAATTGAATATGCAATTCAAACGCCTCTTTTTGACGGATTTGGCCCAAAATTTTATACGGACCTACATTCATGACGATAAAACTGTGTTCGAAATTTTATTCAAGTTTTTGAGTTATAGTGTTCACATGACTTCGGACATACAGATAGGCAGACTTCCCGTTGAAGGATTTTGTCCAAAATTTGACAGAAATCTACAAATTATGTTTAAAGGCCACATACCAAATTTCATCCCCGTAGCTCTAATAGTTTTCGAGTTATCGTGTTCACAGACAGACAGACATGATTCTAAAATTGTGTTTTTCGGACTTAGGGAGGTCTAAAACGTGGAGATTCGTCAAAATCTCGAGTTCAAATTTTTTGACGATTACAATACTTTCTCTTTGTATACGAGAAAGTAAAAAGAGGATAAAAGCAAGATAATACAAGCTTAAACGGCAATCTTAATGCATTTTTTAAAGAAATAGACTAATTTGAACAAAGTGTTTGCTACTATTAAACTTTTTTTCAAACACACTAAATCATTTGTTTTCCTAGAGAAGAGTAATTATACATTCCCTTTCATCTAGATTGTAAAGAATTTTTCTTTTAATTACTTTCTAATTTCATTTAATCTGTTTCTGAGAGCATATAATGGCTAAAAGGTTCTACTAATTCGTATGTGATGGGAGAAGTGGAATGTTTTCAGGAAAAATAACTGCTATTGTCTAATCCCTGTTTAAAACTAGAAGTTCCTTATTCTTTCCATAGATTCAAAGTACGTTATTAACCCTTTCCGGCACCAGGCATTAATTTTTTTAAATATGATGAAAAAACATCATGAATAGGCTTAGTTTATTGTCTATGCATAGAATTTACAGAAAAAAACACCTCTTTCCGAGGAGGGGTCGTTGTCCCTCTTTGGGGACACTCCCTCATATGAAGACCCATTTGGACACAGCCATCTTGATACGCTCAGAAATTAATGTTAAATTTCACTCAAAATCATAAATTAAAACTTCAAAAATATTGGAGAAAAATTGTCGGGTAAATTTGCTACAATTGTAAAGGTCAAGAACTCAAAAAAAATTCCTATCTCCGAGTTAAGAAATTTGGGCATTTAAACCTATAATTTTTCCGAAATGAAAGTCTAAATTTCATTGTGATGCCATCTACATTCTAAAAGGAGTACTGTCAGCTGCCTTTTCCTGCAATTTTCCGGGTTTCAAATTGGAAACGGAGTTTTTCAGAAAATTTTAAAGTTGGTGTCCTCTTTTGAGACCACTGAGCCGGAAAAGGTTAAATCAAATCAATCCTTTTTTATAGAGACTGATTTAAAATTTTTAACGACTCGCAAATTGCAATAATTCCGAAATTTGTGCTTAATCGCGACGGAAATTTTTTTCGTTGCGGAACTGACTTAAACACTTCTGAGGGGTAGGCTTGAAATCCTTCAAAATAATGGAGTTTAGGAAAAAACAAAAACAATGTCAACAAATGTTGCATCCACGCAAACCTATAATCGAAATGGTCACCAATCTCACTCAAACTAAACAGTAGGTCTGGCGGACTTAGGAAGGGCGGAGGAAGAATAAAGACAGAATCTTAGTTACAAACCATCTTTTATTTCACAACACAAGTCATATGCACTCTATAACGATAATGAAAGGCGAGTTTATATACATGAGAAGGACGTAACACAGCACCCCCTATCGGACAAGGCATAAAATATTTAACAGAGACAGAATAAGTATTAGTTAAATAGCCCCCATTAAAAGTAAATTAGAGAATAGAACCTTTCAAAAATTAAAGATATAATTTTTAAAGCTTTCAGAGATGAGTCAAATCAGAATAAAAACAACCGAAAGTTTTAGTGAAATCGCAGCTTTTCTTTGGTGAATTAGCTAGTGATAAATGAAATGTCTCATGTCTATTAAACACACATTGCTGTTCAAAATTATTAGAACGCTCTAGAAAATTTTACACTTTTTATTATAGAAAATAAATTTATTTATTTATATCTCAAATATATTAATTTTATTATTAATTCAATCGTATTCATTAGAAAAAAGTTCAAATAAATCAAACTTTATCTCAAAAAAAAATTAGTCACAACTGGAACACTTTCATAAAACTCTAAATTATGTGTTGTTAAAAATTATTCGAACCGTCAAAAACTTACAACGAAAAAATAGCATAACAATTTTTCAAAATAAAATCTCGATGTTTAAATGTTTATATGGGCCTTCTTTGGCCTCAATCACTGCTTTGATACAGGCTATCAACCAGTGTCTGCGTTGTTTCCTATTTGATATTGCGTCATTCATTTTTTTTATCATCTCAAAAAATTGATTTCTATTTCTTCTCTCTTCAAAATGGAATTTCTGATTTAAAACTGACCATAAATTTTAAATGGGAATGAGGTCTGGTATTTGTGGTGGTCCTTCAAGTATCTTAATGTTGTTTTTTGATAAATAATTTTTTGAAATAATTGACGTGTGTTTTAGGTCATCATCTCGTTGAAAGGACCCACACTCAAATTTCTGATCGATTTCTTCAGATTTTGGGGCATGATATCGACGTCCATACATACAGTTATTTTACCGTTGATCATCACAAATTCACCAACACCTTTAGAGGGAAGCAACCTTCACATTTCCGCTTAAGTGTTTTACTCTCTGTAGGATACTCATCATTTTAAGAGCCTCACCTGATCATCTCCACACTCTTTTACGTTTTTTGAAACCAAAAAGATCGTATTTACTTTTTATGACCATAAAACACTATCCCTGAATTGTGAAACCTTCGAAATATGCTCTTTTGCGAAGGCCAAGCGCATTGTCATGTTTTGTTTTGACATGTATTGAGATGTATGATTGTATGGTCTATTTCTTTGGATAAAGCTTATAAACCCTGCGGTTTTTATTATAAGGCAAACTGTTAGAGCTGACACATTCAATTTCAAGTCTTTCACAATATCTCTTGACGATGTAGCTTTCTTTTTCTGTGAATATCTTACATTCAAAGAGTCTTCTCTTGTACTTGTTTTCGGTTTTCTGTCTCGTTCTCTTTTGTTTTCCATGGATCCTGTCATCTGATACTTCTTGCACCCAATCTTATACCCTTCTTGCAATAGATACCCAATATCGACAATTTATACTTTTTTGCTAGGTTTTCATATGATACCACATCCCTTCGATTTTCATTGTTACCGTGGCGAAGAGCAAAATAAATATTTTAGCTCTTGAACATTACTGCTGGCTTGACTGCTACATAGACCAAAAAATAAATAAATTGCCACATAAATTAATCTGTTAAAATTATTAAAATTTACCAAAATAAAATAAAATCCAATCGAACAACAATATGAGGTGTAAAGATTAGAATAGTTTTTAGAGGAAAATCAATTAATCGATTAACGAAGAAAATAAAGAAATTGTTGCTGTTGAATTAGTTACAGATCATAAGTCGAATTCTGAAAAGGAATTAGACAATGAATGGCATAGTTGTGAGTCCACCGATTATTTGGAAGAAGGCTGGTGTTAAAAAATGATGTATTAAATGGCAAAATAGTGGAATTAACAAATGGTGTAAAAAAGAACCTTGCAAAAATATAATAACTTTTACACACAACATCGTCATACAACTACCCGAAAACTTCGGCGAATCAAAAGTTGTATAATCGGTTCAAAAGTCTTGGAAATGCTTATCAATGAGACAGATGATGCATTATAGTCCAGTCAACGAAGGCCAAAAATCGACGAATAGGAAAAAAAATGATGAAATGAAATTTGGCGCAGTTGTTGGAGATAGAGTTCTAAACGGCATACTAAAAGTCCACGCCGGTGGGGGTGCGCGGGGGTACAGGGGGTTTAAAAGGGGCGTTTTCAGTTTTCCTTAAATATCTCGAAAACTATGGGCTCTATCGAAAATCACTCAATACAAAATTAAACCAGATAAAATTTCCTACAAAAAAGTCCTATTTTTTGTAGCATCAATAGATTAGAAGATACAGGGGGATTCAAAAGTGAATATTTCTAAAATTCCTCACTGTAATGGAAAAATCAATTTAAAGTGCTGAATCTACAACCCCCAGAAAAATCCTCATGCCTATATAATAATTACATAGGTCTGCGATGAAAAAATTGTCTTTAAAGCAAGTTGTGTTTTTTATAGTTTTTTTTTATAGTTTATAGTTTTATAGTTGATTTCTGGAAAAATAATGAAAAAATTCCATCACGTACAGTTTCATCACAAATCACAATTTATTTTTTTACGAATTTAGTATATTTAGGACCAAAAAAGTATTATTTACATGAGTTCGATAAACATATTTATGGACTTAAAATAGTAAATTGGCGGATTAAGCTACTAAACAAGAAAGAAGAAACTATTTCAATCTAGAATATTAATCTGAATCGGTAAATTGCCTATAAAACACGATATTGAAGACAGAGGAAACCAGTTGAAACCGGATACCTCACCTGCTTGCACGTGCCTGCCCTCTACCCTTCTTCACACCCTTTTTCACTGACCATATCTCTACTCCTCAATCAGTGTCTTTCTTTGCTCTGTGATTTACGCATGTGTTTATATTCCGACCTGTGAGTTATAGGTCATTATATGTTTACTTCTAGTTTTTGTTGCATTAGAGATAAAGGGATTCCAGAGGATGTGTTAATTCATCGAATTGTTTCTGCTATATTTGTGGCAACCTATACAATGAAAAACAACAAAGAAGCATTTCGGATTTTGTAAAAAAGTCTATTACGTTTATTTTGGCACGAAATTAGGTGATGAAGACAAGTCTTGGGCTCCACACCAAGTTTGTTGTATTTGTGTAGAAGAATTAAGGCAATGGATTCAAGGTAAAAAACAATCTTTTCGGTTTGGTATACCAATGGTTTGGAGAGAACCAAAAAATCATAGTGATGATTGTTATTTTTGTAATTGTAATGTGAAAGGTTTCAATTTAAAGAACAAAAAGCAAATATCTTATCCTAACATTCCGTCTGCCATACGCCCTGTCCCTCATGGACCTGGTATACCGGTTCATTCCCCTCCAGATACTGTGGAAAACATTTTTTATTCAGATACTGAATCTGAATGTGAAACTGATGATGATGTTGATGAAGTATATGACTCCATTATTATTATTTTGTATGGTTGCAAATCCATTCCTGAATTTAAGGAAAAATTGAAAATTTATGAAAAACTGTTTAATACTTCAAGAACTTTTCGGCCAAACAATGACAAAAAATTTGATGATCTCACTCATGCTGCAAAATTTGAACGTAAGCGTACCCCAAACCCACAACCAATATGCTACTCCTGTGGTTTAAAAGTTAATAAGAGTACCCAATATACGAATAAACCACATGGTAAACAATGTTACGGTTGCAAAAATTTTGGCCATGTTCATGCTAATTGCCTTCAAAATTCAGGCACAATTCTGCACCCAAATCTGACTCTAAACTTGCTACAGCTACCAGAACTGTAAATCAAATTTCTGCTCAAAATGTTTCCCAAAATCTCATGCATGTTGATATTATACTTTCCGGAATTCAATTAACTGCACTTTGTGACACTGGTTCACAAGCCACCATCATTAATGAGAAAACCTATTTGCGAACTGGTTCACCACCATTGTATCCCTCCCAAATAACATTTTCTGGAATCGGCCGAAACACGGTCCAAAGTATTGGTTTCTTTCAGGTTTCATTGGTTTTGAGACAAGATACAAGGATATAAAAACACATATAGAGGAACTGCAGAGGGAATTTGTTATAGTATATGTTGACAAAGTACCTAAAAATTATGCAATCATATGTAAGTATTATTATTGTAAGATTCTAAAAGAACATATTCTTAATAATGATGCATATATTGAAACCAGTGGCGAATCTAGGATTCGGGTCTGGGGAGCGGGGTGAGGTCATAAAAATTTTGTATCGTCGTGACAAATGTCAAACCTCAAGGCTAAAGTAAACCAAAACTCTTTAACTTTACAGACTGTATTCACCTGACAATGAGAATCATAAAGAACAATACAATACTTTCTATAATTTAATAAAAATTACAATGAAATAACTAGCCAAAAAATGTCTTCGACCGCGTCAAAGCTATAAGTACAAGTGGAATGACTACAAAAATAGGAAAATTTTCGAGCCTGTCCAAGCCAGAAATTAGTGTTGAAGGATTTTTATTTTTTTTAAAGAGGGAAATTAAGAAAAAACAGTTTTAATGATTTTAAATAATATGAAGAATTCTGGCTTGGCTCGGGGGCTGTAGCCCGATAGCCCCCTGGATTCGCCACTGATTGAAACTAATTTTTTTAGTATTAAAGAAATAGACAATAGAATTAAAGCTTTTCATAAGAAATTAAATATTTATTGTGAGAAAGTTAACTATCCCCATATTTTTCTTACACCAAAATTTCATAAAAACCCTATCAAATTTAGAAGTGTAACGAATGGTAGTTATAGCTATATTAAGAAAATAGGTAAATTATTACAAAAATATCTGCAAGAGATTATTAAAAAATTAAAAGAACAGAATAATACAGTGATTATTAATAATAGCTTTGAAATTATAAAGAATTTTAAAGAAATTAATGTTTACTCTCTGCATACTTTTGATTTTCAACATTTATACAACAGTATAGATATCAAAGATTTGATGAAAATTTTATTACAGATTTATGAAGATTTTAGCATATATAATATGATTGATTGTAAAAAATATAAAACACTAATAGAAGTTATATTAAAAGAAAATTATATTAGCTTTGCCAATAAATTATACCAACAAATTAAAAGTATTCCACAAGGTGGACCAGCAAGTAATGCTCTAGCTGATTTATACTTACATTATTATGAAAAAGAAATTAATTACAATTCTTATATTATGTACAGGTATATTGACGATTTAATTATTTGTTCAAGAGTAGAAGGATACACTCCAATTATTGATTTTTATCCAGAGTATTTAATTTTAAATAAAACTAATGAAGGTATTTCTTCTGCAGATTTTCTAGATCTTGACAATAAATTAACTACGGAAATTTTTGATAAAAGAAAAACTTTTATGTTTAATATAAATATACTAACATTTTGGAATAGCAATGTAAGTATTCAAATTTTTAGAAACCTCATCCTGAACTATATACATAGAAGCAATATTTTAATCACAGGCAGTAAAAAACAGATATCATATATCGATACATTTATTGAAAATGCCTTAAGTTATGGATTTTCTATTAATTTCATGCTGGCTTATATTAACAAAAAATTATTAATACCTTTAAATTAATAGTCTATTGGAATTGATTAATTTGAAATATTCATATCCTTTGAATTCAGTTAGATTTTAGTACATATTTACATAGGTAGATGGCGCCACTATTACTAGAAATAGTTTGCAAGTGATAGTATTAAGAATTGCATCATATTATTTAAACGATAGTGTCAAAATAAAATAGGTTATTATAATGTTTTAAAAAATAAAATTATAGTTTAATTTATAGTTTGTTTTAGTATAGTATATATAACATATTTTAGTTCTAATATTTTCACTATAAATGCTAAACTGCATTTCGTACTCAGCTTTTGGCATTTATAGCTATTGACTTTGAATTAGTAAGCATTTAATTATTTTTCTCGTTCTTTTCTTAAAATATTTTGGAGATTTACTCCTATAATTGTTGATTTTTTCCAACCATTGGCCCTCACAGAAGGTTGGTGCCTATAAATTTCGAAATAATATGACATAATCAATTCCTGAGGTCGAATGGCATTTGATTGTTGGAATTCCATATCTGGGTTGTCTTTTTAATAGTAATAGTATTTAATATTATTATCTTTCTGTTTTTCATTGTATGAGTATTATTAGGTTATATTGTTTTATATTTAATTTTAAATGATGGTTTAATAGGTGTATATGATGAAAATGTTATTTGCGTTTTAATGATTTATAATATATATATATATATAATGATTCTTTGTTGCAGTCGTTAAATAAAATACAGGCCGAGTTATTAAATAATTTCATTTATTATGGGAGAGTGGCAGACATACGTACATCTTAGTTGAAGTTTCAAGTAAAAAAGCGAACAGAAAATCCCTGTATCTCCTCAAGTAGAGATTTAACATATAGACACGTGATCAAAGTGAAGGGAATAATAGCTATGTTTAGTAAATTACGTAAGTGCTTTAGGGGAAAAGTTTGGCGGCAAGGAGATGCCGTCATGTGGGCCACGTGAAAGCGATTAAAATATTCTTCTAGTAATAAATATGCTAAACGCGAGATTTAATATACCTCCAGCGCGGGAAATAAAACGAAACTGGAGTTTAAGAAAAGTGATTTTGGAATACATTAAGACTTTAAAATATATAATATTAGAATTTGAAATAAAATTAAGTGAGATTATTACATATATATATATATATATATGTATACTTTAAATTCTTAATGTGTTCCAAAATCACTTTTCTTAAACTCCAGTTTCGTTCTATTTCCCGCTCTGGAGGTAGAAATCTCGCGTTTTGACATATTTATCTCTAAAAGAATATTCTAATCGTTTCCACGCGCACACAACTCGCGAAATCAGCGACTTATTGTCGCCATGCATTTTCCCTAAAACACTTGCGTAATATACTAAAAATAGCTATTATTACCTTCACTTTGATCACATGTCTATCTGTTAAATCCCTACCTGAGAAAAAGCAGGGATCTTCTGTTGACTTTTGGCTTAAAACTTAAACGAAGATGTACGTACATTTCGTCACTCTCCCATACTAAAATGAAAATTAGAATTTAACTCGGCCTGTTTAATCATTTAACGACTACAATAACGGATACATTTTAAGAGTCGGCAGGATGGTCTGCACGGAGAAAAAATTCTTAAGAAAAAAATTTAAAAATGTAAGAATTAAAAACGAAACAACGTAATGGAGAGTGACGGGGAATAACAAAAATTGGCTGACCAAAATAGTTGCAAATTTATCGGAACTTCTAATAGTGCCTCCTGAAAAATCAACATCAGACTCTTTACTTTTCCTGATGTCTCGTCCCTGATATTCTGAAATCCAGCTGCCAGCAAGGAAATTCTTGATGCAGCATCAACTACACTCCACATCTACAATGGTTTTCAAAAGTGTCAGCGAAAAAATGGTCCTCACCATTCTGTTTATTATCTGCTTCAGAAAAAATGGGATATAATTTTCAAGGTTCTAAAGGAATATCTATATTGTGCTTCAAATCTTCATTTCGTTCTACGCTGCTGTTTCGGCTTTCTTCAAAAAAAAAGCAATTCATTGATGTCAAAATATCAAAGAAAGTTTTGTGTACAAGTGCATCTTCTTCAAACGGAAAAAATTTTGCGCAATAAGTGATAAAAAATAATGGACTAATTTTGCCAAGGTTTGCATAATTTCAGTTTCCCTGTGTTATCGGTTTCAAAAAACTGCATCTGATTCAAATAATATCTACAAATCTATACTAAAATTCCTCCACGTGGTGCACCAAAAAATATAACTTTTATCGCTGATTGTTTAATTCTTTACTTTTGATTATTAATTAATTTTAAGTTTTATATTTGAAAAAAAAATATTTGGTGTTATGTATTGATTTATATCTCGTGATTGATATGAAATTACATTTGAAAAAAATTGAATGTGGTTTTGATTTGAAACTATGTTGCAGTGTTCATATTAAATTTTGAAATTTCAGGTATTCATGTTGAATATAAGATATTTTACAAAGAAAATTAATTTTAAATGTTTGGTTTTATTATGTTTTCAATCATGTTTCATTTGATATAATAATTTTTGACATTAATTTAAAAAGTGAAATTATTCTTGTTTTGGTTTTGAAATTTATTTTGCTGATATCAATGCTATAATAAATGTGGAGGTATAAGAGGTTTTATTAAGAATAAGAAATATTCACTTAAAAATTTTGAGTATTACTTTGCAAAGTTTAAGTTGCAAATTTGATTAATTTATACATATTTTGTTTTTGTGCATCTCTTATATTTTGAAGTGAAATCCCATGCTAAGCAGAAAATAACATTTTTCGATTATGTTTATAATAATAAAATAGGAAGTGCTACTTTAAAAAAATGGCCTTAAATGTTTAAAAAGTAAACTTAGTTGAAAATACTCTAAATTTTATAATTTACATAAATTTTAATTGCTTCATAAATTAACTTTGTTTAAAATTAGGTTTAAATGTGTTGTTGGAATATGGCAAATAATTTATATTACATGACTTAAAAGAAAAGTAAATAAAACAAATATTACTATATACAGAGAAAAATAAATAGTGAACAAAAAAATAATAATGCCAACTCCCTCCATTCTGAGGCCTCGGGAGATCAGTTTTTATACTCTTTCGACTGCTATAACAGATTGAGAGTGTAGTTAGGTTGTTAAAAAAATAAAAGAAAAAATAATTTTCTCAGGAGATTTTGCGATGTGGATTAGCACAGAGTTTGACCATCAAAACCAAAAATGCTTATCTCTGCAGGCTATAATGTCCCATCGTGTCTTTCTTCCTAAACAGAAAATTCTTCACTTTATAAAAAATAAATTAAGTCATAATTTTTAATTGCCATACTACCATCACGACACTTATAACATTTAAATTTCCTGATTTCTGAAAAAGAAGAAAAGAAAAATTGAAACAATTTATATTTTAGAATTATATATCAATGTTTTTTATTTGTTCGTATTTTGAGTTTTTACAGGTATCAAGAATGTTCAATAACTTTTACAGGAAGTATAAGAGTTTACATTTGTTCATATTAATGTTGTTATAAAGCACATTTGAAATTATTTTCATGTTTATGATAAAGTGAAGGGAAAATTTTTATAAGAATTCTATTTAAATTTTAATTTCTTTTGATACGGTTGTCCATGTCAAGGGCCCTGGCACACACACGCGTCTTGCGGAGGGGGGAAATTGTAATAATCTCACTTAATTTTATTTCAAATTCTAATATTATATATTTTGAAGTCTTAATGTATTCCAAAATCACTTTTCTTAAACTCCAGTTTCGTTCTGTTTCCCGCTCTGGAGGTAGAAATCTCGCGTTTTGACATATTTATCGCTAAAAGAATATTCTAATCGTTTCCACTCGCACACAACTCGCGAAATCAGCGACTTATTGTCGCCATGCATTTTCCCTAAAACACTTGCGTAATATACTAAAAATAGCTATTATTCCCTTCACTTTGATCACATGTCTATCTGTTAAATCCCTACCTGAGAAAAAGCAGGGATCTTCTGTTGACTCCTGGCTTAAAACTTAAACGAAGATGTACGTACATTTCGTCACTCTCCCATAATAAAATGAAAATTAGAATTTAATTCGGCCTGTTTAATCATTTAACGACTACAATAACGGATACATTTCATATATATATATGTAACATCTTGATTAAAGGTGAAATGTCGAATATCTGAGTCAAGGAAAGAGCGTTAGTTGAGTCAACCTTCTTTTATTCAGTCATTGAAGATATTTCTTCACGGTAAAGGTTCTACATGGTAAAGGTTCATACCTAGCTCCATGACTAGAAATTCAGAGTTAACGTGCGAAGCAGCTCGACGTTGTTATTCGTTTACATGTTAGAGTCAAAAAGGACAGATAGGAATGCGCAGAACGCTTAAGTACCCAGAGAAGGGAATTTCCCCGGAAAAGACACGTGACTCGAAAAGAAAGTTGTAGTGCGCTTATTACTATGAAAGTAGAAGCAATTAAAATGAGGTGTCGTTAAAAGATTAAAATATTACATATATAAGCATACCTACATATAAATATACATAACCCATTTTTACTCTTGTTCGTAATCGAATTTTATCATATTTTTCTACTATTTGATCAAATTCGAACTCCTCCTCTTCTTCTAGAGGGATACCATTAGTGCAAGTACCATGGCAGGTGTTACAAACAGAAACACATTGCTAAACGAGTGTTGCAACGCCTCTCCTTTGGTTCAGTAGAGATCAGCTTTCATCTCGGTTGATGATTTGAGAAATGCTGCGTATCTATAGTTATTCAAATCAACTCCATTAGAAGGCATATGGCTAGAAACATCTTCTCACCGGCTTGTGAGATAGAATCTGGTGATGATGAGGGGTTGTAAAAGATGTCACCTATGTTTTTCATCTGGCTCAGTTGATTTTTGAACTATGTAACTACAGTGCTTTGATTTTTCTATAAATACCTGATGTTGTTTCGCAGCCACTGAATGCGTGGAGAAGGAGGATAGTTTCGGGAAAAGAAAGTTCTTTTTGGAGCTTTCTTGTAGAAAATAATTTAGCTTCGACTTTTCTCTTGCCAGACTTCATAAAATAAATGTTACTTTCTGGTGGTGTCAAAGCAATCAGTAACGCGACTAGGTCTACGTCTTGCCCTGTTATAACAACAATGGGATGAGAAATTGCTTTCTCTAACCCACATCTCACAATATAAGAATCTCCTGTAGCGACTCTCATTTCAATTCCTTCAGAAGCCATTTTCTGTGTTAGTAATTGAATCAGACTGGTCTTATTCCTTTCATTGGCAGGAAAATGTTTCTTTTGGACTGTGACAGATTGGTTGCGAGCTTTTAAGTTAAACTCAGCATAGATATGTAGATTTAGATTATACTATCTAAATACACTGATTTGATGCATTAACAGAACCAAAAGACTGAGTAGAAGGGATTTTGTGGAGGAGAACTGACCTGAGGGGAGGCAGGGAGTACGACTGTTCCTTAAATAGGTTTATCACCCCCTCCCTGGCACCACCACTACTCTCGACACATACAATACCACCCTTTTATAATTATTATATAGGCATGGGGTTTTTCTGAGGGTTGTTGCTTCAGAACTTTTTATTGATTTTACCATTGCAATCAGGAATTTTAGAAATATTCACTTTTAAATCCCCTTCTATCTTCTAAACTATTGATACTACAAAAGAATTTAGGGCTATTTTTGTAGGAAATTTCATGTAGTTTAATCTTGTAATTGAGTGTTTTTCTCTAGAGCCCATAGTTTTCGAGATATTTAAGAAAAACTGAAAATGCCCCTTTAACTCTCCTGTTCACCTCATACCCCCCACAAGCAGGGACTTTTAGTATATCGTTTAGGACACTACCCCCGACAATTTCAAAACTACAACATTTTCTTTTTCTATTTTTCTTTTGTTGACTGGACTATTACTGCTCACATCTGGACGACTTCAGGTAAGTTAAGGACAAGAAACGAAACCTTTTCATAAACACCTTTGAAGCATTCATCGATCTTCTTCAATTTAATGTGCTTCCCGGTAGAGATTTATCTGAAAATTATTTTATTAATATTTTATATTCTGTACATTAGTGCAACAAATGTTTACTATTAAAGTAAATGCAATTTTCTGCGCGTTTTGTTAAAAAAAAAAACAGGACCCCCGGGACTACGAAGTCTGACGCGCGTCCTCGCGGGTTAAATATAACTTTCGTCATCAGTCGTTCGAATAATTTTGTACAGCTAGAATATACTGTTTGAAACAATAATCCTTTCTAAAAAATAGTGATATTTCATGAAATAACTAAAACTTATATGCATTTCTGGAGGATGAAATAAGATGCTAGAAAATCAAAACGAAATAGCAAATTATGAAGTTTTAAAAATTTTATGTACAAAAGATGAAATTTTAAGAGTCTGTTCTAATAATTTTGAACAGCACTGTATCTTTAACAGTGCCATTATTTTAACATTCAATGGTACTATTATCGCAATCAGTTTAATTTATATTTGTACCTTTTTAACATTAAGTTTGGAGTAGAATAGACAAAAATAGTTTTTGCACCATAAATTATTAATAAAACCGGATGAATTAATAGAGTTTTTATGGCGGAAACAAAGCCAATATAAGCAACCATTTCAATGGATCCTAAAAATGTTGCTGATTCTCACCTTCACTTTTTGAAAATTATTGAAATTTACACACTGATTTGAATTCATTTTGCATGGATTTATTTAATTTGATTTTAATTTTAAAGAGTGAAACTCTTAATGTTACACCAGAAATAATTTAATCTTTTTGGATTTATTTTGTGAAGTATTTACTGAGTTTGTCACAACATGCTTTAAGAAAGTTCGGGGCTATTAAATCGCGTCAAACCAACCCAATTACTGGATCAGCATATGCAAAACAACTGAAAACGGGTATGTCTTGTATTTTACTATTAGTTGTTTCTATACGTTATTTATAAAATTGTTTTAGGCGTTTCGGATCAGGCTGGTTAACTCGTTTATTTGAATCTTTGTTCCAAATCGAAGAAATTTCCCTGATTACTCCCGGAATTTTCACTTGCATGTCAAAAGCGGTGTAAAAATATATTAGCCAGCGAGAGTGTTTCTCTCTCGAATTTCTCATATACATCAACAATGTGGTCCGTTTTGTGTCAAGCTTCGTCGTATACTAAAGAGAAGTAGGTATGCATTTCGGGCGTCTTCCCTTTGACCGAATGGGTCAAAAGCTTGACAAAATCTACAATTTTGGTGTCAAGACACACAATAAATTTCAACCATCTAGCCTGTCGAATATATAAAATATCATGCTTATATGCAAGTCTGCAATTCTGGTGAAAAAACGACATTTGAAAATCCATGCATGTACTTTCAATGCCACGAGAACTCTTTTCGTCAAGTTGTCTAGTTGATGGCGGTCGCTATAGAAACTGGTTATGTTAGAGAAGATCTATTTCGAATAGGAGGAATCCGACGGAAGTCCGGATTTTATTTTATTCTTGGCGCCAATTTGCGGCGGTAGTTGATCATTCGTGTTCCCGATTTTGCCGCAGTTGCATGTTCCTTCCCATTTGGAGTTAAGTGCGCCAATGTAGCAAACTTGAATGAGCGTCTACCCACTCAAAATGGATTCCTCATACGATAACCTGCTTCTATAGCGACCGTCGTCAACTAGACAACTTGGCGAATCTTGTTCTCATGGCGGATAGGCGAACAGAGTTCTTTTTGTGATTTGGAGATACCGTGTTCACATGCACCTGGAAAGACAGATAGAAGACTTCGCATGGACGGATTTCGTCCAAAATTGGGTACAGATTTACCATCTTGGTGTAAAAACACCGCGTCAAATTTCACTCATTTTTGAATTATAACGTTTATAGACAGACATACTTCTAAAAATGTCTCAGGGAACGTAAAGATTCATCAAAACCTGGAAGTAGAATTATTGACGACTGCAATACTTTTTATGTATATATTTCGCATACGTGAAGCTGAGGAAATAAACTTGAACTAACTTTAATTAAAACATAGCTCCTCCTCTAAATGACCACTTTATTTTAGTGGATAATCTTAATTCCCATGTGTGTGTGTGAAAATCATTTTTTTACCTATAAACTATTTACTAAATTATTATTTGAACATAATTTCATGCTTTTCATTTTGATAACGGTGGTTTTCTGATGAAATTTTGTATAATAACAATAACTTGAACATAACGCTTAGTGAATATTCTAGGCGGAATATTCTCTAATACGAGATATCTCGCCTACGGCGCAGAATGTGTTTAAACAATAGGAAAAGTGTAATAATTTAAAAATTAATTAATAGTAGGAATCTATACTTATAAAAGGCAAAGTTTGTGTGCGTGTGCGCGCGCGACGTCCAGACGAATCTATCGCACTTACAGCCATGAAATTTGGCACACAGGTAGTCGTAATGGTGACTCATGCACCTAGAAGACAGAATTTTAAAATTCAATCTAGAAAATTTTTTATTTAATGTTTTGGGTCACTTTTGGCACGTTTACAGCTGTAGTATCTTTTATAATGATCGTTGAAAAACAATCAATGCACCATCGGATAGAACAACAATTTCCGTTCTAATGAAGTTTGTTTTGAACTTCAAACATAATTTACTGAATTGTGAGAAATTTTTAAATAATAGTCAGTTTTGCCATCGAAATTTTATTTTTGTTTTTAAATTTGCTGCAACCGACGCTCTAATAACACTATTATTTTCAGCTTATAACTGGAACGGTTCTGTCGGATTTAAAACAAGAACGATTAAAATATCTTTTTCCGTTTTTTCTAAAATTAATTTTTTCCCGGTCAGTTGAAAGATATTTTTCTCTAGCGAGCATTTTCCTGCGGAAGTTTCTCCGGAGAATTCCCAAAATGTATTGTTGCAATTTCATTGGCTGACGGTGCAGAGCACAGGATACGTCATAATCTTCAACTGAATGACTTCGATTATTATTTTCGGCAGCGTCTTAACGTGTTTATGTCTCGCATATTTAACTTGCTGTACAATAATCATTTTCACGCTTCAAATTTTTAATATTGTTTTGGATTAATGTACTCTGTATTGTTTTTCTACAGTTGAAATGTCATTATCGCGAAGAAAAATAAGCGGGAAAATCAATAATGTGTATATTTTTGTTTTGTTTTCAGAACTTGTTCATGTCGTTGTGGGCGTTTTTTTTCATTTTGTTGAAGTCCTGATTCCACGGGCAACGCCCTGCGCGTACTGCTAGTTAATTATAAAAATAGCACCATTAACTGATGTTGAAATTAGTTACGAACTTACGCTTTTACGCCATTTTTTTATTCGGCTTGTGAAGAATAAATCTCATTTAATGGGAGAAAAACTATTTTATTAGCATCAACATCACTTAATCCTTCAACGAATTAAACTAACAATGTCTTTTGAAGTTTCTGAAGCATTTATTTACTAACAAGCAGTACGCGCACGGCGTTGCCCATGGAATCAGGAATTAAAACAAAATGACAAAAAAAAAAAAAACGCCCACAATGACATGAAAAAGTTCAGAAAACAAAACAAAAGATACACATTATTGATTTTCCCACTTATTTTTCTTCGCGATAATGACATTTCAACTGTAGGAAAACAATACAGAGTACGTTAATCCGAAACAATATTAAAAAATTGCAACGTGAAAATGATTATTATACTGCAAGTAAAATATGCGATACTTCAACACGTTAAGACACTGCCTAAAGCACGGCGTTGCCCGTGGAATTAGGACTCCAACAAAATGAAACAAAAAAACCGCCCACAATGACATGAAAAAATTTTGAAAACAAAATCAAAACAAAAGATACACATTATTGATTTTCCTGCTTATTTTTTTTTTCGCGCCACAGTACAGAGTACGTTAATCCAAAACAATATTACAAAACAGGAACGTGAAAATGATTATTATACAGGAAGCAAAATATAAAATCGAATCCGAAAATAATAGGCGAAGTAATTCCTTCAGTTCAAGGTCATGACGTAATCCTGCGCTCTGCTCCGTCAGCCAATCAAAATTTCCAGCAACGTTTCGAAGAAGTGCCGCGCGAGGAAACTCGTTAGAGGAAAAATATCTTTCAACTGACCAGGGAAAAACTAATTTTAAAAAGCGGAAAAAGATATTTTAACCATTCTTGTTTTAAATCCGACAGAACCGTTGCAGTTATAAGCTGAAAAAAAATTGAAAGTAATAGTGTTATTAGAACGTTGGATGCAGGAAATTTAAAAACAAAAATAAAATTTAGATGGCAAAACTGACTATTTTTTAAAAATTTCTCAAAATTCAGTAAATTATGTTAGACGTTCAAAACAAACTTCATTAGAACGAAAATTGTTCGTCCTATCCGATGGTACATGGATTGTTTTTCAACGATCATTAGGAAAGATACTACGACCGAAACGTACCAAAACTAACTCAAAACAACACAAAAAATAAAATAAAAAAATTCTAGATTAAATTTTAAAATTCCGACTTCGAGGTGCATTCAGTCACCATTACGACTACCTGCGTGCCAAATTTCATGGCTATAAGTGGGATAGATTCGTCTGGACATCGCACACACACACACGCACGCAAACATTGCCTTTTATAAGGAAGATGTCTTAAAATGTAGGCGTCGCGGCAAGTGTTTGTTATTTCTTCTCCACATTCTATGGAGTAATTTCTGATGAAAGGATTTCTTAATGTAAACAGTGCCCTAATTAATTTCATAGTTGGAAGAAGATCTTTATCGAAATGAAATGTTTTGCCCTCATTACTGTGTATTTAAGAGGAATTAACCGTGTACAGCCTGTCTCTGTTGTTTATAAAGGTAGTGGATATGTAGACGTATGCATAATAGTTTAGTAATTTCTAAAATGTATTTTTACAGTTATAAAAAATAAGTTAGATATTTTTTTGTCATCGTTTTGTGGAATTTCCTTCAATTTCATATTTTGTAACATAGAAATTAATTACTAAATTTTTATTTTTGAAAAAAGTTCCATGTTTACATTTCTGAAGTTTCTGGTGAAATTTTGTATTTTTAAATTCCGCTTTCTGTTTTCATTAATTTTCAGTGTAAATGGGCTGTATTTGACTAAGAAAATGGTGAGAAAAATATATTATTAACATTAATTTTGCTTAATGTATTGAACAATTTAGCATGAGTGTTTTTGAAAACAGTTTTTCTTCTAAAATCTATTACTTATGACAGTTATAATTAGCAAAATTTAGCAAAAATATTAACTATAAATTAATTAGTCAAAAATGAATTAAAACTTTTTGTATTATATAGAATGGCGCATATGCAGCTTTTTTAATATAATACTCAACAAAAAATTACAACGATTATTATTTCAAACACATAAAATAAAATTTAGAATGTAAAAGAGATTATTCAAAATGGAAGAAATGAATAAGAACTTGAATGACGAACTTTTTCTAAGACCACTCACCATTGAAGTTCTAAAATGGACAAAATCTTCTGTCAAGGGTAAGATTATAAATCAAAAGTATACCCTTTGTGGCCTGAATTCTGTCCAACCGCAAAAGGAGAAACATTTTGAAAAATCAAGAGGCAAAAAATCCTTAATAAAAATCCAAAAGAAACTAGTGTGTGTAAAATAATTTACCCTCTCTGCCGAAATTATGATGAAAACAGTAGATGCCAGACACAAGATGACAAAGGGAGTAAAAAAGTACTGGAAGCTAGCAGCCTAGCTCCATCTATGAAGAAAAATTCCAACTAATTAATCAGAAGAAAAAAGGCTAATATTTAGACAGTTATAATAAATAAAATTAAAATATTAATAAAGAAAAATTATAAACTTTTAATACTCATTTGAAAAAAAAACTATTAACATTAATGAAAGAATCTGGGAATCCATTGTCTATAAGAATATTCTTTAAATTATCTAAAGCTTTAACAAAATTTGAATAGTTATTACAAATGCTATTTATTCTATTAATTTGAAAAAAAATGGAATTCTTTAAAAATTTTTATAATGAAGATTTGCAGGAAAATTACAAAGTCTTATAGCCTTAAATTTATATTCTTTTCTTTTATCAAATATACCAATAGAGACTCCTGAATTTAATATTTCAATTTCCATATCTAAAAAGTTACATTTGCTTATTTCATTATTAGTTTTGTTTAATTTAAGCTCTTCTGGATAGCAGTTATAAATGGATTTAAAACTATCATAATCAAACACTAAAAGGCCATTAATATAACGGAAACCATATATAAGTTCATTTTTAATTAAGTCTCTCTCGTATGAGTGAAGAAAAATATTGGCCAATGCACTAGAAAAACTACATCCCATACGAATACCAAAAACCTGCTTATAGTAGTCAACTCCATTAAAGAGATAATTTTCACATATATTAACTCTGCATATTTCAAGCCATTTTCATTGATGCAATCACTTGATGCTGTCGCGTTGAGCACGCAAAAAGGTGTATTGTTATCGTTTTTTGTTTAAATCGTCTGTTTCTTATTTATACTTTTTCTTTTTTTACCTTTTAATTTCTATTTCTATTACTTATGAGCTACTTATTATTAAACGTCTGTGAGAAATGCCACGATTCACACCAAGGAATGAAGTATGCTCATTACCAATGAGAACAGCGCCATCCTGCGGCGGAATTATGACACATAGTCTGAGCTGGACACACAGTCTGGCTTCGTTATTTATGAATTGATAATCTAAATGTTAACTTTTTAAAGTGTTTTTGTTTGCGTTTTGTGAATATTTAAATTTAATTGCTTTAAAACTGTCTGTCGATTCTCTGTCTGTTGTCCTTCTGTCGATCTGCATAATCGTGTGTTCGCAATCGTTAGAATCATTAAAGAAATCAGGTAATTGATTTTCGCACCTAAATAATAGATCTGTTAATTGCTGGGTCAACCGGTGAAAAGTATGAGGTCAAAAATGCATACTCCGTTCTCTTTACATACGAGCAAGTTAAACAGAAAGCACGTCATATTATGGAAATACAATGGTCTTTCCATAACCCGGCACATCGCCAATCCGCCCCTCCAGTAATCCGGTGTTATAGAAGGGTGAATGGGGCGCGTTAGTCCCTTCTTGGTCGGAATTTTTTTCGAATCTACGACAAAATGATTATGTTTTCCATTGAAAGAAGGAAATCTCACTGCGAAAACATGAAGAAAGTAGAACTATTTGCGCCATTTCTTAACAATATTCGGAAATACAAAAAAAAAAAAATAATCGCGAAATATAACGAGATGTGTAAGTGGCCACGAATTCATTTTAAATGATGCAACATATGTCTTCGTCGCATGACATGCGACACCGACCGAAAAGGTGTCAAAGGGAACACAAGCCACTGCGTGCCTAAGTTAGTGATCTAGGGCGAAATAAACAATAGGCTGCTGCGTTTGTTTAACCTTAACGTTTGAATCATATTTCATATATATTCTGCACAATTTTGTATATTTTGAGCAATAAACATACGATTTGCTATTAAAATACATTTCTTTGAAAAAGAACCTCCACTAATTTGGCAGACTTCTTGTCTGATATATGCTGGATAGCTAAGAGACTACTATATATAAGGGAGTTAAAGGAGGAAGAATACTTCCGCTGGTTACAGAAAATACTCGTTCGAAAGGAAGCTCGCCAAATCCTAATGACTTGAATAAAACGTTAGAAAAAGAGTGATAGTAATTCATTTACTTAAAAAGAAGCTTTCATCATTTTTGTTACAAAAGGGTGATCTTTCAGTGTCTTAAAGCGAAATTAAAAGCTGATCCTTGAGTTTTTTATGATCAGTAGGGAAGTGGGAAAGTGTTGACAAATGTCGTTTCCTACTAATTAGAGACGGTTCAGGAGCTCACGAGCTAAAATTTTTCTCATACATTTCCTTATTTCCAAGTTAGCATTTTTCTGTTTTTCTAGCATGTAACTGTAATTATCGTCATTTCATTAGAAATGGGTTACATGTCTTTCGACTAAGCGTAATTTTTCATATGCCTGTCTTCTATTAAAAAGAGGTTAGGTCTAAGGAATCTATGCTAAACATCATATAAAAAATAAAGTGGGCTCCTGCTACTGTCATGAATAGTTTTCTATAAAGTAATTAGTCGTTTTGCTAATTAAATCACAAAAAGTTCATCCTTCTCGTCTCTTTTCTGTAAAGCTAGTCTCATTAGATATACAGTAATACCTCGTTACAACAATACTTTGGGGACCAAATAAATATTATTGTTATGGAGGGATGTATTGTTATATAGAGGGGCGATATAATTATGATATGAAGAAGCTTAAATTTTGGTTCTTTTAATGTGGACACAATACAAAAATATACATTTTTAAAAAAGTCAAGCCTCTTCAATTTGTTTCTTCTTCTCCAGGAAAGTAGCAATCGTAGATTGCGCCAATCCGTATTTCTTGGCCGCAGCAACCTGCTTCATTCCATCATCAATTTCTTTAATTATATTCAATTTATCCTGAAAGGATAGTTGCCATCTTAGTAGAGAATTCAGGCGTGAATAAAAGAATATCAAATTTTTCGATTGAAACTCAGAAGCGTTAGAAATTGAATGACGATGAAATCTTCGAATCACCACGCCAAAAGAAGCAAAGCATTTGATTTGCTAAAGTGTTCTGTGTTAGTCATGAGTAATTACCAGAGTAACACCTGTTGCCTTCAAGTAGATTAACGGGTCTATTCTGGTACTCCCGGTTGGGTTGGAAAACGTCAATTTTTCCGCACGATAACAACGGAAAAAGTGACGTCTCCCAACCCAACTGGGGGTACCAGAATAGACCCCTAAGTTATTGTATCCATTTCCGAGAAGGGAAACGCTCTGGGTGGTATGATCTTTGACTTCCGGGTATTTGGGGACAGAAATATTGTTACATAGGATGAAAATGGTGTTGAAATTTTAAAAAAACCATTGTTGTACAGAAGTTAATTGCTGCACAGAATATCGTTATATTGACGGGAGATTAACATTACGTTCTAGGCAAATTCACAGGGACCGCAAAATTTTATTGTTGTAGAGGGATTTATCGTTGCATCGGGTATCGTTTACCGAGAGTTTACTGTATTTGCTTTTGATAGAGCTTATACGTTAAGGAAGATCTTAAATTCTGAATAAGCTTTGATTTTATCACATCAATGTTTTCAAAGAGGCAATGATTCCTAGATGAACACAGAGTATTTTTTAATTTTAGAATAATTCTTTTTTTAAGCTTTCTGAAATAGTGAGTTTTACGAAACAGAAAGTTTTACTTTTATGCAATGAAATAATTATTAATAAATCAATATTACTTTCGTAAAAATTCATTAAGTTGAAAGACATAATTTATATTTATTTCTATTAAAAGGCTCACGGCTTTTGAACCATCATTTCAACACTAGAATACAGTATTTACAAAATACATAAGGAAACATATTATTAAATATAGTAGAACCCCGGTAAACCTAACTAAAGGGTGCGGAGCCTTTTGGGATAACGATTTTTTCCGTTAAGCCAAGAACATCTGTTACTATTTTATATCTAATTAAAGTATGTAATTCTGAAATGTTTTCAGTGTAAAATGAATTCAAAACTCTCTTAATAGATTACACTCATGTTCTTTATCAAAGAGAAAATTACATTTTTAGGATTACAGAGGTTCAGTCTTCAACAAAATGAATGAGACACCTCTGTAACTCTGGTATATAATATTGAATCTTCACAAAACTAGTGTCGATGTCAAAACCCATATTTTACCACATTAAGAAAAAAATTATATATTTGCAAAAAAATTCGATCACAGTCTAATGAGACCACAAGCAACAGTATAAAATGAAAAAAAATTAAGAAAACTTCATTGGTTACCTTTTTCCAAGCTGCTCTATTTATAGGATGATAGTAAAATCTGCTACTACATGCTTCTCAGTCAAACATATCGGTTTACATGGAATGGCAGGAAACATTCAACGCAAAGTTCTAAATTACTTTTTTGACAAATAGTTAATGGTTTTTTGTTCAGCTTTTATGCTGACATGGGCGTTGTTTATCATTTGGATTTTTGTCAAGAATGTGTTCACTTTGCAGTTTTAAGTAATCTTGTTTTTTCTTGCTGAATTCCCAAACTCCAGCCTGCAATATTTCTAGGTACACACAATCCCAAATAAGCTATTGTAATATGTCGACAGAATTAGAGGAGGTCTAGAGCTTGTTCTTGATAAAAATATTTTGAAAGTTCCCAAGTTGCAACTAGTGATGTCTCAAATGCATTTATGAATAAGGGCCAATACCACTTTTTTCCTTGTATGGCTGAAAAATATGTTTCCATGTGTTTGTCAAACAAATCAACACCATTCTTGTACTTATTATACGAAACAATACATAATGGTAAGTCAACTTTCTGCTGTCCACCCTTCATTCTTCTCTCTACTTTCGTGAAACATCTAGTGTCTTCAAAATTGGTGATCAATGACACAACTCGATTATCATTCTAGCGAACAGCTACAATTGCATTTTTAGCGTCAAATTTTCTATCGGATGTTCCACGATCCATCTTTCCCAATATTTTGGACGATTTTAAAGGGCATTTTGCTATTCTATTCTCTGTAACTGTTCCTGTAGCAATGAAACGCTTGTCTCTGAGGGAAACAAAAAGATCATATGACGTAAAACAGTTATTCATATAAATTTTGTGCTTTGCTGGGGTTTTAACAACAGACAGGAAATTTTCCACTACTGTTTGGGATGATGTTTTTTTCTTTCTTTGATTTAATAGCCTTGTCAAGCCTTTCAGAACTGTTTCCTGGACCATTCTCTTTCTATTCTCCTTGTTATGGAATAATATAAAAAGGATATCCATCGAAGGATGAGAGTATCCAGAGCTTGTATCCAAATTTTACGAGTTTCCCTTTCATGTACATTTTGCATCCATGTCTTCCAAAATAGCGCACCATTCTTTCATCAATATTTAAATATTCCGAAAACACACCAAACTGTTGTAAAGCTTCGTTCAACAAAGTGTAAATTGGGCTTACTTTGTTGTAGCGATCTGAATCAATTGCAGTATTGTCATTGAAGTGCAAATACTTCTTGATATTAAAGTATCGCTTTCTTGACATTACTTGACTAACAAGCGTTGTTCCAGTATCAGGAGCATTTTCCCAGTACGTTTTTTCTCTGGGTAAAATGTGATATCCACCATAGAAAATTATACCCAAAAATTGTTTGAATTCATCGATTTTTAGACAAAAATCGTGATTACTTTTCTGTCCCGCATACTTGTTACTTTCTTCCCCACAGCTTGCACAATCGTATTTTCAGCCATCATCTAGAAAAGTTCCAAGGGTTATTTTCTGATGATGCTCATTGTAGAATGATTTATTTAGGAGCTGATGGAAATTTCGGTGTACGATTGGTCCATTTAGGTGCTGAAATAAATTCAGCATGATTTTTTTCCTTTAGAATTTCAATTGACCCAGCTGTTTCTTCTTGAAGCCTTTCGTCAGAAATAGCATGTCCATGTTCAATGCTGGTGCAGGCATCATCAATATCTTTATCATCAGTGACTATGTCTGGATCAGGCTGCAATATTATCATTTCAGGGTCACTATCATCAGACTCATCGGCCAATGGCATTAAATAGTCAAAGGCTTCTTCAGTTGTTGAAAATATCCGACCCATTTTTAGTACTGTTCCGGAAGGAATGGATGTGAAATCAGCTCACACCTCGAACAGCAATATTCTTTCCCCTCCAGAAGATAGTGTCAGCACGTGACCAAAACTCTCTACCAATGAAGCAGCACAAATATATTACTCAAGCCACACCACCAGGCTCTTGATCCAAGAAGACGGGCTGTTTTCGAGTTTTGCAATAGGTAATCTAATCCATTTCCCGAAACTTCAAGCGTCTTTGTAAGGGTTCCGTGCGTCATAGTGGCTGATTTTACTGTCATCCTATTTATAGGACGGCATCTAAATTCTGTGTAAAACCAGTTTTAATATATCTTTTTTTGCAGATTTTACTCAACATTAATCTATAAGGCTTTCCATGTATAAACTTGAAAAGAATTTGGGTATTTTTTTCATACAATTGTTTAAAAGAAAAATATAATTAACGTCAAATAAAATAGTAAAACTCAGACAAAATAAAAAATCTTAAAAAAAAATTTAAAAAATGAACTTATAATGATAATAAGTCTCATCAATAAGTCACTCATCAATCTTAAAATATAATTTAGAAGCGGAACAAAAATGAAAAAGGCGATATTGGCTGAGAAAATTCAACAAATGTGAGCTGTCCTATATATAGGACGATGGTAGAATACAGCAGGAGGACATGTTTATTCAGATAAAAAAACTGATTAACCAAGTTAATTAACATAGTTACCGATAACATGAACCGACTCCCTTTCATGAAATTAGCCTCCCAAAATTTTTTTATAGAGTTTTGATTAAAATTTCGAGAGTTATAGGGTTTTGAAAAATAGCGTTTCACATGTTAATTGAATTTTAGGAACTTTTGACGATATTTCGGAAAGTATTATATATTTCTCAAAAAAGTTTTCACTCACTAAAAGAACACTATTTTTTACATAAAGCCATGAAAAAAATTCATAAATAAAAAAAAATAATAATTAAGAAAAAATTTTTAAACATGACTGTGGAAAAAAAGTGAATTGTAACACAGTGAAATTTTTATATGAGAGCGAAGCTCAGAGGTTATAATGCCGGTATCCAAAAATTCGAGTGCATATGCGTAATAGTTTCCGAAAAATGCACAAAAAACTGCAAATTTGCACTGTTGACAGGCAACGCCCACTTTTTGTTGCCATATTAATGTTTAGCAACGGATTCCGAAACCCTCCGCACTTTTGCGCATGCGCCACGAGGGGTTATTTTCATCAAAATAGGGGAAAAGTGAAAAATGGAAGGGGAGATGTTTACATTGTACTTAGCGTCATCTAACAAAGATGCATTTAGCGGTCTACTTTTCATGAAGCACGAGTTTCATGTAGAGTAGACTGATAAATGCAAATAAATATAATATACGGTTTCTCAAAAAGTGGGCGTTGCCTGTCAACAGTGGGAATTTTCAGTTTTTTGTAAATATTTCGAAAACTATCATACATATGCACTTGAATTTTTGGATACCGGCGTTATAACGTCTCAGCTTCGCTCTCATATAAAAATTTTACTATGTTACAATTCGTTACACTCAGTTATATTTTAATTTTTTTTTAAATTATTTTTTTTATTTATGAATTTTTTTCATGGCTCTATGTAAAAAAATAGTGTTCTTATGGTGAGTGAAAAAGTTTTTGAGAAATATATAATACTTTCCGAGATATCTTCAAAAGTTCCTAGAATTCATTTAACATGGGAAACGCCATTTTTCAAAACCCTATAACTCTCGAAATTTTAATCGAAACTCGATAGAAAAGGAGGTCGGAGAGTCGATTCAGCGAAAAAAATTGATAGGTATAATCGGAAAATTCCGAGATGGATGCTAATTAACTTGGTTAATCAGTTTTTTGGTCTGAATAAACCTGTCCTCTTGATCCATTAACATCGACACTAGTTTTGTAAAGATTCAATAATATATACCAGAGTTACAGAGGTGTCCCATTCATTTGGTTGACGACTGTACATCAATTTAATAGTTGTTCGCCTTCGCGATGCAGTACGTGTTTTTTGGATTGGCGATTTCAGAGGCATTTCGGATAATCCGGGTTTCGGTTAACCGGGGTTTTACTTTATAACAATTTTTGCCCACTTAATTTTTATGATCAAGGAAAGACTTAGCTCTCACTTTGAATATTTGCATCAATAGATATTTCTTTAGTCGTGGATGGTTGTTGAGGTTTCTATCAATGATTATTAGAAGTTAAGCATAAAATGATTTCCTTACTTAGAGACGAAGCGGCTGAATAGCAAGCTAAATCTAAAAGTTCACAAACAACCGTAAACCGTCAGATCAAAATCAATGAATGTCTTAAAACATACGCTACTATTTCAGAACTTTAAAAACAAGCAAAAGTGTTTACCTTAAAAATGTATTTTTAATTTCACTAAGTAAAGACTTAAAAAATAAGTTGTTTTGGAGAACTAAAAATTGCTGAGGAAACAGAGGCTTGTTTCCTTTTAAACAAAGTTTGGCATGGATTTCAAATTTGCAAGCAATCTTTTTTCTGTTTACTTCAAATATTTGAGATTCTTTGTTTAAGTGACGAACAAAACGGACAAATGTACATTATATGTATCTTTTAAGTAAGTTGAACTGAATGTGTGAGAAGTTATCTTAAGAGGTGAACGCTGGAGAACTATTTTAATCTTCTTACGTTTCAGAAAGCTGTAGATAACTTCAGAGGTAATTAATTTATTATTACATTTTAAAATATTTTTCTTTTACAAATAACTGCTTATTTGCAATAAATAACTTGAAACATGGAAACTTGCACTATAATCATGATGTACACTACATTACAAATTTGCATCGACAAAAAGTCTGACTATGGCATAGCTTAGAATGCCGTCATCTGTTGTCTTCAGATTTTATGATAAAATGTCCACGTTCTCCATGTTGTTTCCGGTGCACCTGAAGCTTAAAAAATGCACCTCTAGCCTCACATACATACAAATAGACAGACCGGCAGGCAGTAAACCCATTTACATATTTGGTTCAAAATATGATATAGATCTACAATATTGGTGACAAAACATATGCCAGATTTAATTTATCTAGCTTTTCATTTATCATGTTTTCATTGTAGTGTCGTAGCCCAGTGTGACCGGGTTTGATCAGGGATCAGCAGACTTAAAGAAGTCTCAGAATTTCAGCATTATAAATTTAATCATAATCTTGATTAATTTTCTATATTACAAAATGTGTACATTTGATATACACATATGGCAAGAACAAAGATAAACCAAGTACCGGATATAAATCGCGAGAGTCAATGAACAATACGTAATTTGACTACGTTGAAATTACTAACGGTGAGAATACTCCGAGATTCAACTCTATCGTTAAAGTTTGGTGAACTATGAGAGTTCCGCAGTCGATGGATAGCTCAGGGCGAGTTATGAAAAACACTGAGGGTCGGTATAAAATATCGAGGTTGACAAACGCTCGATAATATGCAACGGTCCACCACAGGGACACTTTCCAGCCGAGATGCTTTCGGCTAACACGGGGTCAAAAGTGCCCGTTCATCGTGTCAGTTCCGATTTCGGATTTTCAAGCCAACCCGACGGAGATATCTCTCCGCCTGTTTACTTTCCTTTTTCTCCTCTCCATCTTTTCCTTTTCCTCCATTTTTAAAGACCTTACCTTCAAAGGCCAGGGAAGTGGTTGATGAATTACCACCTGGTGATTCGTCCTCAAGCTGGACAAATCCCCAACCGCAGTCGTGTACCTTCCTTCATGGTGTTGATTGGATGCTGTCAATCTTAACCGGAGGTCTTTGTCGGCTTACAGGCGGGTGGTCTGCCAAAACAAACCGCACTCCGCTGGGCCCTTGTAGGCTTGCGTAAGGTTGGCAGATTTATCACCCACTTACGCTCATCTTGTGTCGTTCCCTCGGGGACTTCGACTGGGGTGGCCGGCTAGTCGTGGGAAAGAGGGGAGACATCACAACATGAACACGGCCTGTGAGACAGACAAACAGATTTCCTTTGACGGATTTCGCCAAGATGCAAAGACGAGGTACTAAATTTCATTTGTTTAGATCTTACAGTTTTTAAGTTGTCGTGTTCACAAACAGATAGACAAAATTCGAAAACTGATTTTTGGTTGGGGGTGGTGCTCTAAAACTAGAAGATCGATTGAAGTCTCGATGTCGAAGTTTTTGACGATTACATTTTTTCTCTCTCTAAATCATTCATTTATGATAAAATAAAAAAGTACTTTCGACTTTTCTTCGAACTCTGAAAAACAACTCTAAAACTACTACTAAAGCGATAAGTGTTTTAAGAAAACTACCCTTCTCTTAAAATATATCGATTTGTTTTTCCTGAAATCATTCTGTTGCACAAGGCACATCACATACAACTGATCGCAGTGACCTGTGAATTGAGTGGGCTAGGATCGGAGATGTGAAGTTACGCTTTTCAAACTCTTATACTGGTATTTATTTCTTATACTGGAAAAAATCTATTTTCCGTACGCTGATTTTCAATTTGGTTGTAGAAACTTGGTAAAATGTAAGAATACTTATCTTCAAAAAATTTGTTTAAAGGTACGAATAAGGGTTTTCTTACTCAAATAAAGAATAAGTCTGACATGTACTTTCGCTCTTAAAATAAAACGAATGTAATGCTATAAAATTCCTTTTTGGCCTTTCCTTTCAATAGAATTCATATTCTGAGTGGGAAAATAGAAAACCCCAAAAAGGTTTTAAAAGGTATTTTTTTATCTGAGTAAAAATTGCAGTTTAGTTCTGTTTAGTTATATTAACGTCCTGTTTTGAAGTAACACGAGGGCTATTTTGGGACCGACTTCGTAATTTTGAACCGCGGTCAGATGGCGAGGACTTCCGCACCACATCAGCTGGAGGACGGCGTATGATTTAAGGTGCAGCAGGCCCATATATTCGGCGGATATTTAGTGGAACCGGGTTTCGAAGCTGAGATCTTACTAATAGGCCACCACGGCTTATTGGTAAGAAATTGCAGAAGCAGTGATAGTTCAGTTATATTAACATCTCATTTGGGATGGGCCTCGTAATTTTGAACCGTTTTCAGGTGTCGATGAAGTAGGGGGAGCGGTGAGGGAGATGCGAGACTGTGAGGATGGCACTTCATCATCTGGCATCACCCTCTCCGTTCCTCCTTTGAACAGCTGACCTCCCCTTCTTTATGCTTCCGCACCACACCAGCAGTAGGACGTTTGACCCAAGACGTCGGATTTGGCCTACGTGCATGGTGTATAGCTTGTGGATTCGCGTCTCGAACCTGAACCTTTCGGCCTCGAAACCGAGACTTTACCACAAGGCAACTGCGGGCTCTATGAGGTGCTGAAATAAATACTTTTAGTAAATCGGAATTTTAAAAAATGTTTTACTGATGATATTCACTGCGGCTTTATTCCTTTATAGTATTGATTTCAGCGTCTCACGACTTAACGATTTTGTTTCAAAATAAAGCATTATAAACTTTTCAGGACCACTTTCCACTTGATTTACTTGTATCAACATCTCGTTTTGAAGCCACGCGAGAAGTATTTTAGGACGGATCTCGTAATTTTGAACCTTTATCAGATGATGAGGAAGACATCCGAGCAGGTACACCCTTTCCAAATTTCCGCACCGCACCAACGGAATGATGTATGGCCCCTGATTTATGATTTAACTTGCATCAGGCCCACATACAATGTGGATCTTCAACGGAATCGAGTTTCGAACATGGAACCATCCGACCCCGAATCCGAGACCTTACCGCTAGGCCACCCGACCCTTTTAGCATAATTATAAAAGGGAGATTTTAGGGGATATTTTTAGTTTTACTTTTTCTGCTTTGTAATCTTTAATATACTTTTTTATTCATTTTATAATTAAGGAATCTTGCAATCAATTAAACTCAAATTTAATACCAGATGAAGCCTCTTGTACTGAATAGAAATTAAATAAAATTAAGCGATTAATTGATAATTAAGTTGTGAAAATATTAACATATTGTATTCCCATCGAAAACTTACAACTGCACAAAATTTCAGAACTATAGCAGGAAAAGAATAAAAAATCGATTACAAAATTTCATCGTCATAAACACGAAAGATGTCAAACAAAAGAGAGTAATTGGAAGAATGATCATGATATTTTGTTTATTTCTAAATGTAAGAAATATCGTCTGCTTTCATCGAAGAACCCTGCTTCAAAATAGATATTTTAGGCAGCATGATTTAATTTTATCATGTAACATCAATTAATTTTTCAATTTCAGTAATTTGTTGTTTATTAGTTTATTTGTTTTAAAATAAATAAAATAATAAACAACACGTCAGTGTTTTTTTTAGAGTCTTTGATGAAATTATAAATGATTAAAAAGTATTCAAATTTAATCTAGGTATTTTTAATCCTTTGACGATTAGCATTGGATTTATTCGGCGTCCACTAAATGACGCACTGACCCTCAACATCTGTGTTAATGATACGCTAACACAGTCAATTCGTGTGGAGTCGCAGTCACATAACAAAAACGACTGAACATGTTGCATAGCATCAAATTGCGAATTTTCTGATGCTATGTTATAATGTCACATCCTTTTCTCCCTCTCCTGTAAGATGCGTAGAAAAATTAATAAAATTAGAGCAACATATTTGATGTATAGAGCATGAATCGACTGCATTGAACACCACACCTCTGAAGTCCACTGAGTTACTCGTGGATAAGAATGTCGATTATAATCGACATTATTATATTTATTATTCCATAATGTTTATATTATGGAATAATTTTATATTATTCCATAATGTTTATATCATGTTTATATTATGGAATAATTTTATATTATTCC
>BGPR01000368.1:481458-539103 GCA_013235015.1 Araneus ventricosus
GACTGTACCACTCAAACTTATTTAATTCAAACAATCTAACTAAAAAAAAATTTCGTTGTTTCAGACTTCACACCAATTCAAGAGTTCGGCCGATTCAAAAGTGAACAATACAAAATTGCGAGATGTTGTCAAACGGCGATTATCAAATTCGGCCCGATTTTCCGTCCACATAAGCGTTTCATACGAAATATATATAGGTTCTTGTATATTTAGATTTCACATGTGTTATTTTGAGAGCATTTGACACCTTTTTATCGCTGTACCCCTTGAAAAAGGAGAAAAAAAGTTAAAATGACCCAATATCTATATGAAAATGTGGACAAAAATTATTTTCTCGCGAGTTTTTGCATAGAACATGTAACTCGCGAGAATAACTTTTACACATATATATTTTAACTCTGTTATAATAGGTTATGGCCATAGATAAGAATAATAGATTGTAAATATTAATTACATACGATAAAATTAAATATTTTATTCCGTGTTGCGAAACAATGCTATTTGTAACTATTACAATTTTTAAATAGTGTATCATAAAATAAGATTAACCAATTTTTTTCATAAGATTATTCCTGGGACTTTTCTTCTTAATATCATCTTCTTCAAAAATTTCTTCTTCTACAGAATTTTCACTTATCGCTTCTTGTCAGGGTGAAAGCACGGTTTTTTTTAGAAAAAGGTTTATAGTACTTTCTTTTTCTCATTTGTCTAGAAGACAAAAAAGGGTCGGAGGTCAATAACAGTCTATTAAAAATATCGATATATTAATAATATCGCATCCTTCAAATATTCAGCAAGTCATATAGCTGTGTTGTCAAGCAAGATCTTGGAGATCAATTCCAATAGAAATTTTTATAACTTGGTAACTATTTTTGCTGGGATATCATTCTTTTTTGGGCTTTTTGTATTAAAGAAGTAGCATGGATATATTATTGACTTATCATCTGATCGTATTACGTATTTCGTATTGATTTCTTGTTAAACCAGCTTCCACAAAAATTGAGAGGGCCTCTGCTGGAGTTAGATTTTCTGCTTTACTTTGTAAAGTATGAAATGTTTTTCTGTATTATGTTGCAGGGCCTGGATTTGAAGAATTTTGGAAGCATCAATTTTTTTCAGCTTTTAGGTTTATTTGAGAAGTAAAAGTCAGTTGTTCAGTTGGCACTTTAGTCCTTAACTTCTGTGTCCTTCGCTTTTTGGTGCGATCACATGCTTCTTGAAATGGTGGACGACCAAAAGACATAAATTCTGAATTTTCAGGCGAAATGAAAGTAATATATATCTCAAGCCATTCCTTGTTGCTCTTTGAAAAGACTTCTTTTTTATGTGACGTTATCAAGTTTTTTTTTAAGCCGAGACTTAAAATACGAGAGCTTATGTTTAAATCTGTTTCATTACCGTTCAGAGTAATTTAATATACTAAAAAGCTTTCCTTTTATCAATCTAATTTCGAATTCATTTTGGGGAGATTCTTTCATGAAACTATAGATACGTTCTCTTCAAAACTTTCACAATTGATGCTAAAGGAAATGCTTATTAAATATTGTCGTGTGGTTTTTTATCTTTAATTACTTTAATTACTTTTAATTTGCATTTCACATAAGAGACTAAGCAAGATGATCCAAATACAAGATCTTAAAAAATATATATACAAGTAAATTAAGCAATCCGCGTTGTGTTCAAAAACATTTTAGCAATAACCCCAGGAAGTAATATACACAGACATAATTTTAAAAGGTGGCACCAGACCTGGATGATCTGTTAGGATATAGTGAGGAATAAAATATAAACATGAACAAATGACAGAGACTGTTACGATAAATTAACTTCTGTTTATTTAAGAACTTTAAAATAAAATTATTTAGTGGGGCATGACATGATATAAAGGAGCGCATTTACTAAAAATCTGGATTATCACACAGTGTTTGATGGATCAAGAAAATCACATTACAAGCTGAATTTGAGTAGTGACCCCCTAACAAATGTAAAACATGACATAAGGATTTTGTTGAACAAAAACAAAGTCACTAATATATATATATATATATATATATGATGATACATGAGCGAGTACAGATAATAGCGGCATACAGATAATACAATGTAGCATGTGGATCACTCGCAGAATCAACAAATGTTATCCATTAAATTGATGCTCAATTTCTACTAGCATTTTTAAATTCCTACTTCTTATACTAATAACAACTCCTAACTTTTACATCCTATTTGGATATTGAGACCTGTAATAATAAAACCTAATCTCCTCAATTATCATTTCATTATCTTTCTAATTACACGTTGATCCCCAAGCTTTGCACAATAAAGTTTAAGCATGATTCTTACAAAACAAATATTTAATTTGCACTCTCCTATTAAGTCAGTATTTCTTATATTCAAAGTATCTGCACATCACTTTACATTTTATCTTTAAGATTGAAACCAATTTACACCTAACTCTAACGAAGATTAATAATACCTAAACAATTACAAGAAAAAGATAACACTTAGCTATGTATCGAGTGTTGGAGTTTTGGCTTGACCCAGGGGCACGCACAAGGATGTTTGGCTACCAGCGTGGGAGTCTCAGTCGGCATTAGATCTCGAATTTAGACCACAGACAAGTCATTCCTCTCACGAGCTTCTTTCCAGTCCAAATCATTCAGATGAGTCAGCACCGAGAGGCTCTTCGGAGTTTGCATGAACTTGCAGCTGGGTGCATGCTCCACATAACGGTCCGTCATGATGATGGCTGTCCTATAAACGACTCAAAGTCGTTGCTGATGCTTAGACGTCAGCTACTCCAAATTCAGCAGGCGAGGCACTTGTTTCCATTTCGATGAACCATACTCGCAGGCCTGACGACTGCACTCGCCTTCAGACGTTGGTAACCACGTCTCGTCCCAATAGGTAACAGCTTTACCTTGCACATAGACACCTCGTCAGCTATGGCCGCCTCAAGATATCAAAAGCCCGCTTGCATAAAAACCAATACCACTATAGGCTCCTATGAGAATGTCTTTTACCACGCCAAGTTGACCATTGTGCTCGCTAGGGTTTCAGTGTTTACTTTGATTGGCGCGAAACTGAGTTTTTCTTCATCGTGTTTTGAAAACCTTCCATCTTTATTTACAATTAACAACTAATAACAAATTATTTTCAACTTTAAGACATTCAAGAAGGAATTCATTCTATTTTAAGTCGCATACATACACACAAAAAAAACTACAAAGTAGAAATGTTTACATCCTTATAACAGATTGCGACTCTCGGTCGTCGTCGAAATAGAACTTGAATTTGTGTTACGGGATTTGAAGCAACAATGGCTATTACCCCCTACTTCCAATTAGATGCAGTGCTAAACGTTCCAGAAAAACCTGAGCAAGTAGTTCCATAGCAAAGGTCAGAACAGTCCTTGACAGTATTAAATCAATCCCAGTGGTAATTCAGAGGACGTCGAAATGGAGAAAAAAACAATGGATCCGAAACACTTGTTGCCAAATGGATGCAGCTAATCAATGTCGAAGTACTTCAGAGTTTGAACAAAAATGAGAAGTTGATTCTTGTTGACGAGAACATGAGACAAAAGTACATCATAAGTGATGTTTGCAGAAACTATATTTAATTTTCTCCAGAGTGTAACTCTAACAGATGCATATTTTTGACATCTTAATAGAATGTGAGAGATGTCATTTATTTCGTTGCATACTCTGCACAAAGGATCGGGATGGAGGTTGAATCTAGAAAGGAGTCCTGGGGTTGTAATAGTTTTGCTAATAATGCGTGCAATTAATCTATCTTGTACACGGTTAGCAGTCCATTTAGAAATGGTTTGAATGCCCGGGATGTTTCCAATTAATAATTGATATTTACTTTTATGGTAGTTTTCTTCAGTTTTTTGGAATGATTGCTTTTTGAGGTGGGAAAGAATGTCTTCTGAGGCAATCCAATCTATATAAGGTGAAAAGTCTGATACTTTCTTTGCGATAGAGTCTGCCTTTTCATTCCAAGAAATCCCAGAATGACCAGGAACCCACAGAAGAGCTATTTTTTGATTAAGATTTTTCCGGATATGGATTTTTGCAGCCAGGCGATGTATGACTTTTGGGGAGTGGAAAGATATGTTTTTCAGAGACGAAAGTGCCGAAAAACTGTATGAGAGGATTAAAATATCTGTTTCCGGAATAACGAGTTCATCCAATGCTTGGCATATTGCTAAGACTTCAGCAGTGAAAACAGAATTTATAGGGTGAATACGATAACAAAATTGCTGCAAACAAGAAAAACCCGCAATGGAGGTGTGACAGTGAGATTTAGAACCGTCAGTGGCGATGATAAAATGATTTGGGAAAAATCTTTGGATGCATTCAATGAAATCAGATGAGATTATTGAAGAAGGAAGTTCTTTGTTTTGAAAATAAAAGTCTTTAAGAAAAATTTCGCATACATTTGGGTTGGAGTGTGGAAAGATGGGAAGAGAAATTATATGGTCTGGAATGCAATTGAGGTTGCGAAAGGTGATTCTGAGTGACTCTACTTCTTTTACGACCAGTTGTGAGTGAATTCTATCAGGTGTATGGAATAATGCAGAAAAGGGTTGAGTCTCGATTTGTTTAATAAAAAATTGTATTGCTAGCCGCTTGATTTTTCCTGACAGAATTTCTTGCCCTGCTAGCTTTAGCAAATTATTAATATTAGGAGTCCAAATTGGAACTCCCAGGGCTATTCTGAGGGATGTAGTTTGTATGACGTTACAGGATTTGAGGTGTGTTTCTGAAAATTTGTTAATGATTGGAGAGCTATAGAAAAAAAGGCTAAGGATACAGTTATTAGTAATTGTGATTAAATGTTTGGTTCTAGGACCATTTCTTTTATAACCAAGCATCTTAAGACCATTAATTTTTTTAAGCGCTTTATTTCGTAAACTTCTGAGGATCTGTCCGTTTTGATTATATTTTGAAAACTGGATTCCAAGGTATTTGATCGATTCACTCCATGGAAGTGGAATACCAGCATAAGTTATACGCGAAAAGGAGGCGACCTGTTTGGTTGATAATTCAATTATTGCGCTTTTTTCCGGGCAGATAGTTAATTTCCAGTAACAGCACCATTTATAAATAAGTTCCAAAGTATTCTGAATTTTTGTTTGGATATAGGTTAAAGAGTGGTGGGAGCAATAAACAAAAATGCCATCGGCAAAAAATAGAACATTCAACATTATTATCCAGAGTTTCGAAAAGTCATTCATAAAAATTACATAAAGAATAGGTGAAAGCACGGATCCTTGTGGTAAGCCTTTAAAACTAGTTTTTGCATTTGAAAAAGAGTTTCGCCATTTAATCTGGAAAGACCGTTCCTGTAAGAAGTGGTGCATCCACTTAGTAACTTTACCAGAAATACCTAGATGAAGGCATTTGAGAATGAGAGCATCAACATGCACAGAGTCGTAAGCACTTTTGATATCCAGGCTGACAGCAACAAATTTTTTTTGTTTTTCCGAGCCTCGGAAATCGCTGAGTAAATTTTATAAATTGCGGTATGGTTATCTCTGAAAGGGAGGAATCCATGTTGGTTTGGGTTCAACTTTTTCTGACTAGTGAGGAAATGGGTTATACGATGCGCTAAAATACGCTCGAAGATTTTACAGAAAACAGAAGTAAGGGCTATTGGTCTGTATGAAGTTAATTTAGTTTTATCTTTATTGGGTTTAGGAATTGGAATAATGATAGTGTGTTTCCAGACTTTGGGAAGAACAGAAGAATCAAGTTGTTGTTGCAACATACCAAGAATTTTTAAAAGGGAGGCATCATCAAGATTTTTGAACCAGATTGATGGACTGTTATCTGCACCTGGAGTGGAGTTCTTTGTATTACTAATTGCTCTTTTGAGCTCCCAAAATTCTATATTTCTATTCAAAAATTCATTTTCAGTGCTATAATCCAAGGGAATAGGCTGTACTTCATGAGAATGACTTGAAAAATGGTTGGCGAATAAGTTGCTCTGCGTTATGGGGTTGGTTACATACCTATTATTATGAAAGATGATCTCGTGATTTTTAACATTGGGATTTGTATGACTTGATAATTTGTTCAGTATTTTGAAAAACATACGAGGGTTTCGAGAAATTTGACTGATACTGTCCCAGTAATTGTCTTTGGCTTTTTTAAAATGAAATTTAAACTTACTTCTGTATTTCTTATATTTAATCCACTCTGTAGTCGCAATACTTTTTCTGGCTTTATTCAAGGCAAGTTTTTTCAGATGACTAAAATTATGACAAGCGGAGTTCCACCAAGGTGGATAATCTTTATCAACTAGAATTTTGTTTGCTGTATGGGCACTGATGGTTCGAGAAATTTGGTCTGTTATCAAATTAATACTAGGTTGGCTTGTTGTATTAAAAATTTTTATTGATGTTTTAATGATTGGTTTCCAGTTAATAGTTTGAATAGTATGGGTTGTGTTCTGAAATTTTTACCAGGAAATTACAATGGGGATATGATCGCTTTCAAAAGTACAGTCGAAAACGTAACAATCAATTTCATTATAAATCGAAGCCGAACACAAAGTGAGGTCAGTGATCGATGAAGTATGAGGATTAGAAATATGAGTTGGAGCAGAGGTATTAAGCAGGGAAAAATCTGAATCGTTTAGCCAATCAACAAAATTTTCGCTGAGTGATGACTGCGAACTCCCCCAAAGAGGATGATGGAGGTTGAAATCTCCAAAAATAAAAGTTGGAATGCTAAGGGAGTCGAGGAAACGTTTAATGGATGCAATGTTGAAACCATGCGGTGCATAAATGTTTATGATAATGAAGTTTAGATTTTTAGATTGGATTTCTACAGCCAAAACTTCCAGATTGGGGTCATTTTCGATGGAATAAATCACTCTACCAGATATATTTTTGGGAATACCTATGAGTAAACCGCCACCCCAGATAGCAATTTTAGTTTGCAGCAGACTTGCACTGCAAGTCTGCAAGCTTTCTGCAAATTTGTCACGACAAGTGTGCAAGTGTGAAACAAGCTTGCAGTAAGTTAACGCAAGCCTCGAAGTCACCATAGGACGAACTTGCAGCAAGTTTGCTGCAAGCTTGCATTGCAAATTATAGCAAAAACAGAGTACGAACACAACCCGGGATAGAACTCGCGACCTCCCGGTTCCGAAGTGGAGGCGCTAACCATTGAGCCAGCTGAACTCTGAGAGGAGAAGATAGATTTCGCTAATACATCATTCGATGCGATTCGTATACGATTTATTTTAAACTTTTTTCTTGATTTCATTAATTTTTTGAGTTGAGAATATGATTTGAAGTCAAAGAGAGAGAGCGATTTTCGCTAATAACTACGTTTTGCTAGCAGAATAAATTATGAAATTAGAGTTCAAAAGTAATTACTTTAAAATGGGACAAAATGTCTAAGTTATTATTTTTCAACAAACACTGACTGTTTTTTAGATTTAATTTTGTTTATAAACGTTAAAATTTCAACATTTATTAAAAGGCGATATAGTTTTCTTTAAAGTGCGAGTGATATATTTATTAAAAAGATGGAACATGTTTCAAAATTTTTTTTTATAGAAAAGTTATTTTTTTTACAAATTATCATTGATTTATTGAATTAACAAAAAGAAGGGCGGTCTAGGAGATGCTATTAAAAATCGGATGTTTTTTTAAAACAGAGACAAAGATAATTATCTCTTTATTCTGCTATCTTTGCCAGGTCTGTTGCTTCGATGAGTTTGAAAAAAATTTTTATTAGGGTGAGACAAATTATCGTCTGCTTTAAGAAAGGTTTCCTGGAAGATCCAAAAGTCTGCAGTAGAAAAAGGAGGTTGATGAAGCCAGATCTTTTTATTACTCAGACTTCGACAATTCCACTGCACGAAAGACATGGAAAAATTAAAAAACTGCTGTTAGCACACCTGAAAATGCAAAGATGAAAAATAACAGCGACAGCAAAGGTGAAAAAAAAACAATGCAATTGAAAAACGCACCGAGACTTTTAACAAGAAAAGGTAAAAAGAGGAAAAAAACAAAAGCAGCCAAACCTGAGGACTGAAAAAAAAACAAAGAAACAAAAAACACAGAGCATTAACTCAAAGATATCTACTCAGCTTCGCTGGATCCCCCAGCATCCCAAGTAGATAAAGTGCTAGAAATTTGATTAAATTTGCTCAAAAGTTTCTCCTTACGGGCTGGAGATAAACTCGGGTCAACGGATTGTTCGAGGAGTTTGAAAAAATTTTGCAATATGCAGTTCATCGATTTTTGAAGCATATCGGCAAATAGTTGCATTTGTTGTTCGAACCTGTCGTTTACTGCTTTTAGGAGATTTTCAAATTTTGCGTTTAGAGATTCTTCAATGTTGGGTATAGCTGGCAATGTTTTGACGGATTCCGCATATTTAGCATTTTTCTGCTGAAAGATATGCCAGCTTCACCTATGGTTATGTGGTTGTGACTCTTTAGTTCTAAGATTTTCTGTTCCTGTATATAAACAGGATACGATCGAGATTTGGCATTATGAGATCCGCTGCAGTTGACACATTTTGGCGGTTGTTGGCACGGGCCGATGTGATCACCTCCACAACAGAAGAAAATATTGTTCTTATCACATGTGCGTGTTCCGTGCGTAAACACAAAGCACTTATTGCACTGTCGATGCCTGTCTACAAAAGGTTGGATGCGCTGTCTGATAAACCAGAGTTTTATAGTTTCCGGTACTGTAGTACCAAGAATGATGATTAGGACTGGGGAAATGACTTTGTTGGAATTTAGTTTCACAAAGCGCCTCAATTCTACAACTAAACAATCATTCTTATCTTGAATTTCATTTGCAAGTTCCTCTAAGGGAGTTGTAGTGTGTATATCTGTGATCAAAAAACGAGCACTTATGTTCTCCCAAATTACGTCTGGGGAGACATCTGTATCCATAAATTTTGTTAAGGACAGCAGTTGTACTGCACAGATTGGGTCTTCAGTCGTAAATTGTATTTTACCCTGACGGGTATGTCTCATATTGTCAATTAACTGATGACGGTTGATCGATTTCTTAATGAAATCTTGAACCAGAAAAGGGTTGGTCTGGGGCATCTTCTTTGTCTTATCGGCATTTGAAATGATGATGTTAATCTCCTCATATTGGAGATTTCCTAGACGCATAACCAGTTCATTTACGGACTTTCCACATCTCATGTAAGTACTGTTCGACTTATCAGCCATTCTAGGATGTTGTATGGGTTCTAAATTGGATGCATAGTCTGTCGACACAACGGAAAACTCGGAATACACCTTGGCTTTAAAAAGGGAACACAGAAAACAGATAAGCTTACCTGTTTACTCCAACAACAATAATAAGAAAGGAAGAGAAAAAACAAAACACCTCTAAGAGGAAAGACCAAAACTTCGGACCTAATCCAAAGCGGCTACCTACTCAACTCCGTCGAAATAGAAAAACTTTACAAAGCATTTCTCGCCAAAAAAGCAAAATATCGCCAAATATTGGCATCGAAAACACTCCCCATAGGCGTCTATAGTGAGATTGGTTTTTATGCAGCCCGCTTCTCTTTCTTTAGACGATGCCCTTCCCTCCGTCTAAAAGTTCTGCTAGGAAAAGACAGTTCAGCGTCTCCCAGTTTTCGATTCCAAAAAACAAGTCCAGTCCCAATAGGTAACAGCTTTACCTTGCACGTAGACACCTCATCAGCTAAGACCGCCTCACAATATCAAAAGCCCGTTTCTCTTTCTTTAGGCGATGCCATTTCCTCCGTCTAAAAATTCTGCTAGGAAAAGACAGTTCAGCGTCTACAAGTTTGCTTCCATAAAACCCGCTCACTCTCCACTTGTCATCTCCTCTTCTTATACCCAAAATAAGATGCCGTACCAAGCTATTCCTTCCTCGCTCTCTTCCGGCGCCAAAGGTCATCTTTTTCCATTGGCAAGGCATAGAATCCAAAATTAATTTAGTTGCGCCAAGACGCCAAAGCCCTCAGAAACTCGCCAACCGGAACAGCAACCCCTAGTGTACGCCCCGGAAACCTGCAGTTAGCCAATAAGGGAAGCTATGACACTATCCTGATTGGAGGATGAGTATTCTCAGAAAAAAGGGTAGGTATTGCCCTAACCCGTCCAAAGGGTAATTAATCACTATCAGGGTTCGAAAAGGTCTTTGTGTGAAAAAAGACAATTTGTCGCGTCAGGACAGTAAAATTTGGGTGGTCCGTTAAAACTCATTGTCAAAGAGTCATAAAAGGCAGGAGGTAAAATTGACCTCATAGTAAAATGGGAGAGTCGGATCCTTTTCTAACAAAGGAGCGGAGGACTCAAGAAACAATTTTTAATTTCAAGCTTAACGGGGTTCAAAAAGCAATTACAGCGATTCAAGATGCACGTGCGTTTCTCATGGGAAAGGGGGAGTATAAACAGTAAGAGTGGAAAGAAAAAGGTCGTGGTCTGCAAGGGGGTTGTATACAGTTAAGAAGGGAAGCTAGCAGTCCAGAGTTCAAAGGTGCATAAGAGAAAAAAAAAACTCGTGTAATTTAGACAAAGAATTACAACAAAGAAATTTTTAAGTGTCTTAACAAAAAATAAGGGAATTATTTGCCGAAAATAAACATTAATTAAAATAAACTACACCACAATTTACATCACGCTTTAAAAATATTTAAAATATCTTGTAACGCCATTTGCTTGTCATCATAGTAGCTTAGAGCTATTTCAAACTTTTCAAAATAGTTTAGATTTGTTATTGCATACAAGCACTTAAATTTCTACATTAACAAGTTACATACACAGTAATCCACATACTTATTCACAAATTCAAAATACGCATATTAAAAATAAATATTGTTTCAATGTTCCAAACTCTTCTTCAAAATATCTAAAAAATATTAATAAAATTAATAATAAAGCGAAATAATTCCAAATGATTACCTTCCTAAGTGATCAAATTTATTGTTGGAAGTAATAAATATTAAACTGCATCATAAGGTTAACGGTTAACCTTTAACGGTTTCGATTTCTAAAAAAATGATGTTCGCATTCTCTCAGTTATTCGCCATAAAAAAACCATTTGCGAGCTCAGATTAAATTTTCTATGGCGGGAATTTTGTTTATTTAGATACAAGAGCATCATGTACATTCATCTGGTTGTACTACATTCCCATTTTCAAAATACTTTTATTATAAGTATTTTCCATTTTCTTAAGCTGGTGTGGTAAGGAAGTTTGGAGATAAGAGTGGTCTTCTCAGATGTCGTCTTCAACATATGAGGGTTTGCAGGGAAGAATGAAGATCACCGCAACCTGCCTGTCAGATTTTTATTGTCGAATTTTATAAAAATATACTTTAAACAACTGAGATAGTATAAAACACTGTGTCATTATTTTCAAGCACTATAAATAAAAAGTCCAATCACATGTCCATCCGCCGCAATCCACGGCAAATACTTTTTGAACTTCTTTCTTAGAGATTTAGACTTTCTTCTGCTAAAAAAATTTATCTTGGAAAGGCTTGGAAGTACAACTAAATCCCTAATGTTTCTAAAATCATTTAAAAATTGAAAAATATTTCTTACAAGATGCAATTGTCTTACATTTACACAAAATTTTAACAAAAATGTATAAAAAATGTATAAATTTTATTATTATTAGTGTTATTCTTCCATGAATAATATCCAATACAAAAAACTGAAGTGAAATTGGGCTTTCTCACCTGATTTTACACTTGAAAACAGCTCTTTTGAAAAGGCTGCGATCATACAAAAATTCGCAAGCACTAATTTCTAACTTTTAGCAACTGTATTAATTTACTGGGTCCGAAAATGCAAAAAATAGACTGAAAGTAGGAACTATTTAATTATATAGTTTAGTATAATTGATAATCTTAACATTATTTTCAAAAATTAACATTTTGTCCACTTTTTCAAGTAAATACCCCGCCGAGCGCCGTGACAAATCTAGCGATATCCGACAACAATTCAAAACTGTCGCAAGGCTGTTTGGTTAGCGAATAAGGCTAGAAAACAGAAGACAATTCAGACGATTGTGCGCGCCTTTTATGTGAGTTCATTTTCAGTATTGGATAAGTGAACATCCTGTTTTCTTTTTCAAGTAATAGGGATGCTGAATGACAAAAATTAAGCTTTGAGATGCGCATGCTCATTGCAAAATTGACCCAATTATCTCAATCGTACTTCTATATTCACTGAAATAATACCGTCACGGATAGATTTTATTAGTTATAGCATTCAAGGGTGAATGTTTGTACAAACGATTTTCATGTCAGATAAAAAATGCGTGATTATATAGATAGGATATAATCTATGCATTTTTTAAACTTGCAAGTAAATGAAGTTTTATTTTACACACTTTTCTCTAACTTGATCTTTATCATGATAATTTTTTAACCAAATTTTCACTCACTAACATATGCTCTTAAGTTTTGAAATTTTGCACACTTGTGTGATTTTGATGACAATACAATAATTTAACATTTTTAGAACTTTAATTCAGTCAATAAATTTGTTTTAGTTAAATCTTGGTTCTATACGAGTGGCGCCACTTGGAAGTCAATTTGAGATACAATTTATTTGAAATTTTTTAAATATTTATAATAAATTATAAACTGAAGACTCAAAAGTAGAAATATTTGAAATGAAAAAAAAAACTACTTTTGAGTACAATAATAAAAGTGTGTTTTTAAAAATTGCTTTTAATAAATTTATTGCATGAATCACGCGATATCTTTTTTACAACGCACTAAAACGCTTATTTTTATATGTATTTACTGGTTATTCCTAAATCTTGTGTTTTCCCTGCAGAATTTTTCTGCACAGTAAAAATACAAGATTCTAAGACAACAACGTGTACAGTTTAAAGCATAACTGTGGACAAAAAATTAAGTTTAATAGAGTAGCTTATTATCATTTAAGCATGAATGTAAAAGAACTCCATGAAGATGACGGAGAATATACTGCGCCACTTAAGTAGAAGATTATTCTGTAAAAGTTGGGACTTAAACTAATTCAATTAAAAAGACTTAAGGTAAGACTTAAGCTTATTCAATTCATTAATGCATTAAATTAGTTCAATAAACGAGAAAATTATTTTCAAGCTGAAAATTTAGTTTCAATACACCAAGCGCACAATTTTAATAAACACCAATGTTAAGTACTGTGTTCGTCAAATGTGGCAACCCCTACGAATTGGGGTTACTATTTTGTAACTGCGCCAAAATTAGATTTGATCGAGACATGGTATGCGATGCAACGCAGAATTAGAATAAACCGCTTTATTATGAATCATCACTTCGTCATTTCTCGTCAAGGTTCTCACAGCTTTCAACATCGTACAGTCCATGCCTTTTATCGATTAGTTACACCGCAACTTATTTTATAGTTACCCCGCAAATTAGAGCTATCGAGTTTGGATTTCGTAGTTTGGACATTTATCTGATAGAAATGTCATCTGATTTACTCGTTTTAAATCACAAAAAAGCAGCATTAAAGGAAAATTGACAAACCTGCTTACCTTCATTACACAAAAGGAAAAGCATTCTGCGACTCTAATAACTACTAATCTCGGGATTCTGTCAAGAACTTCAACAAAATTTGAAAAAGGAATTCTATAGAACGGTGCCAGATGATGATTTCGAGGAAGTAGAATCCAGCCTATCCGAGATTGAAGACGACATCTCCCAAATCAGCCTCAAATCTCTACTGCATGAACTTATATTAAACGCGTCTGAATCTAATTCATCGGATGCTAAATCTATTGAAAAGACTGTTTCAATCAAGTTACCTGAAATACCTCTGCCGTGTATTATGCCGTTATGAATAGAAGAATGGAATTCCTTTAAGAAGCAATTCTTAAATTTAATAAGTGATAATACTGATTTAACTGAAAATCAAAAGTGCTACTATTTACGCTTATTCATAATTTCCATTCAAATCGCAAAACAAAGATTAGATAGCTTGTGGAAACGCTTAAATAACGATTCGAGTATGGCAGATCTCTATCGTAATTTCGTGAAGGAATATGTAGAATTGGGGCATATGCAAATAATTGGGGCAATGTCTCATCACGGTGTTTACAGAGCTGATAGTAGCACAACAGAGTTACGTGTAGTTTTCGATGCCTCTGCTGCATTTACTTCAGATGTATCTTTGAATAACTGTTTACTGAAAGGAGGTGTTGTTCAAGATGATCTGTTTTCCATCTTATTAAGATTTCGAAAGCATAAAGTTTCATTCACCGCTGATGTCGAAAAGATGTATAGGAAGATTTGGGTCAATCCCGATAATTGTAATTTTCAACGCAATCTTTGGAAAAACAGAAGCTGTGAGGAACCTTCCCTTTATACGCTCCTTACGTACGGTAACAAATCTGCTCCCTACTTAGCCACTAGAGTTCTAAATGAACTAGCTACCGACGAAAGAAAGAAATTCCCTTTAGTGTCTGCTGTAGCTTTGAAAGATTTTTATGTTGATGATGTTCGTCAGCTTTAAAGCTGCAGCAAGAACTAATTTCTTTACTAAACGCTGGTGGGATGAATTTACACAAATGGTGTGCAAACAATGAAATGCTCTTAGAAAACGTCCCTACCAAAGATCAAGGCTATCAGTTTGGTGATTCTTACAAAGATACAGTTGAAACACTTGGCTTAAGATGGAACCCAAAAGAAGATTGCTTCAATTTCACTATAACACCATCAGCAAGTATTCATACTAAGAGAACTGTCTTGGTAGATATAGCCAAATTATTTGATCCTCGAGACTTTCTAGGACCAGAGATAGTAAAAGCAAAAGTTTTTCTCCAAAAATTGTGGCTGCAAAAAATTGAATTGGGCCAGGAAAGCCACATCAGGAAAAGATTAAATGGGAATCGCTGAGAGATTGTTTAAATGATCTTACAAATGTCCGAATTCAGAGGTACATTTTAACTGACTCTATCAAATTACTGGAGCTACATGGTTTCTCTAATGCATCAAAGGATTTCCTTTGGTGCTGTCGTCTATTTTCGTTGTGCTACGATCTCGAACCATGTGAATGTGTCATTGCTGTGCAGCAAATCTAAAATGGCTCCACTTAAATGTGTAACAATGCTTCGTCTGGAACTGTGTGCTGTTGAACTTCTTTCAAAGCTTATCTCCAAAGCTGTGTCATCCCTTAATCTGAAGATCGACAAAACCTACCTCTAGTCTGATTCGACTACAGTGCTTGCTTGGATCAACACATCACCGCATTTGCTTAAGGTTTTTGTCTCCAATAGAATCTCCCGCATCCACGAACCCTCGAAGGATTTATCCTGGCATCATGTGAAAACTTCTGAAAATCCTGCTGATATTATTTCTCGCGGTATGACTCCTCAACAACTTATGGACAACTCTTTGTGATGGAATGATCCACAATTTCTTCAGCAAGTGACTGCTGAACTTAGTGACAAAAATGACATTCCAACTGATGATGACTATCTTCATGAGCTAAAAAGGGGAATCTGATAAGACTCTAGCTTTAAGTTTGTACTCTAACTTTTTAGATTCACTTTTAAGCTTCAGTAATAATTACTCTAAATTAATTCGTGTAGTAAGTTCTCTTTTCATGTTTGCAAACAAATTAAGAAATCTTAAAAATAAGTTAGATGGACCTCTTACCACCATGGAATTACAACGGGCTAAATTATGTCTAATAAAATCTCTTAAAAAATGCATTTCAGGATGATGTTAAATTGCTTTTTTAAGGGAAGCATCCCGCAGGTAAGATTAAAAATCTGAATATCCTCTTAGATAAAAATGGAATTTGAAGAGTGGGACGTCGTATACAAAATATTTCAGTAAATTTTGACCTGAAACATCCATTCATTCTGCCTGACAAAAGTAATTTCACTAAAATTACGTTTAAAATTGTTATTCTGTACTTTCATTTGAAAAATATGCATTTTGGTCAGCAAAATTTGTTTTATTGTGTTCGCAGAGAATTTTGGCCTTTAAATGGAAGAAGTATCTGTAGAAGAATTGCCCACAGTTGCATTACCTGTTTCAAAGCAAAACATTTGACATATGATCAAATTATGGACAGTCTACCTAAAGAGCATGTGAATGTAAATTCTCCTTCTAACTGTGCAGGTATTGACTTTTGTGGACCATATATCATTAAATATAAAAGGTCAGAGAAAAGATATATATCATAAAATTAATGTTTGTACATTTGTCTGTATGATTACTAAGGGTGTTCACTTAGATATTGTATCTGATCAAATATCTGAAGCATTCATTGCTTGTTTAAAAAGTTTTTTTTTCTAGACGAGGTAAATCGCAAATGATTTTCAGAGACAATGGTAAGAATTTCTTAAGTGCCAATTCAGAATTAAAACGATTGATTCTTATTATAACTAAGCATGATGGTTGTCTAACTTTTTATCTGAAGAGGGTATTCAATGGAACTTTCTTCCTCCCAGAGCACCTAACTTTGGCGGCTTGTGGGAGGCAGGTGTCAAGTCCTGCAAATTTCATTTCAAACGTGTCGCAGGAGTCTTGAAATTAATATATGAGGAATTTTATACTATCTTGCACCAGATTGAAGGAATTTTGAATTCCCGTCCTCTTACTCCTCTGTCTAGAGACATGGATGATTTGGAGGTTTTGACACCTGGGCATTTTCTTATTGGTAGGTCAATAACTACCATTGTTGGGCCTAATTTGACAAATGGTGAAAACAATCGATTAAATTCGTGGCAAAAACATCCAAAATGATACAAGTTATATGGAAAAAGTGTCAAAACAATTATTTAAGTACCTTGCAACAAAGAAATAAATGGATCATAAAGAAACAAAACTTAAAAGTTGGTGATATGGTTTTACTAAAAGAAGAAAATCTCACATTTTTTAAGTGGATTTTAGGTAGAATTGTTGATGTATTGTTTGGTAAAGACAATGTAGTAAGAATAGTAAATGTTAAAACCCATTCTGGCATCTATAAACGATCTATTTCAAAAATTGCTCTCTTGCCACTAAAAAACTGATATTCTTTTGTATGGTTAAATTCTAAGATGTGCATTTTGAAAATTTTATGTTTTACTTACATTACTTTAGCTTCTCTTTAATTCTGTTCTGTGTACTGTTGAAACTGAAATTCATCATTACTTTTGATATGTTTTGCTTGTATTTTTTACTGTTTATTTCATGTAATTGTAGGTATATTTTTTAAAGATTTGTGTATGTAATTTATATTATTATTGTTTGTTTTATTGCATTAGTGTTTGATGTCAAAAAACAAATGTGTACCTTTTTGAAATTGATATTTCAACGAGGGCGGCATGTTAAGTACTGTGCTCGCCAAATGTGGAAACCCTCACGAATTAGGGTTATTATTTTGTAACTATGCGGTACGTAGCCCGCCAGAATTAGATTTGATCGAGACATAGTTTGTGATGCAATGATGAATTGGAATAAACCGCTTTGTTATGGATAATCACTTCGTCATTTCTCGTCAAAGTTCTTACCGCACTCAACATCATACAGTCCATACCTTTTATCTTTTAGTTACACCGCAACTTATTTTATAGTTATCCCGCAAATTAAAGCTATCGATGGGATGCAACAACCAACTTCGATGGAGTGAATTATAATCCTTGTAGACACGATGATGACACGGATTATTTTAATTTAAGGCCAACATATTCTCCGATGCTCTTGGTACAGAAGATACATTGACATACAAGAGGTAACATTTAGAACCAATTTAAATGCGTGATAGTGAAATTACTGTAAATTACTGATTGTTACTGAAAGAACTAAGAGACCTAATGAAAGTCAAGAAAACACTATCGGAGATCATCATTAATATCTGAAGTTTTCTCTATTAGGCACAGTCTATGCTGTTTTAAATGAACAGCTCAGGTGTCGTCCTTGCATCTGACCGTGATTCAAAACTACGATCTCAAAATAGCCCTGATGTTGCTTCAAAAACGGGACGTCAATATAACTAAATTAACTACTTTACACATAGTAAGAAAAATACATCTTATTGGAAGATTTCTGAATAAGATGGTGATTAAATATGAATATGAGCTTTCGAATTCATTAGCTGCGTTTTCTTTTCTTTTTTCGCACTCTAAATAAAAATTCTATGCAGTCTAGCTTTATTGAATATTACTCGCATGATTCATTTATTTAATGGGGAATATCTGTCTTTCAATCAAAAAATATTTTCTCACATTCAAGGTAGGATTTTCAGAACAATAATTCGCGATATTCTGTTGTTCTATTAATTGTTAAAAAACAGGCCTTTACGGAACAAAATATTGCTTTTCAGTTATATTTTTAATTACTATAGTGCTCAGTTCTTCAGTTGTCGGAATTGTCAAAATTAGAGTGGCAAAGTCAGGAAATTTGTATTTTGAAAAGTGAATAAATAAACAAATAAAAAAAATGCTTACAATTTTAAATGCAAGGATTCACTCTTAGCATTTAACCAGAATTTAGAATTTGAAACCTAAATTGCTTGAATTTGGATATAAAAATAATTTTGAGACCAAAAATTGTACCATATTTAAATTTCGAATGAAACTGCTGTTAAATAAAATCCTTTAAGAGTTGGCCCATAGCAGACGAAGGCCGCGGTGGCCTAGTGGTAGGGTCTCGACCTCGGGACCGGAGGGTCGCAGGCTCGAAACCCGATTCCATTGAAGATTCGCCGTGTATGGGGCCTTTTGCACGCTAAATCATAGGGAGTGGCCGAACGCCCCCCCCCCCCGCTGGTGTGGTGCAAAAATACCCACACTAGCCCCGCCTTGCCAGCCGAGGTGTCGTCGTCTGACCGCGATTCAAAATTACGAGGTCCGCTCCTAAATAGCCCTCGTGTTGCTTCAAAACGGGACGTTAACCTAACTATAACAGACGAGAATTCTTAGTAACATTGGGACATCAATGTCTCTTGAAAACAGAAAATATGGTAGAAATTCCAGTACACATGGTAAAATGCCTCTGGACATTCACCCATTATCTGCTACTGTCCCTCTTTTGGATAGTTTGTTGCAAATGGAATTTTTAGCTTTGAATGTTGAGCTGACGGCTATAAAACGTACAAAACTTATAAAATCATCTTTCTAATTAAAAAGATAATTAATTTTAATCAAAAGTTAATTAATCAGTTCAATTAAAAATTTCAGAAATAGCATTTTCTTTCATATTTCATTCATGTTATCATATTATTGTAATTTTTTTGAAAAAGGAAATAATAGAGTTTTGGCAGGTAATGGTTCAAATGATGAGTCGCCACCATACTAAGGTCTGAATCTGGGCTATTGAGATCACAGCGCAATAAACTGTGCAATCACGGCAACAAGAAATAATACACTACTAGAGGTTTATACGAGGGCAGTTTAAAAAGTAAGATAACAAGCCTTCTGAGAGAAAACCTTTATTCATGAATTCAAAGAGATGCACACACAAAGTAAGGCACTGGTACTTATTACTTCTCCACTTAGTCACCATGGTTGTCGGAGCATTTTTCCCAACGGTACTCCAACGTAGCGAAACTGGCATAGCTTCAAGGACCTGGGGCTATGTCAAGATGACTTTCTGAACTTTGGTATCGATTTGACGGGATGGAAATCACCGGATATGGATTTGAAGATCCGAGCTGTAGGGAGGGTGTTCTAGTAACTCCCACTAATGGTGAACGTGCTTGGCCGCCCTGACCCTTGTTCGTCTCGTACATCTGTTCTTCCGTGCACTAAAACCACACCTGTTTTCGTGACATTACTCTCGCGCCGAATACTTCTACCAGTTGCTATGAATTTCAGCTGGAGAAGTTTTCTTTAGACTCAAAAACGTTATCACACTTCTTATTTCAATCAGCGGCCATTTTTCCGTCAACCTCTCCATCTTCTGAGACTTCGAAGCGTTACTGCATAATTAGCTCCAACTATTGGCTGCGTTCGAATGGTGTGATCGTCTCAGCTGTCAAGACAGACACGCACATGAGAATTTATGCATCCGTCAGAGCTCTTGTTACCTTAATTTTTGAAATACCCTCATATATGTTTGTGTATAAGTCAGAAAGAAATAAATTTAACTAACTCTCAAAGCACTTAAGAAAATGCTAACTAAAAATTATTTTTAATTATTGCATTATTACCTGATTTATACATGTCCAGCTATATGTGATATACATGTAGCTGGAAATAGGTCAACATTTCTGTGACACGATTTGATCCATAGACGCAAAAAGCGAGAGTTAAAAAAAGTTATGTGAGAAAAACAGTAGTGAATCAAAACAGCTAAAAACAAAACGACTTTTATTTGTCTACTAAAGAGTAGAATTTTTTCATTTTAATTGTTTTCTATTTTTTAGTTTTTAATCCATAATTCATTATTATAAATCTTATGGATTCTTGAAATTATTTTTAATTAACTGACGGGTAACAACACTTGTATGAAATAAAAATTTAATTACATTAATCGATTAATTGTTAATTTAGCTCTAAAAACAATGTAGTGTAATAGAGAACACGTTCAGTGTACAAAATTTCATAACTATAGGTCATCAGGAAGTTAGTGTAAAATCGATTACAATATTTCATCATTCTTCACGTTTTACAAACACGGAAAAGGTCAAGTTAAATAAAAGTTGCTAGAACACAGTAGAAATTAATGAAAAACCATAAGATTCACATTCATTGGGTTAGTCTTTTTATATTATGATATAACAGTTTACAAACCTCCTTCGGCGACCATATGTTCACCCGTAAAATTAATATCTCGTAGTTATATTACTGGTACAGTGAAGTAGTGTTTTTGAGATTTCTCTCGAAAATGGAGGGTGGTGGAGGAACAGGTGAACATTGATGATTTATCTAGGGGTCATAAACTTTCACATAAAATAAAAATTGGCAAAATGAGTACAGTGGTTGGAGCTGGGGGATTCTGTAAATGTTTATCTGTACAGAATATACAGTGAAGTAATGTTTTTGAGGTTTCTCAAGAAAATGGACAGGTGGTGGGGGAACAGGCGACCATTGATGACATATCTAGGCATATGAGTTTTCATATGAAATAGAAATTGGCGAAATAGGTCCAGTGGTTGAAGCTGAGGAACTGGCTCTTTTGTTTTGATAGTTATTTTAAATATTTAGATATGTGATTACAAAATTATAGTTAAAATGAAAAATAAAAATTTAAAACAAATCATTGATATAAAATTATATAATATATGATATTATATCGTATTTTATGAAATCATTGCTATAAAATATGATATAAAATTATGCTTAAAATAAGGGATTAAAATTTAAATAAAACATTAAAAGTATTTTTTTCAAAGAAGTATCTGATGAAACGTATTACATAATTGCTTAAACTAATTAGTTTAATCTAAAGAGTAAATTGCTCTTTAATTCTTATATAATGAATGCAGTACAGTGGAATATAATAGTTTGTAGAATAACACTAAAAATGAATATTTTTTGTTCCCTTAATTAAGTTTATTAGTCTTCGTAAAATATTAATTGCCTGGATTCCTAGAATTTCTAATTATTATTTTATTTTGCAGACCGTATGAGTTAACTAATATTTTAATGATTTTATTTTCAAAACTCAATATTTTAATTGAAATTTTTTTCGTTATAGTTAGTTCTAATATTAATTTCAAATTGGTTAATTTCCCACTTATAAGAAATTCAGTTATAGCAAATCTTAATTTAGAATATATATAATTATATATACAATTTAGGAAAGAAGATGGTATAGTTTTCATTAAACAAAACGTCGGTCGTTGTTAGTCAGTCAGTGAGACAGACAGGCAGGCAGACAGGGAGACTGACTTTCCTTACACAGATTGGTTCAAAATTTGATACAGATATATATTTTTAGCGGTTAAAATCATATATCAAATTTCATTCGTCTAGCTTGTTAAGCTCTTCAGTTGTCATGTTCATAAACAGACAGACACCATATTTCTAAACATATATTTTTGGATATAGGAAGGTCTAAGACGTGGCGATTCATCAAAAAATTTGGGATGAATAAATTACTTTTTCCCCCTACTCTTTGACGAAATTGTCTTTTATATTTAATATATTATTAAAGTTTAATTATTGTATATTATACTTTTAAGTATTCTATATTATTAACTGCATTTAGTTTTATCCCCCATTGCAGTTTCACTGCCAGAGAATATGAAAAACTTTGATTAGCCGTAGCAAATCATATTCACTGCAAAAAGGATTGTAAGAATCCATAAGCAAGAACTTATTCAATTTTTCATAAAATACTGAGATGGAGTTTCAGACAAAAAAATGGGACAGATGCTTTTGTACTTATCAATTTCAGTTTAACAACAAGTTGTCGGATTGCTTTAACTGAAATCTGGCAGATCAATGAAAAAGTTTGACTGACACACTGTATTGAATTTAAAATTTCAAATGCCGTGTAAGTTTTCATATTTTATTATGGTTTAAGGCAACTGTACTATCTCAAAAACCCAGATTAATGTCAGGATTTCGGTAGACAGTTTTTATAGAAGACCCTAACAACTTTTATAAAAACTTTAAATATAAAAAAATATCTTCGCTTTAACAAAATAACGAAAAACAGCGGGATGGTTCTCCCTTCGAGTTCTTGTAGATTTCCGAATTATGGCAAGATTTGTACTGTGCTTCGTAGAGTAGTAAAGGGCATCGAGTATGAAATTTGGTATAATGCCTTTTTCCTTTTACCGATTGGATCCAAAATGACGTAGATCTACCGCTTTGGTATAAAGATCACATACCAAATCGATCCATTCAGCTTGTTATCTTTTTTGAATTATGGCGTTCACATACATGCGCATAGACAGATAATCAAACTGTCAACTCTTTGACGGATTCTGTCCGAAATTCGATACGGATCTACAGCTTTTGTATAAAGACTACATACCAAACTGATCATAGACTAAGGATAGAGTTAGACTGCTCACGCTGTAGAAAAACCAGCATTCGGAGTGAAGCAAGCACCTGGGTAGAAATTCCACTCATCACGTGACTAAAGAGGAACTTCTTGGCTTCTTATCGCCACATTTGGCGAAGCGAGTATGAGGAGTGTTGGAAAACGAGTAGTGTTTCTACAAGTAGCGAAACGTTACTATTTTAGTTCATTTAAAAACTAACTCACGAACGGAAGAAATCAAAATAATTGGATTTTATGTGACTAGGAATTTCATTTGTTTTAAACCTTACACAATATAATACTTCAACTGACTGTAACAAAAACAAACTATATACTTAAACTTTTTAAATAAAAAAGTATTTTTATTTAAAGCAATAACTACTTAATTTCAGGGGCGTATATAAGGAGGCTGAGGCCCTCTCCGAAATAAATTGACTAGTTTTCCCGGCGAATGTTTTTTCCCCAAATATATCTCCTTTCTTGATTGCTTGGAAATCTGAAAAATAATCAGATAAATCTTTAAGACATGTCAATAATACTTTTGTTTTGGAAAATAATACTTGTAATAAAAAAAGCGAAAGAGAAATAAATAAAGAGTAAATAAAAAACACTAAATAAATTTTCAAACATCATATACACATAAATTAAAGAAAATTAAACAAAAAGAAGTTATTGAGTTCTAAATTTTATTAATTATACAGTTTCTTAGTTATATGCATAAAAGAAAATGTTTAAAAATATACCTAGAGATGAATTTTTACTGAAAATGAACTATGCTTATCTTTCTTACACACTGAAAAACATTCTACGTTTATTTCATAATCATAAAATTTTCTTTTCTTTTAAATAACACAAAAAAACACGAAAATTTCATAATGTAAGCAACTTCGCCAACACATAGCCAAATATCTCAATCTACATGTGTCTGATAAAATTCCATATTTTAAACACTAATAGGCACTTAAAACCTATAGATACTTCTAAAAGAGGATAATAAACAATTAACTTAAGAAAAGGATTAATTTCATACACAACAAATTGAATAATATCGTTTTCAATTGCAACAAACGCGACAGCTAAGAACTAAGACTTATTTTTGTGTAGCTATTTTGCATTAATAAAGCAAAAAAATCATAAAAATTTTACTTACCGATGAAATGGAACAGATCCTCCTTTGATAAATTTTTCTTTACACTCGTATGCACAACAGGATTTAACCATTTTCGGTGAATTTTCATGAGAACCTCAGCTGGCCTTTCTTACTCACGCATTGAAATAACAAAGGATTCCCGTACGAAGTGTCTCGGTCGCGTCCACGAGTCACGTGGCGAGGTGCTTGCTTCACATTGCAACCCTCCACAAGCAGTCTATTCGTATCGTAAGTCTATGAAACTGATCCATTCAGCTTATTAGCTTTTTGAGAAATTGCATTCACATACATGCGCATAGACAGATAATCAAACTGTCAACTCTTTGACGGATTCTTTCCGAAATTCGATACGGATCTACAGCTTTTGTATAAAGACTACATACCAAACTGATCCATTCAGCTTATTAGCTTTTTGAGAAATTGCGATCACATACATGCGAATAGACAGATAATCAAACGTGTCCGAAATTCGATACGGATCTACAGCTTTTGTATAAAGACTACATACCAAACTGATCCATTCAGCTTATTAGCTTTTTGAGAAATTGCATTCACATACATGCGAATAGACAGATAGAAAAATTGTCAACTGTTTGACAGATTTGACACAATAACAAAATCCAATGATAAAACCATACGTCAGATAATTGAGTTAGTATGTTCACATACGGGCAGAAAAAATCTTTTCATTGGTAGATTTCGTCCAAAATTTAATACAGATTCACACTTTCGGTGAAGAAACACACCAAATTTTATTTCCTCCTTGTTGAGTTATCACGTTAACAGACAGACATGCAGGCACCTAGACTCACACAGTTTCGAAAATTGTTCATTCGGACTCAAGGAGATCTAAAACAAAGATATTCTTCAAAATTTGAGGTCGAATTTTTCGTTATTACATTACTTCTCTTCATATACTGCGCATACAAGAAAATAAAAAATAATTTAAAAAAACCTGATAAAAGGACGAAAAAAAAAAATCGAATTCTACAAATGAAATCTTAATCTTCCTTTTGTGAATGAGAATATTTCTAATAAGTAAGCTAACTAGGATACCAACAACTGTCGTGTTTAAACAATTTTTAATTGCAAAAAATAGTTTCTTTCGAATTCGTTATTTTTCATCAAATTAGTCGTTATTTTAAGATAAAAAAATACGTAAAACCCAAAGCTGCCCAATTATTTAATTTTAACAGAAGATGTTTATGCCTATAAGGAATTTAAAGCGAAATAATCAAAAATATTTACAGAATTCTGATTATTATTACCTGTATGAAAGAATGAAAGGAATTTAGGAGACATGATCAAAAATATTTGAAGAATTCTGCTTGCTTAGTTAAAATTTATTCGTCAAAATATTTCTGTACCTTTAGAAAAAGATGCAATAAGATCAATATTAAATTAGTTGATTATTCATAATCAATTTTGAAGATTAAAAACTTAATTGATATAAGATTGCGCAATGCAGAGTTAGTAAATCTAATTAATTGACTATCATTTCAAATATAATTTTAACGAACTGCAGCTTATAAAACACTAGTATTTTAATTTCCGTCTCGTTCCCTACAGAATTTTGTAATAGTTTACTTCGTCTAAGTAATAGTTAAACGTTCTCCAAAAGTTTCACGAAGGACGCTGATGTACTAATGTTGAGTCAAAGTTAGTGATTGCGCGGTTCTAAAGTACTAATTATACTCACCACTTTATAACCAAAACGATCTCAAAATCCCAAGCCAGTAAGATCTTTCAAAATAATTCCGACTATCAATATGCTTTTAAGATAAGAAATTAGGAACGAACTTGACTTCTTGCGGAATTCGTTTCAAATTAATGAAAGTGCTCCTCACTTAAATAAAAGATAAACCGGAATTGTAGCATGAAGCTTCGGTTTTAGTTTTTGCAGAAGCTGTTTTCTTGGGAATTTACGGAAGCAACAGAATTGCAATTTGGAATCTGAGACGCAGCAGATTTGCAATCTGTAAATTTCGATTAGAGATGGGTAGGAGACGAAAAAAAGCATGTAGAAGGTAAAAGCTTTTCTAGACACTCGATTTCTATGCAAATCATTCCGAAAAAAACCAATGTTTTATCTCCAGTTACATGAGTGTGCACTTTCTCAATCATATCAGAAACTTTTTTGCAGAAATATTGCTTAATTTAAGAAGCGTCATCTAAAGTGGTTCTATCGATTTGAAAACAAAGGTATTAAGTGTATCATTCTATACTTTGCTACTAAAATAAAATAAAACATAACAAATACTTAACAATTTTATTGTGGTTTTAAATATCTGATAGGGGTGACGCTTGATTTGGCAGAAATTAACTTAAACAAGAGTTTAAATAATTATATTCACTGCCTTTAGGTAATTCAGCATGATAAAAATAATCGGTTATCAGAAAAAACAAAAGCAGCACCATTACGTTCTCGCGTACAATGCACAAAGAAAAAGTATTGTAACCATAAACAGACTGGGTCTGAAAATTTTGATGAATCTCCACTTTTAGACCTCTTTGAAATTAGAAAAAATATTTTTAGAACTATGTCTGTCTGTCTGAGAATACGATAACTCAAAAAACAAAACGCTAGATGAATAAAATTTGGGAAGATGAATAATGCTTTTCATATATTTATGATCCAATCAGAGGAAAAAGAAAAACACAGGAATGAAACGAATTATCGTAAAAATGAACGGAATTGTATAGATGTTTCAAAACACGACTGGGAAAATAACAAATGAAATGCTTTTGAAGTTTTTCTTATTTCTTTACAAACTGCTTTTACAAAATTAATTATAATGCAAACCATTAGATCCAACTCGTTGTTTATAATGTGTTTTAAAGCAGTTATTTATTTTAAACAAACGGTTTGTTTTTTTCAAAATTAACGAAAAACTTCCAGAAACTTATAGTATGATCGAAACTGAAATTAACCATGAATGCTATCTTGAGTGATAGAAGCTTATAACTCAGACATAATAAGGGATCAGCTGCAATCAGAAGAAGAAAAAGGCAAAAATTCTGATTTTTGAATTACTTAGTAATGAACAGAGTGTTCAGTTTTATTAAGAATATTGCACATTATAAAAAAAACATCTTTAAGTCAAACTAATGTGGAAGATAAATGCCTAATACATATAGATAATTCAGAATTACCAAATTTACATCTCGGTAAACGTCTTTCTTGTCTCTTTTTACATAGATTTATGCAATAAGAAAAACGTAACAAACGTAAAGCACAAATCTTTTACCTGAAATTTAAAACTCACGAAGTTAGACGAACGTCAAATGAAATCTTTCATTCGGATGAAAAACTTAAACACGCAGAAGTCCTGATGAATTTAAATTGTTATGCTAATTATACTTGAATTTTTGTCACTTTAAACCTTTGGAACATCTTGAAACATCATTCCACAAGCCGCCTTTTATTTAATAAAAAAATACAAGAAATCCATTACTTTTTGAATCTGAGCCAGATAATTTAATCGTTTTGTGTAACTCAAGACATAAGATGAAAAGTTGAATATTCAGAATATCTTATTTTTTTAAAATTGTATGGAACTTATTTTTTCCCCACAAAAATATTTCTCCTGCTTTCAATATTGATCCTGATTACGCAAACATTTGACACTAAGGTCTGCTTTTCAAATTTCTACTTTTATTTTTGTATCTTACAAAAATCGATTGGTGCAAATGGGGAATTAAGAAAGAAAAGAGATTAATTTTACCTTTTTTTAAATCTTTAACGGAAAGACTAAACTTTGAAGAAAGATTATATCAATGTCTGAAGTTCCTTCTGTCCCTAATTGAAAAAAAATCTTTTTTCCCCTCACCGATCGTAAGAAAAAAAATTGGATAAATCTTTCTACATCGATGAAATGTCAATCTTTATCCGTATGTGGAGTTTCAAATATATATTTCCTTAAGTCATTAAGTGATGGTATTTACATAATATCATGTACACATTATGCGTTACATAATAGCATGTACACATTATTCAATGAGTACAAAGTATGCGTGCAAAGTATTAATGTTTGAAATGTCATCTGTCTGTTTAACAAAAGAAGTCGCTTTTTTCCCCCCTGACTGATCGTATGAAAATGTTGATATTTTCTCCACAGAAGAAGATGTCATCCGTATGTAGATATCTTGTTCTATATTTTCATACCACATAATGAGCCAGTGATAACGTATTCAAAATACCATGGACTTCAAGCAGTATAACATGTATATATTATTTGAAAAATTGTTTACAAAATGTGTTGAATGGAGAAAAATGTGCAATATGGTGTTTACGCAGTGTTCGATAATTTAAAATTAAAAAATAAAAATAATATGAAAATATTTAGTTGGTTTCAAAAATAAACGGGTTCATATTTTTTTATTAATTTACTATCAAAATTTCTCAGAAATTTCATTTGAATAGATATCATCACAACAAATTCCATCAATGCACATAAAATTCAATTTTAATCTAAGATTGTTAAACTTAAAAATGCATAAAGTGCAATTTTACCAAACTGTGCGAATAACGCTAATCTGAGAGAAGCGTAATTTTAACCTACTGGTTGATTATGTGGGAAGTATTTTACTAATTACAAAATATTTCTCACATCGGATGGCGTCCTAAAATCGTAATACGATACTGTAATACTAATGAAAGCAAACATGTGTCTTTTTATTGAATCTATAGGGCATATCGTCGTATCTGCTTTTACCAAATTTCATACAGATGTACATTTGAGGTTGATAACACGGGAGCAGCACTTTTAAAAAATTTCAATTAGTATTTTAATTAATTAAAAATAAAGCAAAATTTTGAAGTTTTTGACTAACAATTTTCGAAAGAGAAAAAGTCTCTCCTCGAAATTGCTGCTTTTAAATTCAAAATACAAATTTTGCAATGGCAACATGCATAGCATAGTACATAACATAGCATAGTTTTTCAATTAAAAAAGTTTGAGCATTCGTTTCCAAAACTTTTATATTTTGTAGCATTCTTATTATTTTAAAATTCACTCTACTTTCATTGTTTCATAAGATTTTAAAATCGAACGGTTTCTTGACAACTCAAGTTTTGAATCTTTATGATTTTATTGCAAACTAAAAATATCAATTTGTTTCCTATTTAATTTCACTTTTGCTGTAACAAACGAAGGCATTTAAAAAGTCATCTTTTTTAATATCTATCATCAATTTCTGATTTTTTTCAAATTTATTATTTATTTATTTTACAATTGCGATTTTTTTTCAAATTTTCAAATTTGTTCACTTTTGAGCACATCTGGTATGAAATAAAAAAATTACAGACTTTTCTGGTCACACAGTAAGTTTCTATATTCAACAATAAAAGGCAAGTATTCCAATACATTTTTTGCGAATCTTTTCGATAATTGTAGAGTTATATTTCTATTGTCTTTTAGAGAAAAGAATGGTGAAATCAATCAGAAAATGCTAAGTAGTGCATTGTATTCATGATAACAATGTTCACGTCATTAATCTTTTGTAATCTGACCAAATATTTACGTAGGTGTGATTTTTATGTTTGCTTTATGAGATAAAACATTCGGAATCGTTGAATTGAAAATTAGCTATTGTATTTCAGAAACACATTTTAAGGTGAAATGGGAAGTAAATTAGAATGGTAATTTCTATCTTTTATTTCCAAATTTCCTATTTAGCTAAACAAAGCTGCTTTGAAATGTTCAAAAAATAACAGTTTCGATAATCTAAATCAACCGAGAAAAGCACTATTTGCTGATTTTTGTTAGGAACTCAATATTGGCGTTTTGTTGTACAAAAGGATATGTGTAGGATATGTATGTAAATAAGCTAGAGTTGACAGTTCTTGCGGAGTGCAAATATTCTCATAAGCATTAAAAGTCTTTTATTGCAGATTTAGTCTGATTTTAAGTGCTTTTATTTAACACAATTTATTTCATGTTTGTAAGAATGAAATTTTTTTATCGATTTTTTACGCTCTTATAGCTCTTAGGATTCTGAAATTCTGTACAAAACTGTGTTTCGGATTGCAAAACAATATTTTAATATTTTCAGGACATAATTGTCAGTTTATCAATTAATTATAATTAAGTTCCGATACCATATCAGTGGAGATGTTTGTTGTTGAATTTGAGAAAAAAATGATAAAAAGAAACTCAATGTTCATAATAATTTATTACGAAATGCATTAAAGACTAAAAGTAGAAGATAATAAAATACAAAAATCCTTTAAAAACACTTTTTTTAGTTAATATTTATTAACAGTATTTTATTAATTAAAAGTATTGACATCTAAACAAAATCTAAAAATGCAAGGCACTGAAAACAGTATTTTAAAGAAATTAAGCTGCAGTATAAATAAGAAAGGAAATTCCTAAACGGTATAAAAATATATTATCATATATTAAAAATATATATGATTAAAATTACATTTTCCACAGAGTATTTATTTGAGCAACACACTTGAACTATTTTCTTTAATCATCCCTATGTTTGATTAAAGTATCCGACTACGTTCGCAGGCCTTTTTTAATATTTGAAACAATATTTTTATGTTTTTATATGATATTTATTTTTAAACTTAATAAATCATACAAAAAGTTATATAAATTAAATATTTGAAAAAAACTTTTTTTTTGCACTAAATTTGAATTTTTTAACACTCTAGGTCAAAAGCAAATGAGCAGAATGATAAATACTTTAGTATACATAATTATTTAACTATTGGCTGGGTCCTGAAGCAAAAGGTTTTCAAAATCTCAAAAAACATGTAAATTATAAAAGTTTTTGTGTCAAATCATAATTTTTTTTAGAATTTTGGCATTTCTTCAAATCTCAAAAGCTACATAACTTTTTAACAGAACACCATTGCACTTATATTTTGGTTCATTTCTAGACAGAATCATAAATAAAATGCGTGACAAATTTCAGGCGGATCTTTTAAATTGAATTTTAGTTATCGTGTTTGAAAAATGAAAAATTTGGGGGAAAAATCACATTTAGAGAAAAATGAATTTAAAGTTTATGTTTTTAATTTACAATCAGAAGGAAGAAGAATTTTCTTCAATACTCCCCAGTTTTGTAGGGTAGTCCTTCTTTTTCGCCAGCATAGTTCATTTAAATATTTTTTCACTGTTGGAAATTTTTTCTTCGTCGTTTTCTTGAGCCTGCTGAATCATTATCGTTATCTAGCATTCAGTCGTCGTCGACAAACTTGAATATTTTTTCAGTCGACTAATTTGAGTATGCATGTTAAATGATCTGGAGATAATTTTAGTGATTAATATTGGTCATAAGTACAATTTTTGAGCGTTTTTTTATGTGCGTACATTTCATGTACTACGTATATTATAAAAAATCACAGCATTAATGGAAAATCAAGATATTGCAATAATTCAAAATTAGCTAAATTTGCAACAATCTCATAGAAAACAAAGAAATTCACACTAAAAATCTTACAAAATAGTATCCGGTATACGGAAAATAGTACAAAACATAAAGAAACAATAAAATTTAAATTTCTTAAGTAAAAACAAAGAAAAATTCTTCTTCATCGTATTGTTTACTATTCCATATTTAGCTGTTATGTTCTACAAAAATGCCTCTAATTTCATTTCTCATGATCACAGATGTAAGATAAAAACTCTTTTGAAAACTGGAAAGAATTGGCTTTCAGATAAGACATTAAAAAATTGTAATGTTCTGTCCAAAATGGGTTTTCAACGTATGCGGATACCTTAACATCCATATTTTTGATTAAAATAACACTGTTAAGAAGCAGTAAAGTTGTTTCCCTGACATTCTAATCTTATGGCAGGACAGAGAGTTTTACAGAGGTTTTACTTAAGCCAAGTTAATGAACCCCGACCTTGGCGACTGGGTGACAAATTTGGCTACAAAACGAAGCTTTTAGAAAATACAAGAAATATGGCCCTATCTCTACTAGGAACGGAAATATCAAGAACCTTCGAGAGGATGTGACGTCACATCCTGTCGGAAAAGGTATAAATACCGGGAGATTACCAAGTTAGCAGTCTCTTTGAAGTTTTCACCGCAGTGCAAGCTGGTGAACTAAAATACGCTGCACGCTAGTGAAAGTTCTGTTACTGATTTAATTAGTCATCTGCTGTCTACTTGTGTTATAAAGTTATACAGTTCTGATCAAAATCATTAGAACGCTACAGAAAATTTTACACTTTTTTTTACAGAAAATAAAGTTATTTATTTCTCAAATATGTTAATTTATTATTAATTCGATTACATTCATTAGAAAAAACTTCAAATAACTAAAACTTTATCGCAAAATAAGTCTAAAAATGATTTTTATTTCTTATCTCTTCAAAAGGGAATTTCTGATTCAAAATTAACCATAAATTTTAAATGGGATTGACGTGTATTTTAGGTCATTATCTTTCTGAAACATATACCGTCGACACACATTCAAATTTCTGATGGATTTCTTCAGATTTTGGGACATGATATCGAAGTAGATACTTACTGTCCTTTTACAGTTGAGCATCACAATTTCACCAACACCTTCAGAGGGAAACAACCCCATACCATCACATTTCCGTCTCAGTGTTTTACTCTCTGTAGAATATTCATCATTTTAAGAGCCTCACCTGATTGTCCTCACACTCTTTTACGTTTTTCTGATCCAAAAGATCATAAGACTGCCCCAGAATTGTGAAACCTCGAAATGTGTTCCTTTGCAAAAACCAAGCGCATTGCCATGTTTTGTTCTGAGATGTATTGAAATTGTATGGTCTTTTTCTTTGGATAAAACTTATCAACCCAGGGTTTTTGATTATAAGGCAAATTGTTACAGCTCACTCCATTCAATTTGAAGTCTTTCACAATCTCTCTTGACGATATATCGTCCTTTTTCTGTGCAAATCTTAAATTCATAGTCTTCTCTTATACTTGTTTTCGGTTTCTGTCTTGCCCTCTCTTGTTTTAGATTGATCCTGTCGTCTCATACTTCTTTCACAGATAGTAGCTACAAAACATTGGCAATTTATACTTTTCTGCTAGGTTTTCATATGATACACCATCTTTTCGATCGTCATTGTTGTTGTGACGAGGATCAAAAGAAATATTTTAGCTCTTGGGCACTACTGTTTGCTTGACTGCTTCATAGACCAAAAAATAAATTACCAAATCTGCTAAAATTATTAAAATTTATCAAAATAGAAATAAATACAGTTCATACTCACTTAAATATAACTTTCGTCATCAGTTGTTCGAATAATTTTGAACATCTAGAATATATCTAGAATCTGTTTAAAGCAATAATTCTTTGTAAGAAGTAGTGATATTTCATGAAATAATTAAAACTTATATACATTTATGGAGGATGAAATAAAGATAATTTGATAATTTTATGAACAAAAGATGGAATTTTAACAGTCCGCTCAAATAATTTTGGACAGCACTGCAAAAGTCCTGATTAGTTTTGCTATCTGTGCTACGTTTTGTTTTCTGGAATATTCGTGGAATAAAGAATTATTATTTTTATTTTTATCCTGCTTAATGGACTTCACGTTCATTCATCAGACGATATTTGTAACACTACTTTCTACTTTTTATAAAACTAACATGAGCGCGTTTTAAAACTTGAAAAGAATTTATCTGATGCATTTCCATGATCATTTTGGGGATATTGGCAAGTGATATATACAAGTAAACATTTATGCTAATTTGGAGGAAAACTTGAGAAATGATGAAAAACAGACATGTAAAGTTTTAAACCAATTAAAACATATTCCCTTTGATTAGTCTCATATCAGAATCAAATGTGTTTGCTTGCTATAAAAATAGCTTTTTTTAATAATGTTTTGAAAGTTTGTTTTCCCAAAGAGTGAAATGAATTAATTGTTTTTAAATCCACTTGCTACAATTTTTTTAAGATTAAACTTTTTTCTATTCCCCAGTCTTTACATTACTGAGAATCATTTAAGGTATAAACAACATGCTGCTTATGTGAAATTCTCAGAATAAAAGCAATTAATTTAATAATAAAAGCAATCCAAACTGATTTCCTGTTTTCAAATCTGATTTTGAAATAACTATTTCTGTCAAACGTTGAAACATTCATGTGTAAATACTGCGCTTGAAATGCTACCGCTTTAGAGCTCTAAAAATAACACGCTTTTGAGTAGTTTCTCCGAAAGGACTGTTTTTGAAAAAAATCTATTTAGGGATTTTCCGTTTGTTTTTCATCTACTTTCATCTGACAAGTCTTAATTTGTGAGATTTACAGTGATGAAATTGCTAGAAACATTCCTCAGAAATTTTAAAACATAGTATTTCTCAGAAGCTTCTTTGAAAATCTTTTAGAGACTTTAATTTGAATATTCGTTTTCATTTGAATTTAAAAAGACCTGAAATTCTCTTTCAATTTTAGGTATTTTATTTGAAGATTTTTAGTTTTTCTTTTCTTTATAATGCAGAAAAGTTTGTATAAAATGTTTGATTTCAGTTAAATTAAAAGATATTAAAGATTCAAATATAAGCTATGAAAATTTGTAGTTTATTTCTTCTTCCAGATATAAATCGGAAATTCAGATTTCGTAAATAGAAAGTAAGGGACTCCAAGTATCTCCAACGTGGTGAATATGTCTAAAAGATTCTCTGATAAATAGTATGGACGAATTTTTTGTTTTGTTTATTTGTATTAAGTTGGACTTCCACCACAACTACCGATTTCCGGTGGTAATGCTAAGTCAATGGGAATCTTCAAAATTTCAACACTCTGTTTGAAGATGTTAATTAATGCTTACGGCTTGTTTGGCGATTAAATTTTTAACCATACGATTTAGGTAATTACAATCGTCCCATATGCCCTTTTAGGAGCTTTTTTCAACAGATTTAAATAAAAATTATTGCACGAACTCAAAGAACACAGAATTCAACGCTTTATGTACTAAAGAAAGAACTGATTCGAACATGGCAGATATCCAAATACTTGATACAGTACTTGATGTATATCCACTTGATACAGTATCCAAACAGATTTGGTGATTGCTTAAATCGGAGGGTTATCGGGAAACGGTCTGTGAATCCAAAATAAACAAACCAGAAAACTCGCCCATATTGCCAAATATTAAACCATTGACTATGATAGAGCAAAAGTGTAAATAATGTGAAACTCGCGAGTGACTTGACACAGTAATGTGTGGGAAAAGATGAATATTATAAATCGAAATGACTCGATATGTTTTTTAAGCTTCATATTTTCTTCCGCACTTTTACCTGTATTTATAAATTTCAGACATTTTTAGATTCTGCAATTGGCACCATTAGATTATTATTCTACTGCTTAATTAACTGTTCCCACTTGATTGCAGTCCAGTACGTGTTTAAAACGATGATACGATTTTTTATTTTCTGGTGAGTATCTTTACACATCCATGCTAATAGCAATATGAAACAAAATGGCCAGATGAAAGTCTCGAATATGGTAAACTGTAAATGGGTTTGCAGTGATATAAGTATATAGGTGTTATGTGAATATATGTTTTTTGAGATACAAGTGAATACCTGTTTTTGGAGATCTAAAAGAATAGTAATTGTATTTTAAAGTAGATCAGAAAATTACTAAATTATTTATCAAATACATTAATTATTTTATAGTAAAGAAGATATTTTTACTGCACCAACCTTCTCTTTGTTAACTAAAGAAACGTAATACTAAGGTGACCAACATTTTTCAAATGAAAAGGATGACAAAAATAAATTGAAGATAAAAAATATCATAAATAAAAGAAACATTTTATTCATTGCAACCAATAATACAGAATACACTATAATCCGATAAATGCATAATAAAAACATTTATTGTACACGTTTCGAGAGAGGACAGAAGGAGACTGCCCTCCTTAGAGGAGATACCTTAGTTGAGGTCACCTCAGTAATACAGTGCTCTTTCAATGATGAGTAAACAGTATTTCAAGACACGTATTATCATCATATTAGTGTTTCTGCCTTTTCCTTTTAATATGAACTACGTTATTTCTATGAAAAAGAGCTCCATTTTGCATTATTTTATATTGCAAAGATTATACGCCTTATGTGTGTTCATTTCCTTACCTCACTTCAATAGTTTTGTATGTAAACTGCTTTTCTTTTTCAAACATATTGTGTTGTATGAAATTCGCAATAAATCAAAGTGCAGGAGTGATTTTTAAGATAGAGTAGAATAAACTAATATTACGTGTCGTACAAACTAACTTGATTACTAATCTGCAAAGAATTTGTGAATTATTCTTTATGGTTCTTTAAAATACCATTTTCAACATTATTATAAATATATAATAAATCAATAAATAGAGATCAGTAAATATTATTGATGGCTTATTCCTTTTCGTCACAAAGCATATAAAAGTTAAACAAATGACCATATTGTAAGATGAAATTTCTTCGTATACTGAACAAAACTGATGATTTATTTCGTGATAAAACTGAAAAAAAAAACAAAATTAAAAATTTAATTACCTTTAAATAAAACCCGAATACAAATTTGTTGTGCGATATGTAATATTTATTTTAAAAACAATTCTTTGGCATATGAAAACATTGATTTCTGCACATATATTATCTTCATGCGTCAAAAAGTGAATATTTTACATTTAAACTCTCATAAAATTTAAAATCGCTTTTTGGTAGTATTCCTTGTCATATTATAATCTATAATTAGTTACATATTTACCTTTCAGAAAGCTTTTAAATTTACACGCTTCATAATTTAAAGTGCTTTGTGAAAACCAAAAATCTTAATATAAGCAAATGAAACAGTTCACAAGATATTTGCTACTCATTATCATAAACAGTGTGCTGTATTCTGAAACTCAAAAATAAGATGGAAAAAAAAGAAGAAATATTCCTCAAGAAATTAGTGCATAACAAACAAAGTAATGCCAGGCAAACATAATAATTTCATGCACACTACATTCAAGACTCTCATAAATTTTTACCATGTGTCTAGTGTACCTATGTGTCTGGTATACATTTATTATCTGTCTTGTTTCTTTTTCCTTAAAAGAGCCATAAAACACCACAGTTTATGCAAGGAAAGTCTTCCCGGAAACAAGAACAGAGATCTTCGGAAAGTTTTCTGGATAGTTTTAGGCAGCGTACAGCATAATAGGGTTGTAAATTATAGAAGTTAAAGGGACAAAGAGCTCAGAGAGAATCTAGAGCGGAAACACTTCATCCAAAGAACAAATAACTATTTTACGCATGAAAAAGCGGTCCGAAATCAACAGTAAAGCGGAAATGAGGGCGGTTCAGGGACCTCTTAAAATCTATAAACATTGCTTCTGTTGGAGTTTAAAATCCACTTCAAAAACTGTAACATCGAAGATATTTTCCCTCGGTTTATACCTTTGGTTTGTTGCTTCAACTGATTTCCGCTTAAAATGTTTTTTCATACACGTATATTTATAAAATTCATTATGTGTTGTCTTATTCGAGTTCAGTAATGAAGTAAAACGAAAATCATATACAGTACCGCTAAGTCCGTTGTCACCCCAATAATTTCTGAACGGCAAGAGCTATAGTCATAAAAGTGGGGTCTAGTATAGTAAAGTTGCAATGCGCTACGCAAGGAAACCGCTTACCTGGCGGCAAAATTCGGAGTTAGCGTTCTTATCTCAAAAACGGTACAAAATACGGGAAAAAGTCAATCACAAAGTTGTTCAGCATCATCGATTTATTACAAAAAAACATCTTGCTCAAAAAAATGTGAATGAAAAGCACAAAACACACATTTGTTGATCAAACAGCGTTGAAGAAAACTGCACTTGCCGGAAATGAGGCTCATCTATCTGTCATGCTCAAAATGGTGTCCTTCAGCAATAATACACATCTGGACACGGGACTGCACTTCCCACTGCCCCTTGTACAACATGGCAGGTGACACGCTGGCACAAGCATCCGTAATACGGTTTCGAAGTTCCTACAATTTTCGTGGAGGGGTTGCATACACTCGCTGTTTGATGTATCCCCACAGAAAAAAGTCCAATGGGTTCAGGTCAGGCGAACGTGGAGGCCATTCTACGCAACCACCATTCCCGATGACTTGTTGCTGGAATGTGTCCCGTTATGTACTGTTGGACACTTGATACCTTGCGTGGAGGGGCACCGTTGTGTTGGAACCATACATTCCGGAGGTCACTCAACGGCAAATCCTCTAGAAAATCGGATATTACGTCCTTCTTTTTTCTTTTCCTCCGCGTTATGTCGCGTTACAATTTTGGGAGTTGCGAACCAAACAAATATGAATTTAACGCCTTCTATTTTTAACATTATTGTACGGAAGGTGTCTTCGCTTACTAAATCTGTGATGCTGAACAACTTTGTAATTGACTTTTTTCCCGTATATTGTAAAGTTTTCGAGATAAGAACGCTAACTCCGAATGTTGCTGACAGGTGGCGCTGTAAGCGGTTTTCTTGCGCAACGCATGGCAACTTTACTACACTTAGACCCCACTTTTATGACTATAGCTCTTGCCGTTCAGAAATTATAGGGGTGACAACGGACTTTAGCGGGCACATTGTATATATTATGATATTATGCTATGATAGTTTAAAAGCTGTTAAGGTGAATATTACTCAGATAATTTGCGGGTTATCCGATTTGTTTGTTCCTTTAGAGTGGAATCATCCGCAAAGTAATAGTTTTCTGAACTTTACCTAGGTCAGTGGTCGGCAAACCGCGACTCTTTAGCCACTTGTATGCGGCTCGGCCACGAATAGATTTCGACTAGGTACAATTATTATACTATCTGGTTTTATTTAATGTTGGTAGCTAATTTAATCCAACTTGTAAAAAGATGGTTCTTGAAAAGAATTTGGCTCTCAAAAGAAATCTTAATTGTCGTATTTCTGATCTTTGGCTCCCTTGACTAATGAGTTTGGCTACCACTGATCTAAATGATATGGGCATTAAACGGATTCCGAATCTTTAAAGCGCAAATGCTTCTCTGTCATCAAAAAATAAATAACTAATATTGTGATTAACAGTTATCAGTATTACATTCATTCATTCATTTCACCAAACCCTCTTTTTCTAATAAGCCCTTTTGGTTCAGGAGTGTTCTTAAAAATCAAATGTCCCTTTCCCGTCTGGATAGGGTTTGCACTATTTCTAACGTTATTTGTAATAATCTTAAAGTTTAATTACTTTTTTACTACTCTCCCTTTTGGTGTGTAGGCCCATTTTTATTTGGGGGTTTTTGGTGTTTTTTCGTGCAATTTTTCGCTTTTTGGATGCAGCTCTTTCTGCTATTTGTACGCTCCTATCCGAACCCTTTTTACACTCCTGCCAAAATTCCTTGTCTTATGAAATTTTTAAACTCAGTTTCGGGTTGGACCTTTATTTTTGGAGGCTTCCTCCAAATATGGCCCACTCCCTGCTTTTTATTTTTTGAGATATTTCGTTTTTGGGGAGTCGTTGGATCCCTAGTAATACTTCTTATGATTAGACTTTTGAACCTTTTAAGACGTTGCATCTTTTTTGAATTTTATTGTTTGTTGTGTTTCTTGGTTTCGGATTGCGTTGGCAATGTTTACTAGTTTAAGTTAAAGTTAATTTGAAGTTAAAGTTAAATTCTGTTATTTTAAATACTTAAATTTGGTTTGTTTTCGTTTTCATTTTGTTTATTTGGATGGTTTTTTTTTAGTTTATTTGTGGATTTGAGTTTGTAATTGTATTTTTTGATGATTTTTTGGTGTTTTGTTGCCTTTTCGGGGTTTGGTGTTTTAATTTTGTTTAAAGTAATATAGTATTTGTTTTTATGTGGTGCCTCTGGTTGGTTTTCATTTGTTTATGATGTTTATTTCGATATTTTGTAATTACCCTTATGCATTTGAATCTTTTATATTTAATTGTCTATATTTTTCTTTTGTTTCTCCTTGCTGGGTCTGGTTGTAGTGTGCATTGGAGGCTGTTAATTTGTAGTGGTATTTGAGACGTGTTATTTTCATGTGTATTTTTAACCGTCCCGCTTGTTTCTGTTTTATTTGGTAGGGTGCATGATTGTTTGCTTGGTATGATACTTTCTGTTTTGTTTACTTGTATTGATTTTCATGAAACTTTCTGTTTTGTTTGTTTCGGTTTATATGAAAATTTCAGTTTTGTTTGTTTTAACTCAATGATATTTTCGGCTGTGTTTAAATTGCTTTATATGAAATTTTCGTTTTGTTTATCTTGCTGGCTTTATGTAACCTTCAGTTTTGTTTGTTATCACTTTTGGTAATTTTCAGTTTTGTTTGTCCTGATGTTCGGATTATTTGATGTTATCTTGCAATGATTTAATTGGTATTTTGTGCGTCAAATGCCTTTTGCCTTTGGGACTTTTGTGACCTTTTGGTCACTACCCCCTACCCACGGGGTGTTGTATATATGTTCCTCTGTGTTTTTGTTTGTGTTCTTCGGTTCGTTTGCAGTTGTGTTTTTTGTAATGATGTGAATTTTATTTTGCTCTTGTCCCAGGTGGGCGTTTTGTAAATATGTTTTCTCTGTATATTCTGCTTGTACTATCATAATGTATTCCTATTCTGTGGAAATTTTTCTCCGTCCTGGTGATTATGTATCATTTTCTGTTGGAAAAATGGATGCTGTTTCGGGGGGGTTAGGCTCTTTTGTTCCTTCCGGGGCTGTGGTTGGCTCTCTTTCCCCGGCGGCCCTTGTAGTGTCTTACACCCTGACGGGTAGGCCGGCCGCCGTGGGTCAAGAAGAAGAAGAAGTATTACTTATTTACGGTTTGCTGATTATTATTAATAATATTAATAAAGGAATTAATAAATATTATGCTTCAACAATTCGCTCCGTTGGTTTGACAAGGTTCTAACTGACATTTTTGCCGAAATCGAGATTATTAGTTTATGATATTATAAGTTAGATCTATAAAATTAACTGACTCTAGTTAAATTCTAGTGGTAAATAAACGAACTACTAGTTGTCCATGGTTCTATCAATGCGATATTTATACTTTTCAGTTTGACAAAGCTCTAACAACTGCGTTTTTTCCGTGAGAAGGTTCTATATGCTTTTATTTTGACCACTAATCAGCTGTATCATTAGTCTAGAAGGCTATGATTGTTTGTTTGAGCACTAAAGAGGATTTCCATTCATTATAATAGAACAAAGTTAAATTCATTGATATAGCAACATGGGAAATAAGTTGAACGATCTAGAAAGTTTTCCCGATTTATTCAGTGGCACAGGCAATGAAACTGATTTCGTCCATTCCACATCAAGTGAGAGCAGCAATGACAGTTTCATTCAGAGTTTGAAGTATGTCTCTTTATTGTAATATTTAATTATTTTGTAATACGGTATTTTTAAGGAGAATAATATTTGCGCATATTATATTGCATAAACTATAATATAAACCTGCACTGTTAGCCTACTATTTCTAATCACGCTCTTTATTACCTTTTCTGATAACTGAAGGAAGAAGAAAGGGCGTTTAACGCTTAAAGAAGTGCCATCACCCAAGTCAGATTAGCCGAATCAAACTAATATAAATTATAATGTAACTTCAGCCGGAATCGAAGACAAAGAACAAATTGATGTTCCAAGCACAGAGATTAATGAGTAAGTTTAGTTTTGTGAGTTGTCAATGTTTGGTGTGCCGCCTGGAATAGCCTAGGCATACGGCTTTTAAGAGAAAAAATGTATAAAAGAGAGACTAAATAAAAATATAAACTTTTATAAAGGTAAAGTTACTCCTGTCACTATATTTTTAGTTTATAATTTAAGTTAATTTTCATTTGTTGAATATTTGACCATAACATGGTGTTAGTTTTTATTATTCTTTTCATCTCAGAAAGGGAACATTTTTTTGACTTAAGAATAAAAACCCCTTCGGACTATACAATGCATTCCCTGCAGTAAAATATTTGTTTCAAACTCGGTATTAATGATTTTTTAAAATTGTTTTTAGAATACAAGAACGTGACCAAACCCCAAAGAAATCTAGGAAAATTGTGGCTAATCCTATGAAATGGAAGCGTAATGCAAGGAAAATAGATCACCAAACAGGCAAATCTTACATAAACAAAAGGGGGAAATTGTGCCAGAAAGAAGAGTGAAAACATTGAAAAACTGTAATTTTCAATGTAAATTTAAGTGTGGGGAAACTATTTCAGACACAGAGCACTCAGATATTCACGATTCATAATATTCCTTAGGCACAGCTACAGGAAAAAGGCATTTTCTTATAGCACAACGTGTCGATTGTTAACGGAAGAGATTGAGAACGGAACAACGAGTCGGAGCGGAAGATGTTGAGTGAATGGAAGATGAAGACGAAGCAGATAATGAGATGAAAAAAAGAAAAATTAAGTCATCAAGAAGGAAGTTTTCCTTTAAGTACTTTTATTATTTGTGAAGGGAGAGAAAATACAGGCATGCAAGTCTTTCTACCTAAGAGCATTATCTATACCGCAAAAGCCAGTATACATTGCACATTCAACTAAAAATGTAGAAACCAACACACCAACCCAGGACCAAAGAAGAAAGAACGCAAATGGTAGAAGAGTACCCAAAGGAGATCCAGTTTTAGAAAGAGTACTCATAAAATCCTTCCCCGTAGTGGAGTCCCATTACTGCAGGGCTCATACAAAAAGAGAATATCTGGGTTCTCATCTCAGTATTGGGAAAAAAATTGTCCTCCAGCAGTGTTGCACTGAAAAAATAACTGCGGTTAGAAAATCAATGTACTACATAATTTTTATCACGGAGTTTAACATTGGATTTCACTCCCCAAAAAGCGACAGATGTGACCTTTGCGAGAAATTCAAACTCAAACACTGACGGATGACATTAAATATGAGTATGATGCGCATCAAACGTCGAAAATGAACAAGCGAGAAGATAGGAAAGAGGAGAAGAAAAACAAAGATTTGCCTGTATTGCTATTTGACTTTCAAAATGCAATATCGACTCCACGTTAATATTAGTTCTTTATTTTACCTGAGAAAATTAAAACATACAACTTGCCTGCGTACTACACGCCTACTAAACAAGTATATTGTGCCTTGTGGAGTGAAAATTTATCTGGCTGCGCTGGTATATTGCTAGGGCTTTTCACAAAGTACTAACTGAGTTGATAACATGGTCGGATTCGTGTGTTTCACAAAACCGAAATTCAATCATTTCAAACTCAGTTCTACATTTTCTCAAGGATAATCCTGAAGTAAAATAAGTAACTATGAAGTAGTCTTTACAGGACATTCATGCGTCCAAGAAGTTGATAGCGCTCACAGCAACATTGAAAAAGCCATGAACAAAACTGACTTCTATTCTCCAATTGGTTTAATTAGAATTTTAAAACAATTCAATCCAAGACACCCATATCGTGTCATTCAAATGCGGCCTCATGACTTTAAAGATTTTCAAGGAACAGCAAAGCTCTTAAATTATAAGATTGTGCAATCACTAGAGTGGCAATTTTAAAATTTTCGAGAATCCTGCACACGGTGAATTTCAAAACATCCCACGACAAATTGGAACCTGAAAATTCTGCAAGTATCAAGTTTGATGAGACATCAATAAAAGGCTCGGAAAAAAACATATCCAACAGAATTATACCTCAGAAAACTGCAATTTGAGTGCGTTCCAAGTAACACCTAAGGTTCGAAAGGCTGAAAAGAAGTAAGTGATCAAATAAAAATATAAAAACAGCATTTCTTTCATGCCATTATAACGCTATATTACATTTTTAATAAACTTACTAAACAGTGCCTTTCCATTTATCATAATACAAAATGTTATTTTATTTTTTCCATTAAATTTCGAATAGAGTTAGTACTTTGCACCATACTATTGTAATTCATATACTAAAAGTTTTACTTTGACAAAGTTCTATATGCAGTTAGAACCATGTCTCTTTCGCGAAAGCTATTTCTGTTTTGAACAAGGTCCTAACTGCATTTTGCTGTGTTCGAAAACAAAGGAATGAAATATAATTTAAAAAAATAAAGTATGGAACCTCTAAATAAAAGCCTTTTAATGTAATTATTAAAATATTAATTAAATTAGATTATAAATAAAAAAGTTGTAAACGGTGAGAACTTTAAACTCGTTTTTCTCAAAACTTACTCGGATGCAGTTAAAACTTTGTCAAACCAAGGCACCGAATTGTCTGTAATTATAATTGATGAAATAAACGCATATGCCTTTTTTCAGTTAGTTGTAACAAGCCTTTCTTAGATGTTTGCCCGAGTATTAAATTAAGGGTACAAAAACGCTGTTGTTTGTCAAACAAAGATCTCATTTTGACTTTAGCATGATTATCAACTTCCTATTTGGTAATGTACAGATTATTTTGGTAAGGTGAGAATTGAAGCATGTTTGAGGTATAGTTCTATGTAAAAAAATATTAATCCTGCACAGCCATTGCAATGCCTATTTGCAACATTTACATTTTTGCCTTTTGAAAAATAATTTTTGTTAATTTAGTAATTAATTCAAAATTTTGATACAAAGTAGAGATGATTTTCATAAATTAATTTCATTTATATAATTTAAATTAATTACCTAATTTTAATTGAAGAATAATGTTTAAGTTAATCGTTAGAAATTATTTTACTCTTATACTAATTTATGCAAATTCACATATTTGTCTGCGTGAAATTAAACATTTTGCAGTATTGGGTTTACTAAAAAGAACATTCTCTAATTCGTCGTTTTCCAAAATATTAAACACTCGTCCATCCATCCAAATTGAAATATTTTAAAACTAATGTTAAGGAAAATATATAGGAAAATTTTTTAGCATATTGAGCAGTAGTTTTCGGAAAACCATAATTAAGAAGAAAATAATATTTTTTAAAAATTCAACTGAATAATAATTCAAGTTACAATGCCTGTAACGAACAATTGAGGCTCAGTTATTTCATTTTAATCTTATGCATTCAGAAAACCCTCAATTAGGAATATTTAAATATGAATGCTCAATTTTCCAGACCATCAATTTTCTGTAATCGTAAATACAGCACCCCGACCTGCCAAGGCATGCGGGAATTTTCTGAATGACAGTCGTTGCAATAGAAACGAGTACTGAGGTTGGGTCCTAGTGGCCAACACAGCCTCACGGCCCTACCCCTCCCGTAGGAGGTAAGGATGTAGTAGGACGTAAGGATGTAACCCTAGGCGGGCGAGTTCCTTCATATGAAACCTGAGCAACTCATCCACATTTCGTGGTGCCCACATCAGTAGGGTATTCAATTTTCTGTAGAAAGATAAAAAAGTTTTTATCCAAGCAATCTAGTATTTCAACAGCATCAGCTGAATTTTCAACATCATTTAAACATTTATTCTAGCAATTATGAAGATTTAGAAAAGAACAAGAACCAAGAATGGAAAAGTCATTGAATTCAGGCAGTGGCTATTAGTAGGATTATTTTAATAACAAATAAATTATTTACACTTCATGATCTGGAAAAAAATGTAGTTATGCAAGAATGGGAAAGCAATTTAATTTTTGTAAACCACAATTTTTTTTCTTACAGCTAATTAGACGAAATGGGAGCAGTTTTAGAGAATATGTGTTGAATTACTTAATAATCCATTTGTTAAGTATATATATATATATACACTTAACAAATGGATTAACTTATATATATATATATATATAAGTATTTGTTAAGTATATATATATATATATATATATACTTAATGTTTGCAAATTATTATATAAATGAACATAATCTAAGAATATCTTCGAGCGAATTCCGCGTGACTACGACTAAAGCATGGAGGACCAAAGTGGATGAACTCCCAATTCTTTGCTAAAGTGATCCAGGCATCATATTGAAAAAGAAAACATGTTTTTTTAACCCAGAACAGAACAAAAGAATCTTAACTACCTGTACTAGATAGAAACACTTGTAAATTGGTTCACTTTAAACACTTGTATGATGCCTTGTTCAGTTGTGAATTTGTCCACTTTGGTTCTTAACATCCCAGTCATGAATGTTTAAGCTTATAAAATTAATATTTGTGTAGAAAAATATAAAAGATCGTTAGCTCTTTTCTTACGGACTGAACAGATGATGCACTGGCAGATTTTTACCCTTGTTAATGAGATATTAAAAGTGTTGTGCTAATTGTTAATTAAGAATTTACTCCTAATTTGTTTTGTCTCTAATATAACAGAATAGCAATCCGTCAGATGGTCTAAATCAGCCACGGTTAGTTGATTTGAAGATAGGGAAACAACTTTCGTTTTATCAGCAAAATCCAGTAAATATCAAGAACTGGAAGTATCAAGGGGAAAAGATTCATATAAATTGCATAAAAGTTTATTAAAATCGTTATATATTGATTCAACCGATGAATTTGAAGACACTGATTATTTATAAGATGCTGTACAAACTATGAATATTAGCAATGCATTTAAATTAGTAAAAAAAACAAATTTCGCTCTTACCTCTCAGAAAAGGACTCGAAGGCAACAGTCAGTCATTTTCCATACTTTTATTGGCGACGCATATGCAACGACATAACAAGGAAGAACAAAACCGAAATACACAGCACAAGTTCACATAGCAAAGAACAAGCGTCAGACAGAGAATGAAAAACATATAAGAAAATACTGGAAGTATCTCTCAGCGCCACCAGGCGAGACTCTTGGACATAAAGAGAGTTTCAACAGATGCTGATATTCAGATATTCGTAATAATGTAGAGTTGACGGAAGGCTTTGACTTTGACACTACAACATATCGCCGTATCTGAAATCATAACGTGATTTTACACCGGTTTGGGATGGACAGCAAGAAGGGGAGCAATATGCTTCCCCAAGGCATCACGCTGATGCTGAATGGAATATAGAATCTATCAATTTCCAAGTTGTTGAAGAAATGAGTAACAGGAATCTCTGAAGATACAGTCAACATTCACAGGATTGCACCTGTTTTTCTGAAATTCCGCTTGGTACAACCAAAACACATAAAAGGTTGATTTAATTTAGTGGGAATATATCAATGAAACTGATTCAAGAATCAAATCAATACTGCTTGGAAAATGCCAAACTTTTTTTCGCATGACAGTGCTACGTCACATGTTGTAAAGCATGTTCAGGAAAATTATAATCATTTGATTAGAAAGTGTTACCTTATCTGCTGTATATTCACTGATGCTGCTTCAACCGAATCCTTTTGTTTGGGTCCATATAGGTTGGCCTGACATGAATAATTAGCTAAAATCCCTTCAATGCTGTATCTTTCAAAGCAGTATACTTTGCATAAAATGTTGCTATGAAAATATAGTTGTTTTCTGTACAAAAAAATAAATACAACTAACGTTCTCACGGACCCAGTAACTCACCTGCAACTTTGCAAACATCTTTATCTGCAAGGAAATACATTTGTGATTATGTATTGAAAGTCCCGAGGGCTGAGAACAACGAACTGTCGCTCGCATGCTAGAGTACTGGATAATATTTCAAGCGAATCGACGCATTTCACTTCGTATCATTTTAATGAGGAACAAATTTCAAGCACCATTATTTTGCCTACTTTGGAATGTGAGTCACGTGCGCAATCATTGAACTTTCGAGAACTTTTAGTATGGAGCAATTTATTTTCTCTTTTATCAGTTCTAAATACAGAAATTACTGAAACAGAAAGGCGAAAACTAATGTTAATCAGAAGCAGAAATCAACACAGGGGCGTAGACTATGCTTGATGAAGAAACTGAATCTCTACCAAAAAGAAATGTGAAAAATGAGCGAATGAATAAAAGGTTACATGTTAAACGAATTCAAATTTCGTCTTTAACATTATATACGTACAGTCGTATACAGTGCACTGAATGGTATTTTAAATTGTAACAAAATATATTGTGTAAAAAATTTTAATATTATTTGCAAAAAATAACCACCGGAAGTGTTCTACTCCCGACCTTCTCGTGTAGTAACACAATATTGCACGTTCTATTAATTTCTTCTTACAAGAGTCTGCATCCCTGAGATTTATCACAGCAGAAATGCCAAAGCCCACAAGCGATTCACGTGCCGGGATAAAGCAATAGGTACTGTCTGTCCGCCACGAGAACTCTGCTCGCCAAGTCGTCTCGTTGACGGCTGTCGCTATAGCAACTGGTCATGTTAGGGAAAATCCATTACGAATAGGAGGAATCCAACGGAAGTCTGGATTTTATTTTATTCTTGGTGCCAGCTTGCGCAGTAAAAAAGAGTAGTCTTCTCGGTTTATCCGCAGTCGCAAGTTCCTTCCCATTTGGAGCTAAGTGCGCCAATGTAACAAACTTGAATGAAATTCTACCTACTCGAAATGGATTCCTTCTACGATAACCTGTTTCTATGAAAATGAAAGTCGTTTTTTCACTGTGCATACCCTCTTATTTTTTTCCTTTTATGTCAAAACAGTTGTAAATAAAGTTTCATGTAATTTGAACCACGGAAACCCGTGCCGACTTGCATCTAAACGTGTCAGTCAGTACTTGTGTACTGAAACGAGCGAACGCTGATGTCTGTTGCTGAGAACAAAGCAGCTGCAAATGGTAAAGACAAAACTAAACAAAAAAATGTTTTAGAAAGCTTCGACAGTGGCAATGCGCAACCCTTGAAACGTGTCAGTACCAGTTTACTGAGGACAGAGCACATTCACGTGTTAATGTGCTTATAACTCCAAGTTGTTTTGTTACTAAATGCTTGTATAATTTTTAATCAGTGAACAGAGCATGGCAGTGGAATTGCGTAGTTCTAAAAAAGTGATGTTTTTAATAAGGGAAATAGAACATCAAATAACGGGTTCAAAACTTCCCTCTAATGGACACGATCTCGCAGTTTTGTTTTACAATATTCGAGAAGTGAATTTAACTGTTAAGGAAAGAGCAAATCTCGCTATTCGCGAATGTATTATCTTTTGGCAAAAGGCACGCATGCCTACCAAATCATTGTCAGATTGTATGAGGAAACTTGTTAACGTGTATCAAGTTTGGAGAGACTTAACAAAAAAAATGCAAAGAAATTACAAGACGTATTCAAGCGGCGACAACAAGAATTTACAAGTAGTTTAGACAGTTTGTTCGACATTGCACACGCTGATGCACTTCAGTTAATGAAAATAGAGAAAGATGGGATGTTCTTGCAGCGCCAAAAAGAGCCTGGCCGACCTGGTCACTTAGGTGGAGTGAATAAAAAACGGACCGAAAAATAGGAAGGGGTGCGACTTCTAGTTGTCAAAGAAGAAAATCGGCGGATCAAACATGTTTCCGCTTCAAATTCCTCGGCATCATACGAACCATTGCAAGAAGATTCCTCTTCGACTTCTAGTGAAAATATAGATTCAGAAGATTTCCCAACACTGATCGAAAGCTCTGAACCTGGGACAAGTATATCAGTAATGAGGAAAGATTTTATTACTCCTAAGTTAGTTGCTGCTATTAGACAGGCGTCAGTTAAGTATGCGAGATTCTGTGTTTATTCTTGAAGCTACTATTGATGCGCTTGGATGTAACATTGACGAATTTCCGATAAGCAAGTCTTCAATTCAAAGAATCCGAACAGTAAAACGGAAGGAACCCGCAGAAGACATAAGAATTGACTTCCAAAACGAGGTACCGGATGTAGTGACCTTATATTGCGATGGCAAACTGTTGCCTGCTTTGAGTGCTCGAAAATCGAAAGAAGAACGCTTTCCTATAGTTTTTTCATATGTACTTAAAAACAACTCATTGCTGTGCCGAGATTGGATAATTCTATAGGCAAAGAACAGGCACAGGCTGTTTGGAAGGCGATCTTAGATTGAAATCTCGGAGACAAAGTCCAAATTCTCTGTTGTGATAGTACGGCTTCGAATACAGGTCGTTTTAATGGTGCTTGCGCGCTCCTCGAGCAAAAATTTGATAGAGAAATGCTTTTTTTCTCTTGCCGCCATCATGTATACGAACTGGTATTAAAGGCCATATTCGAAGTGAAAATTAAAAAAGTGACAACAAGCCCCGATATTCCGCTCTTTAAAAAGCTCAAAGATAATTGGAAAAACATTTATCCCACTAAAATACAGTGCTATAGAGAAACAGTGGAATTGTTCCGAACTGTAACCGAACTTGCAAATTTGCTTGATTTTTACCGCGCTGAACTTAAAAATGTTATGGTCAGAGATGACTATCGAGAGTTGATCAAACATTCTATCGTATTTTTAAGAGGAGATGCAGAAAAAATAATTTTAAATCAGACCTCCGGTTGCCATGCACCAAGCTAGGTGGATGGCCCGAGCGATTTACTCCCTAAAACTATCGTTATTTAGTTCTCAGCTGAAATTAAACACCAAGGATAAGGAAACACTGTTAGACGTCTGCTTGTTTATCGTGACAATCTACGTTAAACCATGGCTTCAATGGATTTTGGCAGTTAAAGTACCCTACAAAGATTCGTGCTTTTTGAAATCTTTGAAAGCTTACGAAAAAGAGAGTTAAAGTATCTCGAAAGCTGCTTTACAGAAATTTAGCCAGCAGTTATGATATTTTACTGACGAAATAGCGGTATTGGCACTTCTTGATGAAGACGTGGACGAAGAAACAAAATTAAAAATGGTGGCAAATTTACATAGAGAAATTTTCTCGACCCATGAGAAAAGATACATTCCATCGAAGGAAGAACTTTGTGGTTCATTGTATGGTGAATTTGATACATTGATTTTGTAGTTTTTTATTTAGTTATTTATTTATATCACACAATTGTGACCTGTTATTTTATTTCTTTTATAGAGAAAAGCGTTGATGATTTCATATCAGTCATAAGCCAGTCATTGTTCTCTAGACTTAAAATTGGTGATAGTTTTCTCAACGAGAGTCCCTCTTCATGGGCGAATAACGCTTCGTTTCTAGACGCGAAAAAGACAGTCTCAATGCTTAGAGCAGTGAACGATACAGCTGAAAGAGCGGTAAAAATTATGCAAGACTACTTTCATGGTTTAATAACGTTGAGGACGAACAAAAACAATTTTTGTTACGTTGCGTACAAGAACATATGGCGATCTATTCTGACAGTAAAAAGCAAACATTGAAACGAAAATATGTACAGTAATGTTCTTCTACTGTGATATAGTAATCAATATCTACTTTGAATGAATTGGTGTCTTATGTACCAAAGAAACATATGTTTTGCAACCTTTCCATAGTATTCCCCGTACAAGATTTCACATTCAAGTTTGACCTCAAGTCGGCACGGGTTGCCGTTATCTTATTGCAATAACACTTTTTATTTATTTTGCTGAGGTGAAATAGAAAAAAATAAAGGGTATGCGTATTCGATTTTGCAAAAAAAAAATTTTTCCCTTGTATCTTGGGACACCCTAATAAACATACATAAACAAAGTAAACAAAACGTATCAAAATGCTAATATAATAATATATAATGCTAAATATCAAATGCATAAACTAAAATTTCATTAATTAAACAAAATAACCAAATCTAAAATAAAATATAAAAAAATTGAAGATACTATAGATACTAAGAGCAAAAGGTAAATTTAAACATTTAGATGTTAACATGTAAATGAACTCTCTTGCTATCAAAACTATTGAAAAAAAGGCAATCCAAGTATATGGAGTTTTCAACAATATAATTAGCTCTGCTTTGGAAGATCATTAGCCAGGTTAAATCAATTTTGCTGTACAAACCATCCCTGTTACTAAAGTTGTTGAAAAAACAGACAGGGTAATTTACTATAAAATGAAAGAATTTAGAATGAAAAATCATATACTAACACTAACATAATATCATCATTATATGGAAAATACTAACATTAAATCTATGAAATATAACAATATATTGAACTGAAAACAATAAATACATCATTTAAAAAATATCCATACTTATTCACTAAGAATTATAGAATCAGTGTTTTTACCTATCCTTTACTCGTATTCCAAATTTTGATATTAACCGCCATCTAGCTTGACCTCACAGATTGCCAGAACTAGATTTCTAACTATGATTCAACATAAATTAACCAAATAATTGAATTTATTTTAATATTAAAGAATTGGTATGATACCTATATTAAAAATCTCAAAACCTGTAAATTATGTAATAAAATTAATAATCTAAATTTTATAAAATAAAGTAGATGAATATTAATTATTGAATCTTCTTTTAAGGAGTATTTCAATTTATAAATCCTGGCGCCATCTATGTAGTAATTCAGAAACTCAGTAGAATCAATAACCAATTTGAAGGAAATTACACAATATAAGTAATATAAGAAAAAACACATAATAAATTACGAGGTTCTCTGTAATCTGCTACTTTAAATTACGAGGTTCTCTGCGAAATCCGCCGCTTTTCAAAATTAGTGTTCCTTCGTAAAACTGACCGTTTTTCAAAAAATTTACGAGGTTCTCTCTTGTAATCTGGACTGCTTCTTTCAAAATTACGAGGTTCTTCTGTAACTGACCGTTTCAAAATTGATAGGTTCCTCGTTCAAACTGACTCTTTTCAAAATTACGAGGTTCTCTTCGTAATCTGACCGCTTTTCAAAATTACGAGGTTCTCATCTTTGCTGTCAAGGCTCTGTAACTGCTGCTTTTCAAATTACGAGGTTCTTCTCAATATCCGCTTCTTCAATTACATGAGGTCTCTTCTGTAATCTGACTCGCTTTTCAAAATTAGGTTTGCCTTCGTAATCTGACGCTTTTCAAAAACAGTAACTGCCTTTCTTTAAAAATTACGATTCTTCCGTAAACTGACCGCTTTTCAAAATTACGAGGTTCTCTCGTTCTACGAAAATACGAGGTCTTCTGTAACACTGTTCAAAAATTACAGGTCCTTTCAAATATCTTATAGTCTCGAACGATCGTTCTTTCAAAATTATGAGTTCTGTATACTGCTTTCAATATTAAGTTGATCATTTCATTGAGGTCTTCTTCTTCTTTGACGTTTTTTAGATTCTTCGTAATCGCGCTTCTTAACATAGAGTTCTTCAATTAACGATGCTGTTCATGGTTCTCTGTAATCTGACTGGCTTTTCAAAATTAAGAGGTTCCTTCGTATTACTGCTTTCAAATGAGTCGTACTGACTCTTTCAACTAGTTCTTTTTGACAAAATTACGAGGTTCTTCAAACGATTGCCAAACAGGTTCTGAATCTTGGCTGCTTTCAAAATTACGAGGTTTTAAATGACGTTCAATTGCTGAGTCTCGTATCGTGTTTCTTAAAATTACGAGGTTCTCTCTTAATTGGACTGCTTCTTCGGTTCCTTTGTAATTGATCTTTCGATTGCCTCTTCGTAAACTGACCGCTTCTTAAAATTACGAGGTTCTTCGTAAACATGCTTTCTGAACGAGCTCTAACTGCGTTTTCAAAAATTTACGAGGTCTCTGTAAACTGGACCGCTTTCTAAAATTACGAGGTCTTCTCTGTAATCTGACATGTTTTCAAAATTACGATAAGTTCTCTGTAAACTGAATCGTTTTCAAATATTCAGGTTCTCTTCGTAATCTGACCGTTTTCAAAAATTACGAGGTTCAATCTGACCATTTCTTAAATATTGAGTCTCGCTTTATCTTGCTTTTCAAAATTACGAGGTTCTCTAATCTGGACCGTTTTCAAAACCGAGGTTCTCTCACTGACCGCTTTTCAAAATTACGAGGTTCGGCCAACTTCAAAACGGGATTATTATAACTAACTAACTAGACTTAGTCGGTAAGCAAATCAACTGGCGCTGTTCCGAAATGTAGATCGTGCACCTGTTCTGGTTGAGTTTCTCATCTGTCGCTTTCCTTTATATATTTAAAATATTAAGAAAAGGAGTCAATTTTAATCTAATTCTTATAGATAAAAAAAGCATTTAAAGGAAAAATTACAGTTTTAAATCATTTTAATGCTTCCATTCCAGCCAAATAAACGATGAAAGTATATAAATTCCAGCTAACTATATATATCTATTTTTCCTTTCGTCGAATCATACCCTAACGTACTGTAGAATACAATAGTTTTAATTCCACTCTGTGAAGCCATCAAATGGATTTTGCTTACCAAGAAGAATCTCGTAAGAAGGGTTTAAACAATTTCGTAAACTACTGAATAAACAACCCCTACAGAAATAGAAGTAATATTAATAATATTCGAACGAAAAGGCTTGACCTGAGAACGATTCGAGGTAAGTGTAAAGTATTCATTTGGAAAGTTTGTTTCAACACAGACCTGTGTTTTTTATGTGATAACAACTATTGCTTGTTTTGCACAGGAAATGAGTTGTCGTCTCTGATACCAAAGTCAAGTGCGATGATTTTGGAAATGTTCAAACACTATAAAAGAGAATTATGAAGAAATGAAAAGTTATTCTGTCTTTCTACTAGATAATGAACACGAAATTCAGCATTCATCAATAAGAACAATAAAAGATTCAATAAATAAGTAATTATTATCATTTAGTAGGGTAGACTTTCAGGGATATATATTTTTTTCCTCTAAATTTAAAGGTATTCTGCTGGTTGAAATTTTCTTGAAACACAGAATCTGAAATAAATATCTCTTCTAGAGAAAGGGGTCTTGCGAACTCACTTGAAATGAAATGGCTTTTGAATTTATTTACAAAGTACATAGAGGAAATATTAAATCTTTAAAAAAATGACTGGTTGCAGAATTTTGATTATTTAGGCTTACCTCAGTTGGAAAACAAAAAAAATATTTAACTATGTTGTCTGTCGTGTATGAGTAACAACTCAAAAATTTTGGAGAAATTTAGCACCCATTTCTAATAAAACTGTCAAAGATACAGTAGAAGCAAACAGTGAGTTAGTTGTGAAGAGGTACGCCACACACACACATAAAGGTTCAATCTACAATGATAAACCAAAATTTTGTAACAGATAGAAACGCTTAAATAAAACTTTAGAATCGTTTATCAATTTCATGGCATTGTTATAAGAAATTAACATGGATTGCAATTATGTTTAAATATATCCAAGATGCATTGAGTTAAAATAAAGTATTTTATTCTTTTACATTTTGTGTTCTTTTGCTTGACTAGAAGAAAGTTAAGAAATTGGATATCTGAATGTAACAGTTATCCTGAAATTAAATTCAAATTTGTCAAATTGTTGTTATAATTAAAAAATACAGAAGAGTTATTTAGAATGCACTTGTATATTCTAATAAGTGTCAAAAATAATAAATAAAAATGTTTGTCATCAAATATTCTGTGACAGCAATTCCAAAATAGAAATGTCACTCATGTTTATTTCTGAAAAATTCACCTTCACGAGAAAATGTAAAGGAAAGAGAATAAAATGAAAGAAAAGTATTTCAAGAATAATAGAAAATCTGAGCAATGAAACCTACTGATTTCAAATTCAAAAATATTATATTTACAGTCTGATGTTAGAAAGAATTCCTTTCATTGTTTTGGAAGAAAAATAAATTTGAAAGCAGTTGTAGAATCGCTTGTAATAAGAAGAATCTGAAAGACAAAATCAAGAATATACTCAGTGGACAAAAACAAATGGTTTTTGTAGGTGATATTTGTTTGTCTGAATAATATTTCGATCTGGGATATTTTAGTCTCTATACTTTTCGCCTGTAAATTCCATTCTGACCTTATTTTACATAATATTATTTTTCAAAATACATGACTTTTAGACTTTAAATTCATTGTCTTATTTTAGATAGATGTATGTTTATATAAATTCTATTTCTTTTTATAGCAAAATAAAGATTATGATCTTTGTTGAGGGATTTTGTTTGACTGATACTTTCATATTTGATATCTTCATCTTCTCCTTTTCGTCTGTAGTGTTTTTTTTCTTTGCATTTAAACATAACCTTCAAAAAGCTTTTACAACATTTTATTCAAAAATACCTTTTCAGTATTTGAAATGTGGGTGTGTGGAGCAACAAAACACTGCTTCTTTAAATGAAAAGATTTAATGATGATTTCTAATTACAGTTTGGCTTAATAAAATAAAATAAAATGATTACTATGTACAGTAAAATGAACACAATCAACTGTGCTGCAGAGTAAGCACTCTTTTCGTCTTTAGAATGGTCTTTGAGTAGGCGTCTTTTCTGCATCACGTCTTTGATGCCAGAGCGTCAACTAACCAGTTCTGTCTTAGATCCGCTAGAGGCGCGCAATGACGTGGCTGCCGCCAGTCTGACACCAGAGAAATTTATTTTCTTTATTTGTACGGATAATACCTATCCAACTGAAACCTTAGAAAAATTCTTGTTTAAAATAAATAATTAGAAAGATGAATATTATTTTATTAAATTGATCTATTTAAAACTTACTAGCCGCTTTGGGCTGCCCTCCGAAAAGGGTTCCGACCAGCACCCACTTGCCAAGCACGCCCTGCCACTTCGCTACTTAGAGGCTCCCAGCCATTACTTTTTTTAAGTTTTAAATACCACATGAAGATCATTGGAACAGACCATAAAACCATAGTAGATTTCTATACTCTTTGTAGACAACGATTTCTTTAAAATTGTAAAATCTTTCAATAAACCTCATCTAGTTGCAATGTTTTGTATAACTTTTCACGAATTTCGGTCATGAAGTCTTAGATCCATAAATGCGTATGTGGCTGGGTAGGGGCTAGTGCCCTGGGGCATGCCAAGAAAATTAAGGAATAAATTGGTTGTATTTAATATAAAAATAGATTTTTTTGACTTTATTCCTAAGATTCTTAAAATTGAAATGATTTCAACAAAGTAAAATCTTAAGATATAGTCATTTTAAACCCGAAACCTCACTGCTACGACAAAATAACAAGTAACTATTGTATTTCAGAGATTTGTGACCTAAACTCCTCACAGCGAAATTAAGCTCGCTTTAGAGCTCCTACTACTGGTGGGATAAGGGAGGATGGTTAGGGATAATTATCGCCCTCAGGGTTCTTGATGATTTCTCTGACCTTATGGTTCTCATGGTTTCTCATGGTATGCATGATAAACACCTGAAATGACATCAGTCCTTCTGAATTTGGGATAAAATGGTTAGGCAAGTGTCATTCTATTTCTGTCAAAGAGTGAAGAACGGGAAATATACGTCCATTTTTTTTTTTTGGGGTCAGAGTAAGGCAATCCAGCAACTTTAAAAGATGTATGTTCCCTATCTCTGCATTATTTTAGTATAAATATTTACATAATTTGTGGATGAAAATCGATAGTGTTTATTGAACGTAGATGCAGTTGTTCTGCCAAAGAGAAAAACAGCCTCGAAAGAAAGAGAAAAAACATGAAGTTTTGCATTGCTGGTGAAAATTAACAGAACTTGCAGACCTTGAAACAGATCTTAAAATGACATTGAAAACATTTTTTTAAATTAATTTTCTTTAAAATAGTAGGAGTTTCTAAAAGAATTTATATTTAAAACGCCAAAGAATTAAATAAGCATGTAAAAAGATTTCAATTAAATTATAGAGTATCTCAAATGTCCTTCTAGTTTTGCAGCAGATTTTTTTCAACAAAATGATTTTCAAATAAAGTATTAATCTTTGCATGTATTTCTTTTGTATATTGGGTAAAGGTAGTTTGAAGATTATTATCCTGATCATGATAATAGTTCTAATGAAATGATATCGCCTGCCTA
>BGPR01000368.1:577876-655995 GCA_013235015.1 Araneus ventricosus
CACGAACGCGCACACACACACACACACACACTATTATCACACACACACAATATCACATACAGATAATGAGACACAATTAGGTGAAAGAGAAATTTCTAATAGAATTCAAGCCTTCCATAAAAAAAAACTGGGAATTAATTATATAAAAAGATTATCCTCATCATCTTTCAAACACCAAAATTTCACAAAGAATCCTTAAATTTAGAACGTTGCTGCAATGCTGCACAATATATTACAAAAAATTTGCAAACTCTTGCAAAAATACATACAGATAGTGATAGAGAATTTTAAATAAGCATAAAGATACAATTATAAATAAATAGTGTAGAGATAAAGTGTAATTAAAGATCAGAATGTAGAGTAGATGTAGTGTGCATACTTTGACTTCCAGGATTTATTTTAATAGATATTGAAGATTTGTATAATACCCTAGTAAATATACATAAAGATTTTGATCTTAAAAGATATTAGATTAATAATTTTAAAAAATCTATTAATCTTGTTCTAAAAGAAAATTATATCTTTTTTGATAATAGATTTTCCATCAAATTAAAGGATTACCTCAAGGATGTCCAAGCTAGTAATAGTTTAGCAAATATTTACCTTCACTACTATGAGAAAGATTTTATGAATTATAGCCAAGTATATTATTCTTATAGATGTGATTTAATATTATTCAATAAAGAAATAGACCTTAAAACCACATACTTCTAACCTGATATATTTAAAACTTATAAAAACTAATGACAATGAATTAGCTGCAGAATTTCTAGATTTAGATATAAAAATTATAGATAACAAAATAGTAACAGATTGATAAAAAGAAATGCATTTAATTTTCAAATTAATAAATTTCCTTTTCGGGATAGTAATCTTAGCATAAAGTAAATAATGTAACTGAACGAAGTACAATAACATGCCTGATGTTCTTTTGGATATGATGTCGATAGTGTATATATTTTCATTTATTTCAGTGAAAATTATTCTAAATTTATATTTTAGACTGATTACTTCAATTTTAGTGTTTTAGTTTTAATTAAGATGTCTAGTTCAAGCTTTTGTCTCGATAAAACCTGGAATGATGTCTTTTCCCATGAAACCTTCGGCATTTAGAAGCTTAATCTCACCAGCAAGCAGACATAACTTCTCTCTGTCAGATTTCCCCTCTCCTCCGTTTGTTTTGCAAAATACATTAAATCCGAAACAATTGAAATTATTATACTATTATCAAGTTAAACATCTTTAATTTTTTATATGATTTAATTATAAAACTCGAAATTCCTCTTGGCAGTTTTTGTTAACTTAGTTTTACACAGCATAAAATGAATGAATCTAAATTTATAAAATTGCATTTTTATAATTCTATTAGAAACTTTGCTGCAGACATCTTTTGTATGTTTATTTCACACTTTCACCTGACTTTTTAACGGAAATATTTAGCTACTTTTAAATATACTCCAGCATGAAATGAATTATTTGTTATTCCTTATGTCGCAAAAATTTTTCTCAGTGGTAAAAAAAAATGATATGGTTCGAAATAAAACTGGGAATTTTTTCGATTACCTTCATAAGTCAGAGAAATATTTAAGAATCTATAATTTATTTATGAAATTTTTTAAAATCTTCTAATTAAAAGCGTGATTTTTCTTATTTTAGCTTCGTTTGTAGTCATAAAATACGCAGCAATGAAGAAGAAAGAATCGGGGTCTGAAGGACCCTCAAAAGTGTTTTATATGTTATTTTCAACTCAATATCAACTCAAAAATGTTTTATATTTTATCTTTTAACCCTCTGGCCACGGACGGTTCTCAAAATCTGAGTACAGTTGTACACGGAGGTTTGTTTACTAATGGATAGGTGAAATAGATTCGTCAACCCCGTTTCCCCTTTTCTCCTCACTACGGGTGGTAGAAAATGTGAATGGAAGGCCTTTCATCTCTTATGTCTACCCCAAGGAGTTTCTTAATGAACACTCTCCCAACTGCCTTCTCCCCGCTTTCGGAACAGTAACCGGCCGAAATCCGCCCCACTAGTATAGAAGTCGCATGGCCGGTTACGGTCGGCTTAGGTGTCAGAGGGTTAAGTTTATTTGCACTCTTAATCTTTGCACTCCCCGACATAAAGTTTCCGAAAAGAAAATGGGAATCACATTTGAAAAGAAAAAAGAGGGGGGGGGAGCAGTTTTGGTATTTGCCTTGGGCGCCATTTTATGTAGGTACGCCACTGATAAATGCAGAATAATATCGCCCTATATAAACAGTTTCCATCACCTAAAACAGTTATTTTACAATTTTTTTTGACACGCCATTTTTATCGAACTGTTGGGATTATTGATGGAAACAAAAAGCCATCTCAAAGTTAAAATTCCAGAAACAACTTCATTCTCTCATTTAACAAAGCTGCATTCGGTAAAAGTTTTTTTAACAAGTAAGTTTCTTGTTGCCAATCTAATAAAAATAAATTTAGAAAGGAAACAAGATCGTTTGCTATTGATTTTAAATTAAATATTAACAAAAACAAAGATAATAATATTTATAGATATGTCTTAACGAAATCGTCCGCTATTAAAGTTACCTTAAAATTGGGATGAAATGCAACAGCACTGCATACAAATGAAAAATACTTTTTAAACTTACGAAAATAAAGCGAAACATTCTGATTCGTTAGTTATTTGAAAGAAATTACATAATAAATTCGCGAAATCAGTCCAGCTTTTGAGGCTCATGATCACGGTACTATTTTACAAATGAATCTCCGTTATTTCCGTTAATATATTCCGTTTATTTTGCAATATCTCTCAAAAATTAAGGGTGCTGGGAGACAAAAAACTCTTGATGACATATCTAGGCGTCATAAGTTTTCATATGAAATAAAAATCTGTCGGGTGGTTGTGGGTGGCGAACTGTCTAAAGGTTTTTTTCCCTATAGAGAATTTTAGGTCGGAGAAATGTTTTTCGATTTAGTTCGAAAATGGGGTGGGGGCAAGCGACACTTCATGACATATTTAGATGTCATAAGCTTTCATATGAAATAAAAATTATAGAAATCCGTCGAGTGGTTGGGGCTGGCGAACTGTCTGAAGGTTTTACCAAATTATTTTAAATATATAGATGGTTATTTTAATTAAGAAAGAACCATATATAATTTAACGCATATAGTAAAAGTGTGTGCATAGATCGTCACGGAAGAACAATGTTTCAGATTTGTCACTTTGAGTTCATAGAATTGTTGAGAAAGAAAGCAAATACAGAAAAAAAGTGCATAAAAATGCATCTATAAAAAATAATGCATAAATTTTTGTTCACATTATTTTAATAAAATAAATAATTTATTATAGCTTCAAATAGATGATACGAAAAAATTTAAAAAGGTTTTAGCGATGTTTATTTTCTGTAATACGTATTGTCCGTGCTGAATGCTGTCTTGAAATGTTAAAACTTTTACACAAATGTTAATCGCACTTCCAGCAGAAGTTTTTGCCTCTTTTCATTAAGCTTCTAATGAATTCATTTTCATTTAATATACGAATACATAAATCTCGTCAGATTTTTTCATGCATATAATTTAAATAATCAGACAGATATTTTCCTTTGTTTCAAGATTAAAAGAATACTTCTTTTGGTTTTCATTGTATAATAAAAAATAAATTTTAATTTTATAAAGTCGAATTATTTAATAAGTAAATGTGTATCTTGAACGGAAATGAAAAAATTATCTTAAGCCCTGGCAAGCATTAAGACAGAAGATTATTCTCATAAAATATTCACACAATTTATTTTAAGAAAATATTTTAAATGTAAGATTGAATGAAAGAAACCCATTTAATTAAATAAAATATAAAAGTATTTAGTGTATAATGGTCATACATATTTTAACAGCTAAAAATCTATAGAGAACAAACTGCATGTAAAGATAAATTGCTGTTGTGTTTATTATTAATGAATAATATATTAAGTGAAATATATTAATACAACGAGATCAGAGCAATAAAAGACAAGGCAAGTATTATGAAACAGACATTGGCAACCTCAACAAAAGAAACAAGTTACTGGTTTCGAGACACTTCTGGAAACTGTTTTCCACAAAGAAAAGTCGATATTAACTTCCTTCTGGAGGTACAGACTAGGTTATTGCAATACCTTCTTGGCGGCACATTTCCCAGAAGAAATTAAATTATCTCGTGATGTCGAGAAGAAAAATCTGAGTAACAACTTCGCCTATGTATTATCTTCTTTGTAGAATGTGAGCCTAATTATTTTGCTTTCTCAATGGATGTCAAATGATATAAAATTTTTTATTAACTTCACATACGTTTCTCTTTATAATTTTGATGAAATACATTTAATTTTTAAAGTTTACTCTATTTACCATTTGATGAAATACATTGTATGATTTCATTTTATTTTTTAAGTGCCTGTAATTCATTGTCTTTAAAGTGTCTGTAGTAAAGACTGATAAGTATTTATTCCTTAGGGAACGAATGCCTTTCTAGAGGTTCAAAGATTAACAAAAAAACTTTATGGAACTGTATGAGCTTAATTAAACGTCTGCGATAATACGAATAAGAAATAAGCTGTGTAGTTAAATATAGTAAAAGAAAATGAACTAAATTTCTCACTATCAAATAAAAATAAATATTTAGATAATAAAATAATTATAAAACTGCCTGATCTCACAAGATAAGTACTATTTATTTTAATGCCAGAAGTGGATACGGTTTTCTAATTTTTTCTAGCTGTAAACAGGAATTCGGTATTTTTAAAATGTGCTTAGCATAGGCATTTTCGTTTATATCCTCGTTCTAAAACGGTATATGTATGCCTAGCTAATCTCTTTTCAAAATTCATTTAAGCATTTTTTTAAATAGTCACATTTTTTAGTACATTCTCTTGTTGAGATTTATTTTATATATTTTTCGCGATTTCTCTTTCTAATTTAGAATTAAGCCTTTAAATACCATTTTGAGCATCCAAATACAAATAAGATTATATTTCAACTTTTTATGTCCAGAAAATTTGAATTCTACTAAATAAACTAATAACAAATTTCAGTACTCATTTCAGTTATATATTTTATTTACTGATCCTAATTTTTCCCATAATATCGTTTGATAATTCTTCGTCTTCGATATTCAAGAATTCTAAACTAAATAATAATAATAAAAAAAGAAATAATAAGAAAGCCTCTTATCATTCTTCAAATAATGTGTAATCATTTAATAAGCTTTGAAATATTTTTGCATTGAAGTAATTTTGCTGGATTAGGGACTTTACTTATTTAAAGTTTTCGAAAGAATTTTATTTCATTTTTAAGTTATAACAATAAATTTTTCAAGATAATGTTTCTTATTTTCAGGAACAAAGTGAGTTTTATAAATATTTCTAATTATTCCTGGAGCAAAAATCTCGGTACATTTTGACGGCATACAAAAATAAATCATTTGAAATTAAATTATTTAAAACTAGTCCATTCCACGAATTGCTTTGATTAATCTTTATTATTTTTGAACCTAATTTCTTAAGATTTCTTTTTCCAATTCATATTTGCTTTAGAAGATTCGATTCGCTTTTCGATATTCTTTCTGAACACTTTTAACAAGCTTTTCTTTATTATTTTGCTTCAGAAGGTATAAATCAATGGAAAATTGTGATGGTGAGATTTTCTTTTATGTTTTTGGAAGAAAATATTGTCTTCCTCATCATCGAAAATTTCTATTACTGGTTTTAATAAAGATTATAGTCTAAAAAAAACTTGAAATTCTTTCGGGGAAACAAAGCTTAAAAAAAGAGAAAAAATGTTAAATTGATTGAATTGAGGATGATTGTTTTTAAATGATTACTAGCAATGTATTAGCTATTATAAATCCCCTGGAAATTTAATTCAAAAGAATTTTCTGTTGGTTCTGAGTACTTTTCTGAGCCAAGTAGCTGTTCTCAAACTTACTTAGAGATGAGTTTCTGCATAATCTATTTCAGTGCAAGTGATTTTTTTGTCCAAACTGTGCAGAATGAGAAGTGGGCTGGATTTATAAATTATGCTTATATACGACTCTGATTTAAAATGGATTTTGTAATGATTAAATGATGTTAAATGTGCTAAGTTAAATGTTAAATGGACAGTACTGTGATTTCTGTAGGTTAACTAATATCGTTAACTGCTTTCATAAATACGAAACATGCTAAATATTGGTATCTTTCACAAATTCGACTCCGAGATTTTGGTGAATCTCCAAGTTATAGCGGTCCCTGGGTCGAAGGAAAACATGTTTGACTGTATATCGCGTTAAGTATGTGAACTCGGCCTTTACTGGTATTATTAACTGCTTTCTGGAATACGATATATGCTAAGTATTGTTATCGTCCATAAACTCGACTTCGAGATTGTGACGAATTTCCAAGTTACAGAGGTCCCTGAGGCCAGGAAACAAACGTTTCGCTGTCTGTAGTCGCCAAGTGTGTGAGCAGAAAAATGCAAGAGTGGGAAAAAAGAGTTCATGGATAAAATTTAGTATGCTGTTATTAAAACAAATTTTAGATATGTATCATATTTTGAATCAAATCCCTCATAGGGAAGACTGTCTACTTGCTTAATCGTGTAAATGCAATACGCTTAAATGAGTGAAATTTGACAATATGACCTTACAAAACTGTAGATCTATATCATATTTCGGACCAAATTTTCAAACGCCGCACTGCTTGACGTTGTGAAATCAGGTTTCAATTACACAAGAACGCGCAACCAAATATTAATAAACTGAAAGTATTTATTTTCAGTAGATAAAACCCAGCTAAAAATATTTGCAGAAAATCTGAAGGTATTTGGAACATGTTTTCTTCAGATTTTCTGCAAAAAAATGCAGAATATCTGAAGAAAACTATGTTCCAAATACCTTCAGATTTTCCTACAGTCAAGTTTTAACTATTAATTTCAATTAAAGTAATTATTAATTTAATTAACCTAATTTGTGATCCATCTTACTTGCACGATGCCGATTCAGATTGTGACAATGCTTCAAGCTCATCCTGTCCGGGATTCGAACCCGCGTTCCTATAGTTGGCAGGCAGAAACGCTAACCAAAACACCGCATCGGAATACACGAGATGGAGGTAAATTAATCTATTTGAGTTTTAGCGTCACCATAACTCTCGTGGCGCCATCTAGTGGTGGAAAAATCAACCAAGGTCAGAATATGTGTTTCAAACATCCTAGAGATGAGTAACAGATGAGACTAGTAATAATTTTGTTTAATAATTTAGATTCTCTGTTTCAATAAATTCGTTTTCCCCTTCTATCTTTATGGTAAGCCTTCTCTCCATCCAAAGGGCACAAGCTGCACTTTTCCCTTCTTTTTGGAGGAAAATAGCTAGTCAGAAAGACAGTTGGATAACTAATTGGAAATTAATTAAATTATGGGGGAAAAGTTTAAAATGGTAAAACCTCAAATATTTATTTTAATGATTAATTTAGAATTCATTTTTTCAGTGGCATATTTAAAAAATTTAGTGCCTAAGACAATTTTCGATTGGGAAATTTTTTGAAACTCCTGTCTGCTGTAGAATTAAACAATAATGATAATTACATTCTAATTTTGTTTTATATCCCTTGGAAAATAAACTGAAATATTAGAGAATATGGTACGAATATGCATTTAGAGAAATGCAGATATTATGAAATTGCAGTTAAATCTTCAAAAAATCAACAGATATTGGTCAAGTTTAATGATTTTGTGAAAATCTGCTAAATAACTGCAAATTGAATTGAAGACTAAATGCAAAGTCTTAAAAAATCTACAGGATATTTAAAGAAAAAAATATAAATAGTTTTTTTTCAGATTTTCTGCAGATTAAATTGAAGAAAAAATGCAGATTTTTTGTTGTCTTACAAAATCTGCAGAATATTTACAGAAAAACATAATAAGAAATTTCTTGCAGATTAAATTGAAGAAAAAATGCAGATGTTTTCTGTATTCAAAAAATCTGCAGAATATTTAGAGAAAAATAAAATAAGAAATGTTTTTGCAGATTTTACGCAGATTAAATTGAACAAAAAATGCAGATTTTTGCTGTCTTACAAAAATCTGCAGAATATTTAGAGGAAAATATAAAAAGAAAATTTTCTGCAGATTAAGTTGAAGAAAAAATGCAGATCTTTTTCTGTCTTCAAAAAATCTGTAGAAAGCTTTAAGAAAACTTCAAAAAAATTTTTTTCTGCAGATTTTTTTACCTGGGAATCTGGACTGATAATAACTTTCTACAAGAAGCCAGGTGGGATAGTCAATTTCAGGAAACGGTTTCAGCTAGTTTCGCTAAAAAATGTTCACTTTGAACAGCAGATTAAAACAGCCGATACATATTAGCACCAGAGAGTTTGCTGCATCCCATCCCTGCTTGGACCGTAGTCGGAACTACCTTAAACAACAACCATCTTGCTTGTCTCGCTCTCTGTCGTCGTCTGCCAAGCGCATCACCAAAAAACCTCCCTTCTTTACCCAAAAACTACTTCGGAGGTGAAATAAATTAGCAATCTGTCTCGCAGTGGGCACAAAAAACGGATCGTCAAGTGAGTCCCATGTATTCTTATCTCTTGTTCTATAATGCGTGTCCTTCTGCTTATCTTTCCTTCTATAGAACATGCATATGATATATCGGTACATAGTATATCAGAAAAGTGTAGTACACTGAATAGCATATCACTGATGATCCACATTTCTCACAATTGTCTATCTGTCGGTCCAAGCATGTGCAGTGAAGCACCGTTTATATGATTCTCATTTGTACGTACCCCGCTCTAAAACGTGGAAATTTCCTCCTTTCCAATATGTGAACTGTGATAAAGATATAATGAATTCGTAATTATTCACAATTGATGAATAGAACACAAATTGTCTGATATTAATTTAAGGGATGATGAAGAAGTTACTTCATCTTCCTTCTGAAGACATTGAAAAACTTCGAACTTATTTCTTCTGTCAAAAGAATAGTGAAGAAACATTCAATGAACTTAATTCGATTCATAATGCTGAACTTAATGCATTGTACCTTACGTATTCACAGACAATCAGCACGTCAGACGACGGTTACAGATTTGTTGAAATTAAACGCCTCCCTGCATGTGCAAAAATCGTATAAGATATGCATAATTATGCTGAAGATATACAATAAAGTTATAATTCCTCTCCTTTTCATGATAAATGTTTAATTTTAAAATTTAATTATTGATTTCCATGCTATGTAGTACTAGCTTAAAAAACTCTAAAATTAATGCTTTTAGATGAATTTGAATTAGTAGCAGTGAATTTGTTATAATCGTTTACTAAAATTTCGATTATACGTCTTCTCATTTATAAGTCGTTTTACATTAGTACCTTACAAGACGTATAATTGGTGCTTTACTGTATATGTGAACACGATGACTTAAAACCGCGAGACGAAGGAAATTTGGGATGACACCAAAATTGTAGGAACAAATCGGTCAAAGGTAAGAGATGAAGTTCTTTACAATGCATACTAAGTTTTCATTTTTATGCGAAGAAACACTAAACTTGCCATAGTGGGGAAGTATACGAGAAAGTCGAGCGGAGGACACACCCGATTATTTAAATCTCAACACTATCGAAGCTCTTTTGGTTGAGACTTTATTGTAACACTATTATGATGCAGAAGCTCAAACTAACGTTTCACAAAATTAATTTGAAACTTTTCACAATAGACGAAAGAAATTGAGGATGCAGCTCCTATATTTTCAAATTTTATCAAAGCTATCTACATTATAAAAATATTAATACTTTATTGAATATATAATAATATCAAATATTATCAGTTTCAAAGTTTGTGCTCATTAGTTTCAAAATAAATATGGAAAGTAGAGACGCTTATAGGGTTACCTATTCTGTCTTTGATTTTTGGTAATTACACATGGACTGATACGATAGAACCGGGAAGAAATTTCTTTCTAAGATGATTAGAAATACAGTAAATTAGTTCGGTGTGGGAAGTGAAATTACAATGGCTTAGTTGTACAAAATCTGCGCCAATGCTGTATACACCTTAAAATAGTGTATTAATCTGCATCTCCTGTATAGAAAGGATTTAACGAATGGACAGGTTTTGAAGAATATTACAGAATACTAACAGTACAGTATTTCAAACTAAAAATTATTGCCTAAATATTCCTCCTCTGAGAACCATACATTTTTCCAGACTTCAGAAGAAGAACGCATTTCAGAAGGCAATTTTAATCCTAGAATTCGGATAATAAATGTACTAAACAAAAAGTGGAAATAATTAAGCAGAAATTTATTGAAAGATAAAGTTTTTAATTTTTATTTTATCTTTGAATTGCCTCATGACGAAAAAATTCTGTTTAATATTAGGCAAAACAGAATTAGACATTAATTAACCCTTTAAAGTGCATTTTTTTCTAGTAGTGGTATAATAAAATAACTTTGGGATTAAGATTAATTTAAGAAAAGAAATTCATTTAGATTATTAGAGGACATTAATTTCGTTTAAATAATTTTATTAATTAATAATTAATTATCAAGTCAAGATATTTCAGTATAGTTTGAGATAAGAAGTTGGAACATCTAAGGTTTGGTTTGGTTTATTGAAAAAATTGGCGAGAAAATTGCATTTAAAAATTGATGAATTTCGTGGGAAATATACTTCCCACAGCCTTAGAAAGGGTTAAAATGACTTGATTTTATGAACTTCATACAGGATACTTTAACGACCAAACGCTCAATCCTAATGAGAGCTCGTGCGTAGTGAGATAGGTATCTGGAGCTAGAAACAACAACAAAGAATTTAAAAAAATAAAAGAAGTTATCTTTTTGAAAATTTGAAAAAGTAAACAGAAAGCGATGAAGAAATATAATAAAATATTTGGCTATTACTTTTTTTTCTTTTTCATCAGATTGATGCATTTATAATGTCTATATTAGGGTGAACAAACCGTATACATAGTAGAAGTTGGGAGGTACACTTTTTCAGATGATAATTTTTTGAAATTAAATCTTTTCCAATATTAATAAAAAAATATGGGTTTTTTTTACTTATAAATAGTATCTGGGGCAATTAAGGATATTTCTGAAGATGAGAAGCACAGTAAAAAATCTGGAATTTTTCAGCTAATTCAGGGTATTTGGCCACATCTTTTCAACCTGTGTGAAAACCGTTCCCTTTCACTTCTGAAATGTTGGATCAGTGATTTGTGTTTACTATACACGTGTATTAAAAATTTTATAGAGATAGTATTCCTATTTTTACTTTTAATATTTAAACATCCCGACTTCTTTTCATGGAAGTCTAGGTTTTGAAATACCGAACCTTTTCAGTTTACAGTCATTATAAAATCGGAAATAAATCGTTAGAATCCTTGGAAAAAATATTTTACTCCCTGAGCATGAAATATATATCTAAGGAACTTTCTATAGAAATTTTTAATGTTTTCGAGTTCGGTTTTCAGTGAAAATTCCGTAGTCATAAACCACAACACATCAATTTTCACTATATTAAAATCTGCGGTAATGCTGAGAGATAAAATTGTAACCAAAGTATACTACAATAATTCCAGTTCGACTTGAGAAAATTAACACTGTTGCTCTACAAAAGGACACTATCACAGCGCCAGAGGGAGAATTATTTATAGAAGTAGACGGAAGTCCAACGTCACTTCCTGTCATTCAGCCAACGATCGAGCCTTCTCAGTTGGAGCCCTGAGCGCTTATCATACAAGGAGGAGACCTCTAGAAAATCAATCCGTGTGCTCCTTTTAAAACTCTTTCACTCACTGTGATCTAAACTGACAAGGAATAGCTTTGATTCTAGGTAAAGGGCCATATAAATGTACATTTATTCTGATTTGCGCACTCTCAGCAGCTGGCGTGGATCAATTTCACGGGTGTGGTTTCAGACAGCATATGCTGATCTAAGCTTTCCCCACTTCCTCTGTGACTCATTGCCGTGTGTTAGTGATTGGGAAGACCAATACTTATTTTCCATGGCTACTTCTTTTTTAAAGTTGTTACATCGCATACGTAAAATAATTAGCAATGCACTGACTAGCTCTACATTTGTTGCGTAGTGCTTAGTTCTGTGTTATGTCTAAAAGAACAGAATTGTGTTACACCAAACGTTATCATTGAAATAAATATTCAGTGAAGATGCATAATATCAAAAGCAATAACTGCCACAACTAAGGTTGTTTAACTTAGTTTAGGTTTCGTTTTACCTAAATTCCAAAAAAGCACTTAAAGCTTGGAATTAAACTAATGTTGTTATAATACAAATGTTTTTTTTTTATCGGTAATGAAGAGATTGAGCAATTCATTTCACAAGACTAGTAATATTTTTGGTACAACCCTGGTTAACCGAACTAAAACAATTCTGACATGTTTTGAGTGTAAAACGAATTCAAAACTCTCTTTGTAGGCTCCGTTTGGCGCAATGCGCCTGACAGATACAGGTACATAATATCGTAATTAATATCATTAATACCCATTAATTTTAATTTTCGCGTTCTAAATATAATCGCTGACCTTCTTGGGTAGGCTTAAAAAAAGAAGCGGGGATATCGTTGCAAAAAAAGTCTCGACTTCGCAATTATTTCCGTGCAGTACAGTACGTGTTTTTTGCATTTGTGACTTCGGAGGCATCTCGGGGCACCCGGGTTTCGGTTAACCGGGGTTTTACTGCGGCTAAAATAAACAAAGGAAAATTAATATTTTATGAAAGTATGAAATAAGATATAAACTACATTATTTTGAAAGCTAATAATTAAGCTAAGAGAAATTTCGGTATTCTTACATTTTTTATGTGGACAAATTAAACAGTAGAAACTGAATGAATCTAAACTGTCACGCTAATTACCTTTTGTTTTTTGCCAATTTTTTCTATAGAAACTGATAAAAATATCTTTCTGCAAGCAGATTTTACATCCAAAAATAAGAAAAAAGTTAAAGTGCCTACCCTAAAATAGCCGTTTTCATGAAACTTTTCGAAATTTTATTATTTTCTATTAAGGCCCGTACATCTAGGATTCCAAAAATGGTTTACTTTAGTTTCTTTGATAGTTAGGGTCAAAGTTATTGCTCAAATTATGAACCAAAAGTGAAATTTTCGAAACAGAAACTAAGCCATAGAATTGTAAACAACGCATCTAATTAGACATTTCTTTACTCTTAAACAATGTGAATGTAGAATTTATCTCTTAAATATAGAATTAAGTCTTATTTATTTATTATTGTTTTAGACGTGTCTGGCAACTGTTTTTCTACTTACGATATATTTTACCTAAAGGGAATAAAGCTCACTCCAAACACTGCTATTAGTTACCAATGTATTTTTATTATTTTATTATTCAATATAGCAGTTTTATTATATAGGGCTGATACTTTTATTTAAACATGTTAATGCAAAACTTGAACCAGAAATTATTAAAAAAACTGCATAGAAGTTGATATTGTGAGAATTAAGAAATCGAAGCGACAATTAGAACCAAAAACAAACTTATCAAGAAAAAAATTAAAAGTTAAAATAAAGTGAAATTTAATTAAAAATTAAGTCAAAGAAGGCTTGACTTACAAATACTGTGAATTTTTAGTTGTTAAAATATGTATATAATTTTTTGTGGGACTTATTTTAAACTAGTCGCCTTCGGCGACCAGCTTGTTCGCCGGGAATATAATTTCTACTGAATCTCTTATGTATAAATTGATATTCATGGTTCCCTTAACAAAGTAATTTTAAATTTCAAATTTTGATAGATATTTAACCCGTGTTCTTTCACTAGCCTTGCACCTATTCTGTTCGTTGTCTGCATGAACGACCCTAATTGAGTCTCAAGTAACTGTCTGTGTCATGTAGCATACAATTACCTGTTGTCGGCATCAACTTCAATCTCTTATTCCTCTTTCAAAATATGCATTTGATTTTAACATTAAAATGTCGCGGCACATTTTACGTCCAGTAGCATATTAGCTGCATGAAATTATGCTGATTAAAACATATATTTAAACATTAAAATATTACCTTAACTTTCAACAATGAAAAAGAAACACGCAAATAAATATTTATTTAAGGAATGAAAACGGTTTGAATTGCTGTGCAATAATGAAAAGTATTGTTGTAAATTATACCAACAGATCTTTTTAAAAGGTTATTAAAATTAGAGAAAACATTTTACGGCAACTTAATTGATATCATTGAAAAGGTAATATTTCGCTCTTTCAGATGGCGTAAAAATAATTTTTGTGCTGTAACATATTCGGAAGTTATTAAAGAAAAACACCAAAATTTCGATTATTTAACAAAATTAAAATTCTAATTAAAATATTAAAAAACGGCTTTGAAGTGCACATTTTCATTCTCCAAAGAATGTTAGTGCCAGATTTCGTAGCTCTAAGTCCAGCGGTCTGCCCTGTAGCGCGCCAACACACACACATTCTCCTTTATTATTAGTAGAGATTATATGGAAAGTATATTCATTTCATTTTTTATCATAAAACGTTACTTGGTTGTATGATCAAAAAGTAATTTAAAAAAGAAATTTATTTCCCTGTTTCCAAGAACCTGCATCTGGTATAAACAAAAATAAATCCAATGTTCGAAATGTTTTCTGTCGCTAATTGGAAATTAGTTTTTGTTTTGAAACCTCGTATATCACTGTGGATATTTACATTATAATTTTAATCTTCCATAAAGCAAGATTAGGTAATTACGAAATATTTTTGAAACTCATAACATACTGTGAAATCAGAATATAATAGTTAAAATAAAGAAATGTGATTTTTTAATCTGCAACTGAAGAGAATTAATCATTTTGGAAAGTACGTGAAAATGTTTCTTTGGCTCCCAATAATAGCCGAAATGTGATTTTTGTTTCTGATCTCTTGGGAGATTATTTCGCGAAATGATGATTAAATCAATTGAAGAGTGTTAACTAGTGCATTATTACGAAAATTAGTTGTCGTTCACCATAATAATCTCATCTATTTCTCTTTTATGAGGCTTTGAGGCATGAGAATAGAAATGATTGTATCTAAAATAAGAAATACTTTAATAGTTTTACCATTATAAATATAAGAAATAATTGAAAATCGGCATTTTCATTTTCTTCCTAGATATCTGTTTGTTACGTTCAGTTTTTCAGAAAAAGGTTTCATTACATACAGTTTTCTAACTTAGTGGAAAAAAAAGGATTTTTAAAATCTAAGAATAATTAATTGCGATGCAGTTAAGGGTTAATTGACGAAAATTGGAAGTTTGTGTAGCGTGAATGCCAATAGAGTTTATTGCAAAATTCTTTCCAACTCAGAATGCTTTCGGATTTCGATACATTTCTTTAAACGAATGCACATTAGATTCAAAAATAACCACATTTAAATATAGCCCCAAAATAATGTCTGAAAATAAAGTAGTAGACTCTATGTATTCCCATTTTTTGCCTTTTATTCTCTTCAATAAATAACTTCAACTCCAAAACATATTAATGTTAAAAAATGATTATATGCATTTAATCTTATTTCATTGCAAAAATTCTTTAAAAATTTCAAGTTTGTGCCAAATTTTGTATTTTCGGATTCTTGCCATTTTATCAAAAACGCAGGATTTAGTTCTAATTCTGATGTGGAAGCTGTTAAGAAATTTATTTAGCATAAAAGAATAGAGAAATAACAATTTATAGCATAGAAATTTCACTGTAAAAGTTGAGACAAATATTTGTTTTAACTATAAAAGTATATTAAATTCCACAATAATACTGAGGCATAAAATTGTAAGAGAAATACTGCAAGAAGGCTTACTCGACTCGACAGAGTTTATACTCATAATATTCAAACTTAATAGTGTCACAGAAGCAGAGAAAGAAATTTAACACTAAGACCAATAGAGAACTGATTGGAACTCTGGCATCCTGTCGGCGTCTGCACTCTGAGTACCTACTTTACTTATATAGCTGGGTGTTTATCATATCTTCTACGAGAAAATGCAACTCCCTATCGCTGCGAATTGTATCCATTCTCCCCTTTTTGTGTGATTATTCTCACAGGTGATTTTACCTGCTAATGCATACTAAGCTAAGCCATACCTCTGGCTCTGTGCAACAATACAATGTGTTAAGTGAGTCAAATGCCTAAACGCTACATGTTTCTTCAGCTATAAAAGGCTTATTTTTTAAGTTCTTTTCGCCATATTCATTATATTATTGAGGAGTACTTACTGTACTCCTTTAAATAATTTATATTTATAATATTAATGAGTGCAACTTCAATGTTCGTTAGTAATGTATATGAAGCTAATGTATCAAATACAAAAGCTCCTCCGATCTGGCCGAAGCCTTACGGAATTTTGTGAACGTAGTCCACTCAGCACAAATGCAGTCAACTCTTTCTCCAGTACCACTGAAATGTTCGTGTAGGTCTGAGTTTTCACCGCCACTCCATAACAAATAAAACAATTATAATGTCGCAAATAAAACAAAATGAAGGCAGGAAAAGTTCCGTTCCAACTCAGGAAGTCAAACGTGAACACATGAGCTTTTCAAGGATGTCAATAGAGCCTTTTTTGAAAGGCGAATAAAATACCAAGTCAGAAATTTCCTTTTGAAGCCAGCTTTTTGGCCAATCGTCTCTTTCTTTCCCCCAAATTTTACATTTTAATAAAATGTGTTCAATAGTCTCAAGTTGTTCACAGCATGGACATCCTCCTTGTTTGCCGAATAGTCTCTTTTGATGCGCACCAAACACTCCGTGACTTGTCAACACTTGGTTATAGTAGAAGTCACCGTATAGCCTACTGAATTTAACCTCTTTGAAAAATTTCTTAGTCCATGATCCCTTTTCTGAATTATTCCATCTCTCTTGCCATTTCGTAGCAAGTAGTACCTTGCCCCTATACCTAACTTGAGCTTTTGACGGGCCAAATTCAGTGTCTATTTGATCTTCACTTGCGGCAAGCTTAGCAAGTGCATCTGCTCTCTCATTTCCTACAGTTCCATTGTGAGCCCTGACCCACTGCAATTGGATTTTGGTTAACTTTAATTTCTTCTTAATTTCAATTATAATCCTCCTTTTCTCCTCAGTTTATTCAATAGCCATTAGGGTTGATCTTGAGTCAGTAATAACTTTAGAGTTTCGAATATTCTTATCAATACAGTAGTCGATTGCCCTACTAATTGACATTACTTCGGCCATGAAAACTGTATTTTGGTTTCCCAATCTTATTAAGCAAGAATCGGTTTCTGTTCCATTATAATAATGTACATATGCCGCGCCCACTTGATTATTGATTTTCGATCCATCTGTATAGATCTCGTGGCCAGCGCCCGACGACTCAAAATAGATACATCCAATACTTATGGTATCCCATGGTTTCATCAATTCTTCACAGTCAAAATTTTGAAATCCCTCATATATTTCTTCTTTTTTCATAATTTTGATCTGTTTCGCAACTTCAATTTCTAATTTTATTTTCAAGTCAAGTGGTGCACAGCCAGATAAAACCTGTAGTGCCTCATTTGAGACGGTGGTGCAGCATTTAGAAATTGCAATCAAGGGCATTCTCTGCATCTGAAGTAGCTTGTTCTTTTGTTCCACTGTACCCCTGTACCAAATTTCACTTCCGTACGTTACGATCCTTTCAATTATTACCGAATATATTTCTTTTACTATTTCCGGCCTTAAGCCCCATGTGGTTCTTGCAATTCTTCTTGTTTTTCCGTAAATCTTGCAAATATTAGTCTGTATTTATTCAGGTGGGGAATAAAACTTTGGTTTGGGTCCAGTCTAATACCCAGATACTTTAGTTCTTTGTCATGAGATATCCTCGAACCATAAAGATGAATACTTGGAAAATGTGTTATTTTCTTTCGAAATTTAAACATTAAATACTTGGTTTTTTCCTTGCTGAAAGATAATTTGTAACTACTTCCCCATTCTTCTAGGTTCTTCATGATTGGTTTACTCATATTTGTAAAGTGGTACGAGGCAGTACTTCTCAGCATAACCACAATGTCATCTGCGTAGGCTTGAATATATGCATCATTTTCTATGTTCCTCATGTTGAGCACCCCATTAATCATCAGCAGCCATAACACCGGGCTACAGCTGGACCCCTGTGGAACTCCTATATTGTATTCCCAATTTTTTCCGTTTTCCAACAATACTGACCTATCCTGGAAAAAGTTTTCTATTAACTTACCTATTTTAGGTGGGACTTTAAATTGCCTTAATAACTGCTTTATCTGTCCCCAACTGACAGAGTTAAATGCGTTTTGTATATTTAAAGATATTAAAAAAGATACTTTCTTTTGACTTTTCGACAGTTCTATAAAATCTATAATATTCCTAAGAGCTGTTGTAGTACTTCTCCCTTTTCTGAAACCGAATTGGAATTCGCTTAGTAATTCTTTTTCTTCAAGATAGTTAACTAGTCTTCTTGTAACTAATTTGTCCAGTAGTTTGCCTCGCAGGGTTAAAAGGCATATTGGGCAATATGACCTGTAATTCGATGAGTCTTTCCCATCTTTTGGCTACCTTAGCTATTTTCCATCGTCTAAGGAAAATTCCCAAGTTAACACATAAATTTAGAATCATTGTGAACCATTCTTTGTCGGCTATAAAGATTTCCATAATGAAATCTATAGACCATCCGTCAAATCCGGGTGCACTTTTCATCTTAAAGCTTTTAATGCATGCCTCGATTTCTTTGATAGTAAAATCTTTAATATCATCGCCCCTTTTTCTATATCTCCCCACTCGTCTATTCTCTTCAACTATGGAAAAATGTCTTTTTAGTACATAGTCCCTACTATCTGCAAAGTCTCTGGTAAGTTCACCATTATTTTGTACAATTAAAGCCATCTTTCTGTCCAGTCTCTTATCTTTCAATATATTTTTAATGACACCCATCGAATTCTTTTGTGTGATTTTTTCCAGGAACTCTATCATACATTCTCTCTTTGCTTTTTTAATCATTAGCTTGTATTCCGCATATTCCCTTTTGTATTTGATTTTCCTTTGGAGTCTTTCATTTTGCTCCCGAGTAGCCTGGAATCGTCTACGCAGGGCTCGACCTCTACTCCGTTTTATTTCTAATGTTGTGTTCCACCAGATAGCGTCCAGCTGCATTTTGTGTTTTTTTAAATTTCTTGTTCTTAGCACAGATATATTTTATACTCTCGTCTAAACCTTCTAGTATTTCTTCACTATTATTTTCGTTGATTTTAATTTCTTTTAGTTTTCAGATCTTTTCTAAAATCAATCAATTTTAAATCTTCAATTTTCCAACATTTGTGTTTTGGTCTCTCCGATTTCTCATAGGTTATCTCATAAGTAATGAAATGTATTGCCACATCTTGGTGGACAACCCAGTTTTTAAAAACTTCTCGGCTTATATTCTTGGTTAATGTCAAGTCTATCCAGCTTTTACCACGCACAAAATCAAATGTTGGAGCTGAGTAAATATCGTTTCCTATGTCGAGGTCCTGTCTAAAGAAAAGCTCAAGTAACGCTTTACCTCTTTCGTCTTGTTCAGTTGGGCCCCATTCCGAACTTTTAGCATTGAAGTCACCATTTATTGATATAAATGAGTCTTGATGTACCTCAATAATACTCTCCAGCTGTTGTAATATTGATACGATATCATCCGATGGCGAGCAGTAAACAGAGATAAAAATAAAATTTATGTTATTTACAGTTAAATTAATAGCAATAATGTCCCTACTAATCTCTATAGAAGCAAAAGAAAAATTTGTGTTTAAAATAATAGCAGCCCGAGGGCTGCCTACACTATAAATTTTTGTATACTTGTTTGTGAATCCAACGACATGACCTTTAGTTACATAAGGTTCGGTGACACAAAGGATATTTAATTGCCTTCGAATTAAATCTTGTTCAATTTGAAGGGTTGCCGCTTTGGCGTGGTTTAAATTCAAAAGTCCACACGTTAGAAGATTTGAACATTTATTATTGAACGCGAACAACTGGTTTGCCATAGTCGATTCTTTGCCGCATAAAATCTACTTCTCTTAAATAAGCTTCGCACAATCGACTTTTGACAACATGTTTTAGGTTCAATTTTAAGTTTTGTCTTTCTTTAATATTATGACAATTTATACACCTTTGTTCTTTATTACAGTCTTTAATTAAATGTCCCTCTTCCCCACATTTCATACACGTCAATATATTTCTTTTTGAGCAATGTTTGGCACTGTGCCGAACCGGAAGCATTGAAAACATTGCCTCGGTTTTATGAATTCACGAATTCTCAAGCGATACCAACCTAAATTAACTTTGCCTAATTTAATAATTTTTTGGAATGCTTCTGGATCAATAGATACTATCCAGTGATTTCCTTTATTGGTTTTCATTATATACTCATGCTTTAAATCGCTTTCCTTGACTTCTTCATTTTGATCTCTTAAGTTTACTATCGATTCCTCTATATCCAGATCTTCTTCCACTCTATATATAATAGTTTTGGTCTAACTTTTATAGGTCTTCTAATAACAATATCTTCCCTTAAATTCTCATTCGATTCAACCTCTGCTCTCAATTGTCTATTTCATCTTCTTTGGCACATTCTATGAGTATGCCGCCTTTATTCAGGTTCTTGATATTTCTCACTCCTACTTTAATCTTCGCTGGGTCAATCGTTTCCTGTAATTTCTTCTTAATGTTAATTTTTCCCCCTTCTTTTTTTGGATAGAGCAGTGCAAGTTTTCCCTCGTCCCTTTCTCTCCCTCTTGGTCTACTTCTTGATCTTGATCGAATTTTAGCTGCGATCCGCTGCAAAGTTCATCTGTATCGATTCCAAATTAGTGTTCCGCAACCCTTCCAGCTTATGCTCAATGAGGTCAGTTTGTTCATGACACTTGCATAGGATCATACACATAACTGCTTGTTGCCATGCAACCACTGACATAAAACCCACCATATATTCACGCAACGTCTTCCTATTATCTTTACTTAGATTCTTATTTGGTATATTATCTATGAAATTCATGACTTCTGATTGTATGACCATAGCTGTTGCAATAAAATCTTCCGCTTTCGTTTCAGTCACTTTTTCTACAAGTTCTTTGATCGGCAACTTCCCAACAACAATTTCCTCAACCGGCAATTTCTCAGCAACTTCGGAAGTTGCTGGGGTACTTTTTTTCGATGTTTCATCTTCATCCGATTCCACCATAGTTAGCTTCAACTATTATAAGTTTACCTTATTCAAACTTATCATATTTTGCTTCAATCAGGTCAAGTTAGATATAATTAATGTCGTGAATTGTTATAAATAAATTAGCAGCAGTTGTTGAATTTATTCTTCAGAATATTTAACTTCAAAATTCTTGTATACTTTTAATTAGATGCACCTACCAATTCTGATTCATTCAGTTCGAGTGAGCCCAAAGTGTTTTCCAAGGCAAATTATTATTCAGAAATGAAACGATTAGTCAATATTATGCAGTCAACTCAAACAAAACAATTCAGAAATGTTTTTCTAATTATGGGTTCAGCCTGAATGAATGCAAAGTAAAACAAATTGAGATCAAAACCTATGAAAACGAAGACAAGTGCTCACATAGAACCAATTCTTGAAGACATACACAACTCTGTTGCGCACGCATTCGCTATGCCACCAACATGGCGGACGAAAAACCATAAGGGGCGTTTCTCGTAAATTTTCAAGCAGAGATAACTTCGCTCATCAGTTTTAAAAATTCCAACGAGATTGGACACCGGAAGTAACGGAATATACTCCACAAAAAAATTCATGCACTAAAGCAAATGCAATGACACAATTATAAGCATAATACCGGGAGCTCGGCAAAAACACAACCACACAAGTGCATCCAAAAACCAGCCAATCAAACTTGTGATGTAACACTCATTTCTTTATTTTATCTTCAAGCAATTTGTTAGATTTCAGTTCAAGATTAACATTTTTGTATCAATTGAATGGAGATCATTTTATTAAAATAAATTATTGCCACAAAAAGCTATACCTAGTATAGGTTTAATTTTACCTAAATCTCTTCAACATTTGGTTAAACGAAGCGAGTTGTAGTATGTTCTTTTATCAGGAGGATCACATTCAGCGATCTATTTTATAAGATGTCTTTCCTATTACAAACTAGAAGAATTTATTTTACAAAAATTAAACAAACAAGATCTTAACAGAAGTATACACAAGAGGATTCAAATTATATCACTCTGAAGCATTTCTTTGAGAAATTTCCTAACTCCGATGTAGAAAACCCGTTCCGACATAGAAAAATTAAACTCAAAAAGTTTAATGAGTTTCGATCTTTACAGTAATTACGTGAAAGTTTTTGCCACATTTTTCTTTTAGCTTTAACATGGATTGTGATTCTGTGCCCAGTTCTTGCTTCAAAAGAAGAAAAAAATTGCTTTTTTTAGCCAAGATTACGAAATTTAATGTTTTAAGTTAAACGAGACATAAAATAGAAAATGAAACTTTCAGATGTCTCATTCATTTCAAATTGTATGGAAAGTAATTTTTTCCTTTAAAAAAATTTATTTGTCCTTTCAAGATGGATTCCAATTTATGCAAACACGTTCCATCAAAGTCTGTTTTATGAATTTGTTCTCCATTTCTTTATTATAATGAAAATTATTCTGATGTGTAATAACGAAATAATAGATAAAAGAAATTAATTTTCCGGTTTCGGAGAACCTTAGTCGGTATGAAGAAATAAAAGTTGAATGTTCGAAAGGTCTTCTGTTGCTGATGGAAAAAAGAAATTGATTTTTCTTTTTAAATATCACAGCGGACATTTACAATTCTAATTTAATTTTTATTAAGGCGATGTTGCTGCAGTTGCAAAATATTTTTAGAAGCGTAACATATTCTGAAAACAGATTACAAAGGGAGAAATAGAGAAGCGTTATTTTTCAAACTGCCATTGATGAAACAAAAAGTTATTCGTTTTAAAAGTCTTCTAAGCTTCTTTAGTTTCCTTTAATAACTGAATTGAAATTTGCGTTCCTAGCTAAAATATACTAATTTTATTTTGGGAAATGCTGTAAAATGATGATGAAATTAATCACAAAATATTAAGTAGCTTATGATAATAAAGATAAGTAGCTGTTCAACCATATTGATTTTATCTATTTATCTTTTACGAGAATCTGAAGTATAATATTAGATATTTAAAATATATATACTAGCAGTACGCGCACGGCGATGCCCGTGGAATCAGGACTTCAACAAAATAAAAAAAAATCGCCCACAATGACACGAAAAAGTTTTCAAAACAAAATCAAAACAAAAGATACACATTATAGATTTTCCGGCTTATTTTTTCCGCGATAATAACATGTAGAAAAACAGAGTACATTAATCCAAAACAATATAAAAAAATTGTTGCCCGTGGAATCAGGACTTCAACAAAATGAAAAAAAATCCTTAGAACATGACAAAAAGCTCCGAAGGTTATGACGTCACCTGACCCTTCATCCAATCAAATTGAAAGCTGCGTTCCGAAAGACTGTCGCTGAAGAAATTTCGCTCGACAAAAATAACTTTCATCTGCCCAGGAATAATTTAATTTAAAAAAAAACGGGAAAAGATATTTTAACCGTTCTTGTTTTAAATCAGAGAGAACCGTTCTAGTTATAAGCTGAAAAAAATTGAAAATAATAGTGTTATTAGAAAGTCGGATGCAACAAATTTAAAAACAAAACTAGCATTTAGATGGTGAAACTGACTATTTTTTAAAAAATTCTCAAAATTCAGTAAATTACGTTAGAAATTCAAAACTAACTTCATTAGAACGGAAATTGCGCGCTCTTTCCGATGGTCTATCTATTTTTGTCGTACAATTATTCGAAACCATTCTATTGAGAAATTAGTGCGAAAAATCAACCAAAACAGCACAAAACATTAAATAAAAAAATTTTTAGATTAAAATTTAAAATTTCGGCTTCGAGGTGCATTCAGTCACCATTACGACTACCTGTGTACCAAATTTCATGGCTGTAAGTGCGATAGAGATTCGTCTGGACATCGCAGACACACGCACACACACAAACAAACATTGCCTTTTATAAGTATAGATTTAAATCAAGAATAGTTGTTTTTATCGGAAAATGTGTCAAGAGGAAGTATATGAATATACTGAATTCGGAATGTTGTTTATCATTTTTTAATTTAGGTAAATAATGATGATTTTTAAAAATTTCAAAATAATTAAATGAAAAGATGTTTTTATTTGCATTTTTATTATATGATTACCGTCTTTTCCCCTACTGGCTGGAAATTAATTCATTATAAAAAATGGCGCCTGGCATTTCATTTTATGTTTACTTTCGAAATAGAGATTTTTATTTTTAAAGTTACAACGACAGTTGTTTTTCATTTTCCCAAGATAATTTCCGCTCCATGCTTATATTATATGATGAAAGAATTTTTCATACCTGAAAGTGATAAAAAAATTGATAATTCAACATAAAAGAAGAATCGAAAAGATTCATTGTGAATTGGTTTCAACAATCAGATAAAAATTTCAGTGTGTTGAGGCAATTTGCAATTGCAATGTATGTTAGCTTAAATTAATTAAATTTAAAATTCATGAGTGTGCTGAAATAAAAAAATGAAGATATTTGAGCGACATAAATAATTTTAAAGATTTGGAAATTTAGATTTTTTAATCATTCCTTGATTGACGATTCAAATAAAAGGCTTATGATAAAATTATATAATTCTAAATGGCATTTGTATACATTGTATGCAAAAAACAAAGATATCACTTTTTCAGTGTATCTTTCATTTTTTCTAAAGTTTTTTTTAATGTAAACAAATGGTTAGGATGGTTTTATACAAAAAATGCTTTTGTAAATATTTTAAAACACGAGAAAATGGCTCAGGCCGGAAGAATAAATCTGTTTACGATGAAAATTTTCTAAAATAATCCCAAAATCTATATAAATCAAGTAAATCTTATCAGTTAAAATACAGATTTCTTATTAAAATATATGTGAAGAGTTATGCTACATAATACAGCAGAATAAATTACGAAAATGTTATGTTTTATGAAACAAGAACTTTAATGTAACTGTTCACGTAACACATGTCAAATACGTCTCATCAATCTAATTTTAGAATCCGTTGTGTATCTTACAGGACAGAAAAAAGATATGACTGGAAAGAAAAGACAGACACAACCTGCAATTGAAGTGTAGGTGGCATGCCCAATTGCTTTTGTCTTTAGACTGTGACTTCATACAATTGACTGTATTATGAAGTAATACAAATTTTTAAAGATATAAGAACCCATAACAACACGGTGAATATATTATGAGATATGGTAGTACTGTTACTACAACCCTTACAGAATATTTGATTACTTCTAATATTAGAAGTAATCAAATATAAAGCTATAAGCAAATCAAAGCTATAGCTTTGAGGATACTTTAAAAATTAAAAATTCTTGAATAAGAAGCTAAGCCAACAAAGAAAGTTGAAGTTGCTTCAATCAACGAAAACTTCTGCATTTTATGAAGGAATATATGCATAATAAAATAATGAAAGAATATAACTTATCAAAGTATAGCATATCATGCTCCTATCATTAAAGAAACAGGAGAGACCGAACATTTGGCAGCTTAGTAAAATAATAATTATAATGATAGTAAAAAATAGCAATTCAGAATTTTTTGGAAGATATACTATTTAAATTATTATATGATAATAAATATAAATGCATAGATTATAGCCTACGTAACTATTGTTTTACTTGTTATTTGTTTCCTATTATTTTCAACTCTACAACTAAGAATTGTTTAAATGAAATCAATTTGTACGGTTATTAAGAGACATAAGATATATGTAAAGCCCTTACTTATCTGTAATACTCGCAATTCCATTGAATATCTTATATAAATATAAAGTTCTGAAACTGACTCCGAAAATAAATGCTTTTGAAGTGCGTAATATTTGGTAATTGCGATACACCCCTTAGCGAAAATTTCCCATTAAGGAACTCCATTAAGAAAAAATCAAATAATGCGATATTGAATTTGACGTATACAATGTAATCAGATGAAAATTCTTTTCAAATAGGTTATTCAATTAAGATTGATTAAATACACGAGAATAAAGAAAATTACACAAAATCTAATAGACCAAAGGAACATCACCCCGCCCTGCCTAAGCATCCGGGTAAACAACGGAAAGACCGGCCGCCGCAAGAGATAGTCGGGCACTGTGGTTCTTGCATAATAGCCCCCATTACGAGCGGCTCATGCAGCAACCCCCCGTTTCACCGCGGTACGACCCGTCTTCGGAAGTAGGCCCAACCACCATTATTGTGCCATCGGGTTGACGAGAGCTCGCTTACTTATACGGCAGCTTCTCCTCCGCCAACTCACGGTGTCCCCCGATGGGGAGAAAATCTAATAAGGCAATCTAGTACTAATGAAAAATGTACTCAAGCTAGGTAAATAAATACTTCATACGCAAAATTAGCAATCCATAAAATGAAAGCAAAGTTTATTCTGTATCATGGTATGTAATTATTTTTAGAAATGCAACATATTTTTCTCAAATTTCGCAATTTACTTAATACGAATAAATTATTGTCTTATCCACTGAGCTTCTAATTCCTTTAAAATTTGTTTCCAGAGTTTCCTATGGCAGAATGGTACTTTGATTCTCATGACTATAACGCTTCTTTTAAACTGATTGTGAATAATATTTTGTAAACAATTTTCATTTTTTTTTCTAAGTATTTATTCAGTTAATATGCTACTGCAAATAATCTTCATACGTAATTATTTTTTGGAGGTTTTGGCAAATATTATTTATTCACGCATATCATCGGAATCAATCAGCTTAATTCAACTTATTTATCAGTTTATTTGTTTCATATAAGTTTTGTTAAGCTATGAATATCCTATTGAGAAATTTGAAATAATAATATTGTTACAGTCATGGAAAGTCGCTTCCCAGCAATACAAGTCTTATGGTTGGGAAGAGAGTTTTTTACAAGGTGAAGCATGGAGTGACTTCAGCGACTCTCGTGGCACGCATGACCTTGGCGACCATTTTGGCGACTTGGCGACCTTGGAGACAAATAGATTATTCCCGAAAATGCAACCCTTTTCTCGATATTTCTATTAGGGGCCGAGATCTAAGTTTTTCCTGAAAATTCTATGTGGCGTCATGGCCTATCGGGGAGAGTATATAAGACCGCGTTTGGATCACGGTAGCGTCTTTTGATCGACTGGTTACTTCGCTTTGAAGCGTGAACGTCTTCGGAGTTCTATCCGCTGTGTGAGCTAATCAGCTGGTGAGCTGAGCTGTCATTGTCGTTACTAGTTATTTGCTGACTGTTTGTGTTGTTAGATATCAAAGTGCTGAACTGTCATTACCTGTGAATTGTTGTCTATTTACATTGGTAATCTGTGCAAGGACTATTGTTTCCTGTACCTGTGCTACGTGTTTTCCTGCATATTTGTAAATAAACCTTCATTCTCCATTATCCTGCGTGTTGGACTGTTTACACCATACACCCACAGTAAGATTTTGTGCAACAATATCGAGTATTTTAGGTTAGTTTGCGCCCCAAAAAATGCGAGCAAAAATTATGGTTAAATCTTTTGTAGAATTAGAGTGCAAAACATTTTAAAAATTGCTTATTTATAATTTCTACTTTTTTCAACAACAACAACAACAAAAAAAAACACAAGAAATACTATGCCAGAAATTCTCAAATCTATTGCCTTTCTCTATTTCCGGAAGAATAAAAGAGTAACAAAATAAGAGTAAGAAATCGTTTAAACATTTATCTTCCTAAAGCATTTACTTCTTAATTATAACAGTAATTAGTATAGAATTAAATTTTGATACATGAATTGATAATTGTTTAACAAATCCAAGGGATTTACAGATTTGGTTTTAGATGAATATTTTTCTCTTGATTAAAAAAAGTTTCGAATAAATTGCCGAAAAATACCTTTTTCGTACAGATATAAAGCAATTTCGAAAACGTTGTAGCGAGTAAAAACTTTAAAATTAAATATCGTTTGTTGAAATTAGATAAATGCCATTTGTTTGGGTATTCTTGAATATTTTTTCCTAAACAACTTTTCTAACTCTAATTAACTGACAATACTCTAATTTTAGTACACTAATAAAAATGTCTTGATAAAAAGTGTTTTTATTAAATTTATGCATGAGCTGTCTTTAGTTTTCCATATGTTCTAATTCAAAAGAAAAATAAATTTAATTAAAAGAAGTTTTAGAAACGCACCGTCATTAGTGTACGAAACAAAATGATTTTTTAAAATTTTTAATTATTCTCTACTTTAGAATCCTGAGATATAGTGTTTCTCTGCCACACTACCAGGTAGCGCCATGAGTACGGAATAAAATTCTAATTTAATCAATGATTAGCTTATAATTAAGTTCTGAAAATATTAAAATAGTGTGTTGTCATTGATAATACACAAGTGAGCAAAAGTTCAATCTTCTGGCACATCTTGGAGTGGAAAAATGGATTACATTATTCCTTCTTTACAAACACGAAGCAAGTCAACTAAAAATGGTAAATTCACAAAAGGTTAATCACATCAAACTAAATGAATTTATGCCAGGAAATAAATTTTTAAATGCGTTATATATTTATAGTGCTGAAAGGAAAACATTCTTACTTTCCCAGCAATATAAATATTTTTGGCAGTGGAATTAATTTAATGAACATCATACGACAAACAAAATTACGCATGCTGTCTAACTGTTCTGTTTGGCTGCAGTGTTATTTTTCTCTGGTTTCAAAAATTCTATTTATACCATCTATTAATTCTATATATACACTTAAGTTAGCATATAAATGAATTTATTTCTTTTGGAAAAGTGGCAATTCGTATGTAAATAAATATACAAATTTAAATGTATAACAATATTTTCATTCAAGTGAGTTTGAAGGTTCATGTTAAAAATATATGAAAATACTAGCTGTTACCAACTCACTAGAGGAATAAGTGCTCAAGATCTAGTAAATGATGAAATTTGATTTTCAGGACCACCATGTCTTTTACAAATAAACGCCCCTTGTTCTAAATCAAGTGATATAGTTGGCACTGAGTTAAATTGCGTTGAAGAAGAAAGTCGAAAGGTAGTTGTAACTTTTCAATCGAACATTAAGCCTTTTCAGCCTTTGTTGAATCTTGATAATTATAGTGGCATAGGTAAAGTGCGGTTATGAGGATTATCTCGTACGCTTTAAAATTCGCTTATAATTGCAGACCTAACAGAGAAAAGTCATAGGCAACTTAACTGCAAATGGACTAATAAACGTAGACAAATATTGTGTTCGGTGTGTCCAGCAAACTGAATTTGAGACAGAATACGAAGAGATAAAACAACATAAATCCATTACTCGAAGTTCCAAACTCTTCAATCTATGTCCTATGTTGACTGAAGATGGACTATTGTGCTTGGGTGGACAATTACAAAAATCGGACTTTAACTTCTATGAAAAACACCCACTGATTCTTCTCACTAAATCCAGATTATCTCAACTTCTGATAATGAGACTACATCATTCTGGTGTGTCTGAAACCCTCACGAAAATTAGGGAAAATTACTTGATTCCGTGTTGAAGAGACAGCCTGTGAAGTCTTGTCTGAATAAATGCCTTATTTGCAGGAAATTTAAGGTAAGGCCTGGGTACCAGATAATGGCCTCGTTGCCAGCAAATAGAATCCAAGCAAGATATCCGTTTGAGAAGGTAGGAATTGCCGGTCTCATCTACACCAGGAATACTGAAAAGGCGTGCATAGCCTTATTTACGTGTCACTCGTGCGATTCATCTCAGAGTGATGTCCAGTTTGAGCACCGAACACTTCTTATTAGCCTTCCGCAGGTTTATTTACAGTAGAGGAATTTGTCACACGGTGAACTCTGACAATGCAATGGCATTCAAAAGTGCGGACATTGAACTGAAAAGACTCTTTATGAATATTTGTGAACAAAATTATTTTGGTAAAAAAAAGTTATGAAGTGGCAGTACATTGTTGAGAGTGCTGCATGGGGGGTTAGTGAGAGCGAATAGTTCAAATAATAAAAATTGCATTGAGGAAGATTTTCGGAAGGCATTAGTTTCCTTTCAGGAATTGCAAACTATTTTGGCCGAAATAGAAGCTATAATCAATTCACGACCATTAGCATACGTTTATAACAAACCTAATGAACCATTCCTTCTCACTCCTGCCATTTTGTTAACTGGAAGAAAATAAACTGCCTTACCTAATTGATCAGACAAGAGAAATGTTGAATTATTTAACGGTAAAAAAGAAATAACCAAACGATATCTTTATCGGGAAAAGATACTAAATAATTTTTGGAAAAGGTGGAAGAGAGAATATCTTCTTCAGTTAAAAGGTGCAAATTTGAACAAAAATATAAATGTGAAAACTGAATTTAATGTTAATGACATAGTTTTAATAGTTGAGGAAAAGGTTCCAATGCAACTGTGGAAGCTAGGAAAAGTAATTCATGTTCACAAAGGAAGTGATTCTAAAGTAGTATCTGCCGCAATGAAAACATCCACAGGTATAATAAAACGTCTAGTACAGTTGTTATGTAACCTAGAAACTGTGTTAAATGAGTAAGTTACTTATTTTATTATTGCAAATTGTTATTATTGTGTTGTAATTTGTAGCTTTAGTAATTAATTGTTTTGAATTTTATTATGCTTTGGAATTCATTGTATTCCTAACGTAAATTTTATTGAATTTGTATTTTTGATTTCAGTTTATATATATTGTTATTTTGAATTCATGTAATGAAATATTGTTTTGATGAATTCCTTCATCGGGGTGGGAGGCTGTGGCAACTTGGGCCACAGTAATACCTAAAAAGGAAAGTTATTAGCATGCACCTTCTCTATCTGATGGGGAATTCAATCAGCCTGGAAAAAATCATGAACGAATGAGGTCCTAAGAATGGAATCGGTAATCTGCCGATTTAAAAGTCAATTTTCTAAATGTTCAGCTGTGTGAAAAACATGTTCGTAAATATCTATGTGTCGTGTTGTTATTCGTCAAATAAATAATTGGAAAATGCAAAAAGAACTATTTATTTGAAATCTAAAAGAACATGCAATATCGAATCTCAGGCTTAACGCCACAACCACTTTATTCAATGTTTGTACAGGTGCCGAGATATTAGAGTTTGAAACCACGAAGTTGTTATCTCGAGTTGAAATTTTCACCTAGATTTCTCACAAGATTGTGTAACATATTTGATATATATTCCTCTTATATCTATTTTTAAGCCCGTAATTGTAACATTTGGAAATAATATTAGAGAATTTTTTAAATATTACCAAAATATTCCCCTAAAAATAAGCTTTATGTTTACTACTTTACATAAGCAAATAATGACAGTAATGAAGTGCCGAAAGTCATGGGATACCTCCTAATATCGTTTGGGACATCCTTTTGCCCGAAGAAGAGCAGCAACTCGATATGACTGACTCAACAAGATGTGGGAAGTACAATCGTGGAAATTCACATTTTACTGCGAAGATTTGGTCATGAGAGGACCGACCAGATAGTGATGAAGAAGAAAATGATTTTGGCTAAGCCCATTGCACAGAAAACTGCTATTGATTTGTAACTATCATCTATGCTTTTATTTCCTGAGCTCAATGCTTACAAATATTTTGGTATAAATACTATGCATATTCGGGAAGACATAAAGGTTTTCTTAAGAAATCCAAAATGTTTCGGATGTTTTTTGTTTATCACATACAGAGTTTTCAACCAAATTTTATGAAACTTACGGAATAGGTGACAATATCTTAACGAAGCATTGTATTGAAATTTGAAGCTAACACTTTGAATATTAGAGACAATATGAAAATTGTTTCAAAATTTGTCCTGTGGATGTCCGGTGAAAACAGTCCAAAAAAAGCAGGATAACGGAGAGAGACGATTTATTCACAAATATTCCGTACACACGAAGCACAGGTAACAGTAAAAACAGCACTTGCACAAAGTAGCAGTACAAGTAGACAGCAAATCACTAACAATAACAGCAATAGCACGAACAATAACGCTCGGCGTCCAACAGTTGACTAACTCGCAAAGCGAACAAGTCTCCGAAAAGATTCTTCGAACTCCGCAGACGTTCAATGTCGATTGTATCATCACAGCAATTCCGGTTTTTATACCTTTTCTGACAGGATGTGACGCCACATAGACTTTTCTACATAAATCTCGATATCTCAGCCTCTAATAGAGATTTGGAAATTCGAGAACTTTAATTTTGTCGCGAAGGTCGGGGGGGGGGGGGCGTTGGCCTCCATCTCCCGATAAGTAGTAAGAACATCTGTAAATGTCTCTTTCCAACCATAAAACTAACATTGGGGGGAAAGCGACATTATATGCTTGTAACAATATTCGTTGTAAATAATTTTTTCTGCGTATGTGCGAAACATAATATAGTTTTTCTTCTCAATTTGTAATACATATATATACAACAGCTCATATAAAAATTCCAGTCGAATATCAATAAGATTAAGAAGTATAACGGAAGATCTCTAAGAGAGACAAAATAATGAAGATTTGTCCACAAACTGATATTTTTTAAACTTGAATCTTTGAATAGTAATCATCGAACTGCAATTTAAATTATTTAATTTAATTATAAATATGAATAGTATTCCGCATATTCAACCTTTATAAAATTCAATAAAACTATTTGGGAAATGTTTATCATTCGATTTTGATTTAAACCCAAGAAGACTATTTATCTCTGTTTGTCATGATTATATTTAAAAAACACTCTTCCTTAGTTATTGAAAATATCTTATTCTTTGAAAAATTGATTTGTAAGAAAGAGACTGAAATCAAATGAAAAACTTTTCCCAGGTATAATTGAAAAACCTAGAAATGAAAGAGACGAATTTATTTCAAAATATTTTTCTATTTCAAGTCTGGATATAAAAATACTTTTCAATGTTTTGAGAAGAAGAATAAGGAATATGAAAGCCTTACCTGGAATGTTCTAAGAACTTGAGAGTGGAATGAAAAATCTAACCGAATAACAAAAAAAGCTCTTTCTTGGTTTGATGTATGTTGGTCTCAATAAGATTTCTTACTTGGGAATATAGTCATACCTTCGTAGAATTTTAAGTACGGCGAATAATAGAAGTCATTTCATTAATGAAACCAAAAGATAAAGTTCGTCCTATTCCCGAGAAGTTAATTCAAAACGTTTCTGAAAACGAAAGTCCGATTGTTTTTTCGTCACAACAAAAAATATTGATCTTTCTTTCAGAAAATTTTTGATTTGGCAATCTTAGCTTTGAGTTTTAAATCCAAAATTTCGGAAATATTTACTCTATAGTTACAGTGAAGAGCAAAAAATTTCTGTAACTATTACTGTCATTTTTCACTTAAATAGCCAGAATAATAAAGCAAGTAAGATGACAGAAGTTGAAGTTTGGTCTTTATTGAGAATTAATGTACAAATTGTGATAAAAGCATACAAGCATTAAATACAGAAGTATTATTATATTTTATGTTAAATTATTATGAGACGAAAAATTATGGGGGTGTTAGAGTTTAATTTAATGAAATTTAATAGTTTATATAGGAACCTTATTTTGATGGGCTTGAGTTTGAATACTAGGTCTTTCATTCTATGAGACAAGTGCATTTGTGCAGCTTATATCCAAATTAAATCAAGTATTAGAGGTGGCGTTTCTCAGTTGGTCACATATATCGTATTATTGGCCGCTGGAGTAAGAAGTACGCCTCAACAACCTCCATACATTCTCAATCGAATTTAAATCAGATTTTTTGTAGTACAAAACAAATTTGATTAGGAATTTTGCTAAATGATTGAAGGAACGAATTGTTTTAAAAAATATTAGACTTGTAAAGTAGGTAATTTAATATTGCTCATGAAACAGGAGCAAAAAGTATCTAAAAAGTATTTAGAATAGCGTGTATTTTTCAGCACTGATTATTTTTCCAGGAAGTTTCTTAGTAATATTAAATAAGAAACATTTCATGCATATGTGAATCATTCGCTCTGCATTGATTCTTGACTAATTTAAGATTATTTAAATTTCATTTTAAATGAAATTACATCAACATTTTTAGATTTATTATGCATATAACTTAGTAAAATATTCAGCTTAATTTTCGAAAATGTTTAAAGTGCATTGTTATACAGTTCTGTTATATAAATGAAATTTCTTTTTCATCTTATAAAAGTGTATTGAATAAACTGTTACATGCGTTGAAAAGATGGAAATTTATTTTTTAAAAAGAGACCGGCACTAAAACACACATATAAATTATAACCTATAAAATATAAAAAATGAATCTAAGAAAAGACATTAATTAATTTTAAACATTAATTTGACTGAAAACCATTTATTTGAATAAAATATGAGAAGATTTGATATGTAAAAAACATATATAGCTTAACAGCTAAGAAGATATAGTAAATAAATTATATATAATGAGAAATTCCAGTCGTTCTTAACATTAATTTAAAATATGTTTTATAAAATGAATGCAGGGAAATGAGAGCATTGAAAGAAAGGGCCAGTATTAAACAGATATTGATCAATATCTGTTTAATGCTGGCCCTTTCTTTCAACGCTCTCATTTCCCCGCAGTCATTTTATAAAACATATTTTAAATTAATGACTAAAAACAAACCGAATGAGTAAGTTGTTGGTTTCGAGATACTTCTGGCAACTATTTTCTACTAAGCAAAGTCGGAATTAACTTGCTTCTTGAGGGGTGTAGACTGAGTTATTGCAATGACTCCGTGGTAACTACGTTTCTCACAACAGATTAAATTATTTCATGTTGTCAGACAGAAAGAAATTTAGTCTCCAAGTTAATTCTTCGTTCATGTCGTCTCTTCTTTCTAGAACGTGATTATAATTGCTTTGGTTTCTCAGTTGAGGGTCAAATATTATAAAATTTATCTGTCGCATTCCTTTTACCTTTCGACTTTTTGAAATGACGTTTATTATTCTAAATTCGGATTTTGCTCTATTCACCGTTGAATACATTTGTTACTTCAGTATGCGTGATTTCATTTTATTGTCTCGGTAACTGTAAATTTTATTAAGTTTTGACGAACAGCTGTAACATAAAGAACAAAAGCTTTTTAATTGTTACATGACTGGAAAAGAATGTAATATATTATAAAGTTGTCTGAACTGAATTATTACCGTCTGTTAGAAAGTAAAAATTCATTTAAAGCAGTGTCTGCAAAGAAAGTAAATGAAAAGGAAATCCTGAAGCGTTTAGACATTAATAAAAAAATTCCCTTCTCTCACAAGTAGTAGAATGCCCCAGTAGAAATGACCTTCTTTTCTTGTCTTTTATAATATAAATTATATTTTCCATGTTTTATTTTAGGTATTTCCTTTGAAATTCTGGCTCTCCAATAAGTAATGTGTGCAGAATTGTATTTTTTTTTATAAAAGGAACATTTTATTAACTAGCCATAGATATAAGCAGAACGTGGTGTCGCACAACCTTTATAATGACGGAACAAAACCTGAATAAATGTAACAAAAACAATTTTTTAAAACATGTTTTCATTAGTGTCTTAAAAAGTGAAAAAAAATCACTAATTTAACTATTTTGTAATTTTCAGTTTTATAATTCATTATTATGAATGTTATGAAATCTTGAAATCATTTTTTCTCTTATTCATTACCAAGTGGCACTACAAGTACGTAATAACATTTAAATCAATTAACTGATAATTATATTCTGAAAATATTAAAATAATGCTTTTTCCCTCGAGAGCACAAATCTACAAAATTTCAAAATACTAGCCCACCAGTGAAGTGAGAGCAACGTCGATTACACAATTCCATCTTTAGAAAGTTGGGTCAAACTAACATTTGGGATGCATCCTTGTTTTCCGCCATTTTTTTTGGCGCAACTCCGAGTGGCATCGCTAACTTTTGTCGCCAAGAGATTGACGGCTCGAAATAGAGAAATTAACCGTCTTGATTCTTTACGTTTTCATTGAACAAGCGAAGGTACTAGGTTCGCGTTCCCGCTGCTAGCGAAGCTGTAGGATGTTTTTTAAGTTAAAAAAACATGCGCCCGGTACCCACTTCAGACGCCGCAGGCATTGCGTGCACAATCTATCCTTTTCAAATGTAGCAGGCATCGCGTGCGCAAGAGACCAATAAAAAAATCGCTATGCACACAAAACAAATGTCTTCTCACAGCCAAGCCGTCTATCTCTTCGCGTCAAACAATAAGCGATACTAAGATAAAAGAAGCAAAATCGCATCCTAAACTTTGGTCTTACTCAAAGTTGAAATAAGTCAAGTGAAATAAAGGTGTATAAAAATAGATAGGTTACTGAAATGATATTGATGATTTTCGTTCTGAAATGAAAAATGAAAATGAAAATTTAGGTCTTAGCAACATTTATCCACACTACTGAGTAAACATCCAAGTCCTATAAGCGTGATAATATTGTATACAAGCTCACTTTATTGCTTTTATTATGGAGTAGAACAGCTACGAGGAATTAGCTGATATACCTCATCTTATGGCATGGTTCTTGGACAAGAAACCATTGGATTCCTTCATGTGAAAACATTTGATGCAGTTGTTTCAAAACTGGCGGGTTTTCAGTCATTTCTGGTTGAGCCTGTCTAATAAATGATGAACGTTGAAAAGTAATATATTCTTTTTTTCATTATGAGTGGACCATGGAACATATTGCAACATCTGGAAAATAGCCAGTGCAGTCTCTTTGCACTCGTATATCTCAAAACTACAGAAAAGTTAAAACAGTCCAAAATTTGTTATCCCAACACCAAAATATAATTCTAAATTGTATTAAAGTTTACAATGGCCATTTCAGAAACAGAAAGGCCAATCATTTAGCAGAAGCAGCCACGCCATAAGGAATTTCCAACAATCTACGAAAGTCAATGAGTTCCTAGAAGAGAACCTTAATGCAAGTAGATGTCTATAGAAGCATGACAGAGAGAATGGGAAGAAGGAACAACAAGCCGTCACACTTTTGACATCGTACCCAATGTAGCACTGATTTCTAGAAGAAGGTGCAGGAACGAAATTTTATCTGTACGTGGCCCATTACCGAGATATTTCAAAAGATTCGGACTTGCTGACTCGAACAACTATGTATGCTGACACATAGATTCAGCTATCTGCTATGCCACATCCTGCCCTCATATAATTTCCAACCATTTCAAAACTTCTTCAACAATTCAAAAATTACCCTGGATTTGAAATCTTGTTACAAATCCCCAGACATGAAGGATATTGTACATCCTTATGCAGCTTGCAGAAACCAATGAGTAATTGCTTAAGTGCAGAAATTTGAATATGTCATTCTCACTCAAGCACAAACTCTGCAAGAGCATTGAACATATATAGATAACACTCTTTATATTTAAATATAGTTTCAATATAAATGCTTTCCCCAGAATTTTGTTCAAGATATTTTTTAAGTTAGGTTTCTACTAGTAGTTGTGTCATGCTATTTTTAAAATATATTCGTACAGTATGCGCAGTTAGACTGTGACCCCAGGTTCAATGGCAAAAAAATCGTTAGTTTTGCTGCATGCTGTCACTCACCTCATTTTGTTGTAAGAGGTAGTGAACTCACAATATATACCGATATGCGTGTAATCTAATTTATTTCCTAAAGATTTTCTGAGGACAGATTATTGCAGCATCTTAATACAAAAATATCTACAAATACTGCAAATATTTTACTACAAATATTTCAGAACAGCTTTTTAATTAAAGTTTTCTTTCTTAATATAGAAGAAATATTTTTTATTACTTTTAGTAAGGATTATTTCGTTTGTTTAAAGAAAATATAAACACAATTAAAGTACTAACGAGAAATTTGATATTAAAAGTTAAAAAAGTGCTGTTTTCCTTAACAAAGCAATTTTCTATTACTGGTTCAGTAAAAAAAAAGATAATCTCATAGGATATTTAGAAAACTTTTGTCAAACTATAATTATTTGCAGATTATGGCAAAAAACTAATATAGTTTTTAGGAAAAGAGGATCACGATATTATTTTAAAATACTGAAGGTTTCTCGAAATTACTGAAAATTGAGAGATTTTGCCCTACAGAATTTTGTATTGACCCACGCAATTTTTAGATTAATAATTCAGTTTTCCTTCAAAGTTTTGAGCCAAGAGGAAAGAAGAAACCAAATTTACTCTGCGATAAGTTTATTCACAACTCATTTCTACGTCTTTGATGTTGAGATATCCTACGTCTTTGATGATGCAAGTTTGATCAAAATGTGAGTAAATTTTCTTTATTGTGCTTGTTATCTTTCCGAATTTATGAGCGATTATCAGGATTAGACAACTTTCAGTAGTTTCCTGATTAGCATTCCATAATTAATTGAATATTTTACTGATTGATTTCGATTGGATGGAATGTCAGAATAGTTTAGCATCTAAAATTGGATATTTTAACAGTAGATAAAGAAAACGGTTTAAAGACTTCCTAGGCATTAAAACATCCTCAGACCTGTTTGCAGTATAGACTCCATCAAAATTAGATAATACGTCAAATTTTATGCATGATAATTTTAATGCAGATTTGAAACTAGAGAAAAAATTTGACAGACAGCTTCTCTGAAACTAAAACTAACTTTTATTCTAGATTACATGACTTTAATACATAGATGCACCTAAGAAATCAGATTTGCTGAAACTATACTGGGGATTAAGCCGTAGAAAGATTATTTTGTTACAAATACAGTAGAGTCCCACTAATCGGGGCTAGATGGGACCGGACCTTGTCCGGATCACTGGAAGTCCGGATTAAAAGTAATTTCCCTTAAAATGCACATAATACAAATTTTAGATGGGTAAAATTATAAAAATCGATGGTTTTTTCCCATAAATACAAAGTACTTTTCCTACGGCTTAATTTTAGTTTTAATACTACTGTGTACGTAGACCTAAATTTTTAACCAACGAACTGATGTAGGATTAACAAGAACCGATGTAGATCTTTTAAAATCCCATCCGAGCGTCCGGACAAGCAGGGGCCGGATCAGCGAGACTCTACTGTAATACTTTTACAGGTCATATACAGAGCATCCCTGAAAAATGTATAAACATTTCTTGTTACTATAATTTATAACATGAAGGAAGACTTCATAACTCAAATAAATATAAACATAAATCTTGTCAACAATCAGAGGTTTCCAAATTTTGACAATTATAATTTTCAATTTAAAATAATAATCGTTCAAAAATAATGACCCCCCAATATTGTCGTAATTATAGCTAGCTCCCGATAATTTTCATTTTACAGTGAATCTCTGTGTGAATGTATCAGGTAATAATGCATAGTGAGATGGCACCGTTTCCGATTATTTTGATTACCTGAGTTTACATGAATCTGCCTGGAAAATTACATGAACCTGCAATAAGAATGCATTATGCCACGCATTGCAGAGATGTTTGAGGATGAATATATTGAATTCAAATATTTATCAATCAATTTAAATTATTAATATCAATTGCTCTTGAATTAATTTATCTTGAACCTGGTGATAAGAAATCGCGTTGTAAGCAAATTATCTTCAGAATACTGGTAGAAGAAACTCAGACACTTGATATATTTTGAAATTTATATTACTATGTGTTACAAAATCTTGACAGCAGACATTAAATAACTTTATAAGAATGAAAATTTTTGACAATCATACATTAATTTCCGAAATTGATTTTAGAAATTCAGGTTAAATTTATAACATCGGCATTATATGCATAACATCACATCATACTCCCGAACTCGGAGCCTCCCTGTCGTTTGGTTGAGTATGTGTTAAACTTCATTGAAAAGCAAAAGCAAAAAAAAGCATCCTGAGATATAAAACACATAAAAGGGAACATATTTATACATAAACAAAGAAGAATAGAGGGTTACAATCCGAGTATAATGTGAAATATATACAAGAGGAGTTATCATACGAGTGCAGTGAAAGGGTAGAATGTCTCCTTTAGTTACATTGCTTCATACAGTTGCAGCTCCATGATTCGGGGCTGTTAGTGTTGTTCGATGCGACGATAAAGAAGAATTGATAATGTATTCCAACCGGTTACATTGATGGTTATTGTCGCAACCATCCTAAAAATTGTGGGACTGGTTTTCTATTCTGCCTTGTTATTTATACTGAGGGATCGCTGGAATTGTTACTCCAGGGTTGGCAGTGATGTGAAGGGTGAATTTTTCGAATGAATTGCGGAAGATTTGGTGGTGGCTGGTTGCTGTTCTTAAGCTAGTGTGCTCTACTGCTCGACTGGGTATTCATCGAATTTCTGGTTCTGGGAGGTGAATCTTTGGGAGTATCTATTTCTAGTCTGGAGTATTTTGACTTTTAATTAGGTCTTCGTTAGTTGCTAGGAATGTGATTAAATAATCTATATTTCGTCTTGAGATATTGTTGGATAGGGCGCTCTTCCACCAATGGACTATGAATTGTGGGCTTGGCTCCTTGTGGTGATATGATAAAGTAAGTGGGCATCTCGTTGCGTAGAGTAGGAGATTTCCTAATTCCCCACATACGCAGTAGTCTGTAGAATAGAGACCGAATCTCTTTAGGTAGCTGGGGCAGGGCCCATAATCTGTGACGCATTCTCTGGACCAGTGCAGCTGTTTGTTTGATATTTTCGGTATAATGCTGTAAACCGATCTGCTAGTCTCACCATTTTCCCAGGGAGAGCTGTAGTAGTTGGTTCTTTAGGTAACTTTTTGGGAATGGAAGGCTGGCTGGTGTTCCATCCGTGGTTACCTCCTTCTCAAGGGTATCTGCTATTTCATTGCTTGTTATGTCTGTGTGTGCTTCAACCCAACCGAGCCTGATTCTGGCATTTCCTATAAGGGTTATTTCTGCCCCTTGATTGATTTTGCTCATTACATAAAAAGATTTAAGAGCTTGGAGACTACACTCGCTGTCGCTCCAGATGTTGACTTCTTCGTTTGCAGAGTTGGCCCACTCGATGGCTGCTTTGAGGGCTAGCATTTCTGCTTGGAACACAGTATTGGCTGAGCTTGGCCTTCCAGGTTTTAGTGAAGGCTTCGTTTGCAATGGCACAGAAAGCACTTCCTATTTGATCGTTTATCTTTGAGCCATTTGTGTATACTTCAATTGGCGTTCTGTTGAAAGGAAATTGAAACATAATATTTACTATTCTTTTTGCATATGCAAACACTGCTGTTTTAGATATGCATACACAAAAGAAGTTGACACAAAACTTGTGTTGACTAGAATTTAAATAACTAAATGACAAGTCCTACAACGTGCTGTAGGAGTGGTAAATTATTTCTTTTCTAAAAGCAAGAAGGAAACTACAATTAATTGGAGACCATACACACAAAAAAGTTGAATCCTAATTGCCAGGATCATTTCCCAGCCATGGTAATTTTTATAAGACCTAGCTCCAATTAAATTTAATTGAATTTTTTCAAGTATATAGATTCATTTTTAATATTGCATCATACTTTTGAAAAAGTTCGAAACACGAAAGCAAATGCTTAGCTAAACACAAGAAGTTGATTCAATAATTTCTTTCAAGTTTTCGATTCACAACAGCCCGAAATAATGAGCTGAGGAGCAACAAAGGACTTTTCGAAAGAAGAAAGATTGGTTTATTGTTTGTTACGAGCCAAACTTTTCGTGAGGTGATTTTGAATTTTGGAAGGAAAAAATAACTGCTGTTTCGGGAACAATTTGTCTATATATTCTGAAAATGTGTTAAATTATTAGCACAAAAATTTTTCTCAATAAAAGTTTATAAAAGTTAAGATATTTTAAAAGAAGTATACATGCTACAATTAATTATGATAGTTTGCAAGATTGCTCTCAAACATAATTCAATTTTTTGATTAATATAAAATAGTCTTCATGTACGTATAATGTAAACTGATGTTTAACTGGAAACAATTCTTGATAAAATATAAAATGCGGGTATTAGTTTTATTAACTCCTTAACATACAATGACATCTCCGATACATGCATAGAAGTACACAATTTTTGCTATTTAAATCCGTATTTTAGTCAACGTAACAATTAATTTTAAATACAAATATCACCTGGACATGCTTAATTGTTTCAAGTATCTTTTACCATCTTGAATAGATTGAAATAATAAAAAAATATCCACAATGAGAGGAGGTATCTAATTATAAGAGGTTAAATAAAATCGTATGTCAAGGGGTTAACGTCCCGTTTTGAAGCAGCAAAAGGGCTATTTTGGGACGGTCCTCGCAATTTTGAACCTGCGGGGAGAGCTCTCTCTTCCATTTTGGATTTCATCGCACTTTTTAGTTTTTCTTGAATATCTCGAAAGCTATTCAGTTTTCAAATTACAATTGATTTAAAAAATTAAAGAGTATTAAATTCCCTACAAATACATGCTTTTATTTTTCTTCTGGATTTAATTTTTTTGAGGTAATTGATCTCAAAGTGGATGAATTTGTGAAAAATCTTAGTTGATAGTTTCCGAGGTGATGAGAGTCAAAGTTTATCGCTGTCTTGGATTTCATCCACCTTTTTTAGTTTTTCTTGAATAGGGAACGAAAGGTTTGAAAAACATTGAATCATATAATATTGTAGAAATTGGTACACATGCTCGAGAGAGGCTTCTGTTGAACATGCTAAAAGTCCCCCGTCCTGCGGGGAGAGCTCGCTCCTCCATCTTGCATTTTCATTGGGGGAGGCGCACTTCAGGGACGCTTTTGTAGGGAATTTTACTTTCTTTAGTTTGTTGTATCACGTGTGATTAGAAAATTAAATAGTTTTTGAGATATTCAAGGAAAACTAAAAAAGGGGGATGAAATCAAAGAAGGTGGAAAACTTTGAGATCCATTATCTCGGAAACTATTAAAGTTATAAGAAAAAAAAGCATGTATTTGTAGGGAACTTTACGCTCTTTAATTTGCTTAATCGATTGTAATTTTAAAACTGAATAGTTTTCTAGGACTGTGATGACACTAGAACACTATAAGAGCTGTTAAAAAGGCTCTCCTAGGCTATTTGGTACAACCAATGCCTGCAAACATAGGATTGTCGCATTAGATGACAGACCTCTAGTTATGGTGTTGATTTTGCTAACAACAGCCGACTTGTGCGATGAGATCTTCGAGAGAGTTCACAGGTGTCTCATATACAAATTGCTTCATGTGTTACCACAAAATCGCCGATAAGTACCGGTACGAGGAACTGGTTATTGCCTGATGAAGTCCATTGACTAAGAAGGCATATTAAAAATATTATTCGATTTTTTAAATAAAATTGCCTTTGCTGTCTTTCCTGCATGATATCTAAATTTGGGAGGGAAGTTGGAAACCCATTAGAAAACATTCAGAGATAGATCATGTTGTATATTTGTTTTCCCACCTCATCTCGATACCTTAGAAATTCTTCATAGCATATATCTAAGTACCGGGTGTCCCAAAAATGACTGATGGATTTTGAAAATCAATAAAAGAAAAACGAAACGCGATTGAAATGTATTGTTTGCGGCCTTACGCTTGGGGAATCAGGAAATCTCACCCCACCAATTTGCATATTTAGTTACCATTTCCGGCAACAGGTGGCGCTGCGGGCATTCGAGAACTGCAGAGAAATTGAATCCGTGACATCTTCATTCGGTGTTTTGCCACGCAATCTGTTTGTGAGCGCTCGTGAAAGAGTATAACTATTCAAAATGGTTTTATCCTTGAAACAGCGGATATTTCTTGTTCTTGAGTATCACCGCCTGGAACACAGTTGTGTTCAAACGAGGCGCAGTTTCCAAAAGAGATTTGATGTCAGAAGAGACAATGGGATAAAGGCTCTGTTCGAACGAACAGGGAAAGTCAATGATGACCGTATTGGAAATGTCGGCCGGCCACGCAGTGCCGTTACAGAGTCGAATGCTGATGCCATACAGCAGGTCATCCTACAGCTGCTCCGGACATCCGTTTGCCGTGTTGCATCTCGTGCTGAACTCCAAAGAATGACAACGCACCGTATCATGCGCCACAACCTTCACATGTTCCAGACGCGCCAACCCCTGAGTGTGAATGCCATTGATGCACGCTATGATTTCGCGAACACTATGCTGCAGCTTGTGGATGAGGGTGATATCGATGTTGGAAACATATGGTTCTCGGACGAGGCATATTTTAACCTCGATGGGTTTGTCAACAAGCAGAGCTGGAGCATTTGGGGAACCGAAAACCCACATGTTGCTGTACCTTCATCCCTGTATTCCCTAAAAGTAATGGTCTGGGTAGCGATTTCCTCCAAAGGAATAATTGGGCCATTTTTTCGAGAGCAAGCGATAAATTCTGAAAAATATCTTGGGATTATGGATGAATTTGTGGCGATTCATTATGCTTTGGACGACCATTGGAACGCCTCCTAGTTCATGCAAGATGGTGCTCGTCCACATTGAACGCCTGCAGTATTTGATTTCCTGAACGAACATTTCAATGATCGTGTTATTGTCTTGGATTACGACAAGCATAGGAAGTAGCATGACATGATCTCCTTATTCACCAGACTTGTCGCCATGTGACTTTTTTCTTTGGGGTACCTGAAAGACCTGGTAAACCGCCAAACTCCACAAACAATTGCGGAACACAAACAACACATCAGTACAGCATGTGAGACAATTCCAAGTGGCATGTTTGTACGGGTGTCTGGACAGTTTCGTCTCAGACTGCGCCACGTTGTTGATGCAAATGGTGGTTATTTTAAAAACATCGTTGTTTAATTTTTTGCAACAGTCCTTGCAACATTTTCATACCGGTTTTTATTTTAGCTATTATGCAGCGCCACCTGTTGCCGGAAATGGTAGCTAAATATGTAAATTGGTGGGATAAAATTCCTTGGTTTCCCAAGCGTAAGGCCGCAAACGATGCATTTCTATCGCGTTTCGTTTTTCTTTTATTGATTTTCAAAATCCATCAGTGATTTTTGGGACACCCTGTAAGTATTTTGCTTTAGGATATGGAAAAATGTTTGCTTTGGAAAGATATTCAAATGCAGAAAATTACTCGCAGAACAATTTTCGAATCAGATCCGAATGCCAGAATCAGATGAACACAAATCAGTTATATGCTAACCTTTTTTCCTTTCTATATTTCTGACATTCTTATAGCTTTATTTTGCTTTTTTGCATTAGGAGTGAATTGGAAGGTTCATAGGCATTGATATGCATCTTTTAAATATTGAACTTGAAATTTTTCTCTACCTAATTTTAAAAAAAAATATATATTGGATTTCTCCGAAAATACAAGCTTTACAAGTTTTTTTAAAGTTAAGGCTATTTTTAATGTTTTTTTTATGTTTTGAATATTTTAAGTAACGCTAATATAAAATGTTTGCTAGGATCAGAATTTTTTTTCTTGTAGATAATTTTTCTTTAGAGAATACAAAATTCTTACTACTATAGGGGAATTTTCTATTGCATCCTTCTTCCATGATTCGACTGTTTTTTTTTCCTTTCTTCCAAATAATTGTATACTGCCCACTTTGAAAATTATTACTATAAGAAATTATTAAATTGAAGAGAATCCTTAATTTGTCTGGTAAACTCCAAATGCAGTACAACTGTTTGTAACTGACTTTCCTCATTATTTCTTAAACATTTTCCTCAGTTTCTTAAATTTCTTCCTCCAAAAGGTGGCTTGCTTTGTCTTTTTCTCGCCTCGATCTAAGTATGTATATTGATTTTTGAATCGAAATGATTCATCCGGAGTAGAATTCTCATTCTTGATCATATAATAGAGGTAATCGGTATAGGAATCTCCAAGATTGTAGGAGCATTTTGTAGTAATTTTTTTCCATGGTATTTTTGCTCAATGTTTATGGCTGTGATCCCAATTCATGCTCAGTCGGGAAATTGCACATTTCAGGTTCATAAGCATATTTATCAATTTCAGGTATTTGATCCAAGTTTTGAAGAGAAATTAATTCTTTTTCTTAGATAAGCGCGTTTTTCTCTATGATAATTCAAGAACTCACCTCTCGGTGGAATCGTTGGTTCTGGGTTTCCTTTCTTAGATGGTAAACGTGCTTTGGATGATTTGGGCTTGGTTTGAACTCTTTTTTTTCCAAAAGCGTGTAGGGTGAAACTTGAGTTAAATTTTTTTCGGTTTGTCCAGGGAAGTGTGGACTTGTTTCTCTTCCATAATTGTGCAATTAGTTTGTGTGGATTTTACACTGAGCTCTTTAAATTCCATGTGGGTAGAAGCATCGATTTTTGTTTGAATTGTTTGAGTGGATATTTTTCGAAACTAGCTTTTCTCTACTTGAGTGAATGCATCAACATTTTCCTGGTTAGTTTGAGTTGTTTTTTCTTGAAATTGACACCTCTCTTTTCTTCAGCAGTTCATGTCGATTGGCCATTAGTTCATTCAGCTTTTGTTTACGGATATTACAGTCCAACAAATATATGAGATATCCAAAAATAGCCATCGGCATGAAGTTGATAAGATCTCCAAATATTGCAAGTTTCATCATGATCCATGCCCACGGAAAGACGGCCATACAGGCCACGATATTTGGAATTTCCATGGGGATACAATGTTAGATGTTGATGGGAGAACAGACAATAAATGAACCATGTCAGTAATGCAAGGAATTACTAATAATCTTTAAAATAAATTTTCATAATATTTAGCACTTCCGAAAATAATCTTTATGTTGTTCATTCATACTGCAATTAGTTGTCTACAGCAGTCTCTTTTAAGCCCATTCTTTATTTTGGTCCTTTCTTGAACACTACAGCAATCAAACAATGAGTGACTGTTTCTCAACAATGCAATAATTAAAATGTATGCTTGTTTAAACGTTTTAATTTTTGATGATATTGATTGTTGCATGTATTGTTGAAAATGTTTTTTTTTGCACTTCCAATTAAGTTCTATATTTCGCGGCACTGAAGTTTAAAAAACGGAGAAGAGAAATTTAATATCATGTACACAAATAAATCATCTTTCATGCGCATTTATGCCTTACAGGGAACTTAGGTGATTTTCTATTAACAGAACCTCAGAGAAAAACGCCAGATACAAGGGACAGTTCGCCAATTCTTCGAAATAATATCTCAAATCTTAGTAATACTTCCTTATAATAAATTTGGCGCGAAAAGGGAATTGCACCAAAATTTCAGGTATGCAAAGCTATGGGTTGTACTAAAAAGTTAGGAATTAAATTCATGGTACTTGAAAATTATATTCAAAAAATGAATCAATTGCAGGAAGGTTTAAATCTTAGAAATATTTAGGAATCAACCAATTGGAATTATGCACCTGCCTTTTAAAAACCTGGTATAATATCTTATTCCAGTACCTTTATTCTTATTCCTGTACCTTTCTTTCTGGTACTGGGAATAACATCTGATGAAAGATTTAATGATTGCAAAGTAACCACGTAAACATTTAATCTGAAAAGAAGTTGTATTCTCATAAATCCCGATAACATCCCTTTTTTAAAATTTTTAAGGGGACTTGGCACCCTAAGAATTTCAGAAAATCCATGAAAATATCGATTTTCCAATTTTGAGTGGAAAATGATCCTTGAACCTTTAACTTAATAATCTGAAAGTTTAAAAAAATCAGATAAATATTTAGTGAGATATGAAGTTATTTTGTCTAACAGGTTTTCATGTGCCACGCCCACTTCCAATGTATAAATCATGCATATTTCATATGCAAGTTGCAAAGCCATCTAATTTTTTCTATGAAAGCAAAGCAAGATAGTTGTTTCAAACAGTAACGGTTTATTCCTTGTTTGTTTACTGTTTTACTGCCTTCGCTTCTTATTTATGAGGTACATTTCAATCATCATTATCATCACTGCTTTCGCTTCTCTTTTTGTTTGAATTTCTCACTGTCAATAAAATTCCAACAAAATGGTTTTAAATTTTTGCTCTGTTACAATAGATATTTGGTAAATAGTACTGCAGATCATTTATTAAATATTTTGACTAAAAAAAATTTGAAAAAAGTGAAATTTTTCTAATTATCCCTATATATGATAATACTCATTAATAATTTTGGTAATGGTAATAATATATATTTAGAAAATTGATACCTTAGGACTAGCAAATGTCAGGTGATTGCTCTGAAAAAAAACTAACTTGATATAAGTTGTTTTTATTACAATTTTATTGTGACGAAATCTTTAAAGCTGTTTTTCTCAGTTTGCTTTTTTCCCAAAATTGTGTCTCCTACAAAATGCTAAAAGTCGATCTTTTTTTATTCTGATTACTTGAAATTTTTTCTGCTCACTCACACATGCTTAATAGAATTAGGGATGGATTTGTAAAAATTTTGATTAGAAATTTTTTTAAAATGTACAAAGTGAAAAATTCTGATATTTTCCAAAATTTTTTTCTCAGAAACTAATGTAGGTATCAAATATCCGATCCCTATTTCTCTTAAGTACTTTAAGAGGTCCCTTTCAAAAAAATTTGTGGAAAAATTATTAAAAATTGTATGAGAAGAAGCATCTTAAAAGAAGGCTTATTTTTTTAAATTAAAATTTTTAAATTTGTAACTTTTGAAAATGAAAAATATTTTAGAAATTTAAGTTTCTGCGCAGTTGACATCTATCTACTACAAATTTAAATTTTTTTTCTAAAATTTGTTGAAAACTTTTTTCTGTCCAACGCCCCCCCCCCCCCCATATATCATTCCACCTACACTGTTAAATAAATCTTTGCGGTAAGCGGCGATAATTTTTTCGAAATTAATTGGCAAAAATGTTGCAAAAACATCAAATTTCCGATTAATAGGACACGGTGGCATGGTGGTAAGGTGTCAGCTTCGGGGTCGGAAGATTCCGGGTTCGAAGCCCGATTTCACTGAAGATCCTTCGTGTTTTGGGCCTGGTGCAAACGTAAGGGGTCAAAAGTTCTCGAGCTGGTGTGGTGAGGAAGTTTCGAGAGGGTTTGAAGGGCCTCTTGTTTTTTCAAAACGCGACGTTAATACAACTAAACTAAATCTTGCCGTTATCGTGCTTCTGTCCTTTTAACCTGTCTTATTTAGAGGTGAATAGAAAGACAGGTTATATTCATACTTATGGAGTGTTCTCTTATCTGCTTTTCTTTTTTAAATTCTCATGATATTTTTGATAAAATCTACACGAAAAACACTTGAAAAAAGGGCACAATGACCCAAAACGAAGATTCTGAAACTCTTTCCAAAATTGTTTTCACGCATTCTTATCACTTGTATTATCTTTTATAGAGCAGACGCGAGATAGAGTTTTGTAACCCCCTTCCTTTATACGAAGGAAGAGAAACCCTATTCGATAAAAAAAAACCTGCCCTTATTCGAGTCATTTAGCCCCAAGTAAATAATAATAGATATGAAAATTCTTAAGAAAAACAGAATACAATTTTACTTTCTGTTTTCCCGCCTGACAGCCTATGTTTTAAAATTTTTTCTTGTTGCTGAAATACAATGTTAATGAAAGAACTTCAGTCTTAATTATTTCTGTAGTGCACACAAATGAAAATTTTGACCACTCGAAACCATTTAATTTCAAACAAGGATTACAGTAGAGTCTCGATTGTTCGAGTTTTCCATAAATCCGAGTTAGTGTAAAAAATCAGAACACAAAACGTGAAAGAATCACTGCATTTGGTTTTTATTGTTGTTCGACGGGTCATATGTCTACTGCGCACCCCAAAGCTACCTGCAGAAATCCCCCTTCCCAAAGAAAAGGGCGTTCTTCTTACACGTGCGGGGGAGGTGATCGCGCCGGGTCAAACTTGGAGAGAATGTAGTTGTTCAACGAGCTCCCGCCCCACTCACTCCTTTTCTATACTGCGAACGTATCTCCCCACATTCTAAAAATAGATCAGTTCAGAGTGCAGTACTTAACTTTTATTCCTGCTTGCAGGTGGTCGTGCTTGAAAGATCTGTGGAATTTATAAGTCTGTTTGTAAATCGTCCTTGTTTTATTTCCATGATGAATTCTACAAAAAGTAAAAGTAAATTCGTTCCATTGAAAGTGAAACTGGAAGCATTAAAAAGACTGGATAAGGGGGAAACACTTAAAAAACTTGCAGCTGAATACGGTGTAGTTGAAGTCACAGTTGGTGATTGGCGGCGGAACAGAAGCAAACTAGAAGCGTTTCCTACTAACAAGTGCTCTGATTTATCTCTGGACAGAAAATCCTTAAAAAAATCTGAGTTTGAAAAAACTGGTGAGGCACTTTATATGTGGTTACACAGCAAAGGAAAAAGGATGCCCTCTTTGGAGTCCGATTCTTCAAGAAAACGCTTCGCTGTTTCGAAAAGAATTTGAAGAGGGTGATGAAAACTTCACTTCTAGTGTAGGCTGGTTTGACAAGTGGAAAAAAAGATATGGTATTCGGCAACTGGAGATCTGTGGAGAGAAGCTATCTGCTGGTTCTGAAGCCGTCGTGCAATTTTGCAAGAAATTGCAGGAAGTCGTGAAAAATGAAAGCTTTATAATTGTGATGAAACTGGACTTAATTTCAAAATGCTACCATCTAAAACACTCGCGTCACGCGAAGAGCAAAGTGCTCCAGGTCACAAAAAAAGAAAGGAGAGGTTAACACTTCTTGCTGCATCAAATGCTTCAGGAAATCACAAGATTAAAGTTGTTATTATCGGAAAAGCTTCAAAGCCAAGAGCACTTAAGCATGCCTCGATATCTTCACTACAGGTTACGTATAGGAACCAAAAAAGCGCTCAGATGACTCAAGAAACGTTTAAAAACTGGTTTCTTGACGATTTTGTGCCTGAAGTTAAAAAATTTTTGAAAGAAAAAAAACCTGCCTTGCAACCCTAGCAGCACAACATTATTGTAAAATATTTTGGGCAATATCGAACAATATTGTGAATATCGAAGAATAATACCAAATGCTATATCTAAATTTTTAAAAGTTTTTGAAACGTAAAATTTTGTCACAAATATATTAGTTTTAGCTTAATAATTTATGTTAATTAAGATTTTATTTCAAAAAATTCAATGGAATAATTTTTCACAAAAAGGTCGAATACTCGATAACACTGTGTAAACAATATTGAAAATTCTATATTCCCACAACGTTGATCAATGTAATGGTGACAACATTGTAAATTCTGCATTTAACAATTTTAACACAACGTTTTATTATTTCGGGTTTTTTGTTGTTGTTGTCTTTTATATCCTTAGTGACTGTGCGACCTGAATATGTTTGAATTTATCTGGTTTGAATTCTTTGTTGTTGTTAAAAAAGAATATACGATTTTTAATTCTTAAACCGTCCTTCTTTTTATTAATTCAATAAGTTAATGATAATTTGAAAAAAACCAACTAATCTATTTTTATAAAAAATATTACTTTTGAAAAATTCTCCATCCCAATTTTTATGAAATATAAAACATGCCAAAATTACTCTTTTTAAGCAAATTATTAGTAACGATGAGCAATTGAATTTTAACATTCATAAAAAACAATTAAACCCTTAAAACAGTCAATGTTTGTTGAAAAATAATAACTTTCTTTCTGTCCCATATTTTTAAAAGTAATTACTTTTGAACCCTAATTTCATAATTTATTTCTCTAGCAAAACTAAGTTACTAGCGAAAATCGCTCACTCTCTCTTTTTGACTTCAGATCATATTCGCAACTCAAAATTATAAAAAAAGTAATTAAATCAAGAAGACAATTCAAAATAATATGTAGATATGCACTAAACTTCGTATCAAGCCAATCTGTTTTAACGCAATCTATCTTAGAAGTTCGAGGTTGAGTGGATAGGGTAACATGTTTGGCGATTAACGCTGATTGGTGAGTATGCTGTCCGCGGTTCGATTCCAAAGTTCGCATGCGCAACAAATTTCGTATTACAAAATAATCAAACAATGCAGCATGGATGCAAATTTAAAAAAAATCTCTAGTAAGTAATTAGGTTTAATATTAGGAATATTTATAATCTTGGGGAAATAAATAGTACATTATTTAAATTATATTGCATAATAATGCTCAATATTTATCAATATTGAAACCCAATATTGAGCAATATGGGAAAAGTCTTACATTTTACAATGTTGTCACACAATATTATACACTACTCATTTTACGATATTGAACAATATAGTGTGCTATTTGGGAAAACCATCTTAACGCTAAATAACGCGGGTTCGCATCCAAATGAGGATGTGATGGGATCCGTGCAATGTTTTTACCACGAGTTTAATTCAGCCCATGGATCAAGGAGTGCCACAACATTTAAAAAAAGTATCGTCGCAGATTGCTAGAATCTCTTCTACAAGCCACGTAAGGTGAGGAAACCATTGTAGGTGCTTTGAAAAAAAAATACTGTGAAGGACGTTATGCATTGGGTGGCTGGGTCATGGGACGAAAGAACACCCGAAACACTTCTCAAATCTTGGGACAAAATGTTGAAGAGGAAAACAAAACAAGAACGAGAGTACAGAAAGCGATAATCACGACATTGATGAATCTGATTAAGAAAATTCCGGGGTGCGAAAACACCGACGTGGCTGTGGTAGAGGAATGGATAAATAGTGACGAACAACTAGAATTTACAGATGATGCCATAGTAGAAATGATCAGTTGTGCAGGATGACAGTGAGAAGGAGAACCCGACAGATTCCTACAACGCTAATGAGTCACAGCGGGGGGCTCGCTGCGCTAGAGTCCGCTGTGCTATACGTGGAGTAACAGCCTGAGGCGACTCCAGCCGACAACATGCTGCTTCGACGATGGCGCGATATTTAATGCACGGAAAAGGAGCAATGTGTTTAAACAATTGAAAATTATTTTAAGATATAATTAACCTGTTGCTATCAGCATGAATGCAATAATATGTAAGTAAATTTTTCATTTAAATATACGACACTGAAGTTTAGAAATTGCTTTATTTTTATTTATTAAATTTTATGATTTCGATAATTCGAGTTTTCGATAGTTCGAGGTAGATCCGGTCCCGTCCACCTCGAATTATCGAGACTCCACTGTACTCTTACTTCTCAGTAAAAGTGCAGTTAATGAAAGAAAGGAAGGCAACAAACTAGATTGAGTTTAGTGTCTTAAAGAGAAGCACTTTTCTCCCTTTGCTATTGAGAAGTTGATTTTGCAGCTAATCTCTTGAAAGGAAAAGGTTCCATTAGAGATCAATTTCTAGAATAAGCTTTATCGCAAACCAAACATTCAGGAGCTTAATAGCTTTTTGAGTGAAGAATAAATAACCTCCATTAGGAATGGGCGGAAATTGATTGTTTTCAACCCAAATGTTACGACAACTCAATTATTTAGGGAAACAAAAAAGTTTGAAGACATATTTTAAAAAGACAAATCAGTTTATAACGTAGATGAAACATAGGAGGCACTTTGCAGGTACCTTTCAGCTGCACAAATGCTTCCTATATACAATAATAAAATATTGGAAAATATACAATGGTATTGAAAGGGATAGACCCATAACACTAAAAACATTGTATTTAATCGTGCAAGTCCACAACTGCTTTTTAATGCACAATTAAGAACTTCCAACTAACACCTCAGTTTAACAGAGCCAATATTTTTCACAGATTAACTTGAAAATCTTAAGTATCTTCAGCCATCTTTATAAAAACAAGTGGACAACTTTTTATGTGGACATGGAATGGAGAAGACGAACCAATCCCGACATAGAGCCCCCTGGGCTCTTATTGAAAGAAGAAAAAAGGGCTATTTACAAAGGGGGTTACAAGTTTGCTGCTGGGACAATTTGCAGCTTTTTGTGTTGGATATTTTGTCAGGTTTCACATATGTTCTTTGTTACATAATGAGTCAAAATTCAAGACAGAAATATTCTGTTATACTTTCTGGGATATACAAATCACACAAACACACACTTGTAAAGTAAAAGAAAATAGTTACAAAACACCTAAGTACGAAAACTATAAAAAGAAAAATATGCAAAGACAAAAAAATACTATACTCCAAACACTAAATACTTAACAGAAAAAGAAATATGACTGTAAACATATATCTATTAATAATAAAGGAGAATGTGTGTGTTGGCGCTTTCCAGGTCAGACCGCTGAACCTGGCGCAAATATCCTTTGGAGGGTGGGAATGTGCATTTTGGAGCCCATTTTTTGAAATTTTAATTAATTAAAAATTATGTGAAATTTTGGAGTTTTTCCTTAATAACTTAAGAACATATTACAGCACAAAAATCATTTTTACACCATCTGAAAGTGCAAAAAATTAACTTTCCAGTGATTTCAATTAAGGTACCGTACATGTGTTCTCGAATTTTAATGAATTTTTAAATATATTTTTTTGCATAATTTATAACATTACTTTTCATTGTTGCAACGCAACTCAAATCATTTTCATTGTTTAAACAAATATTTAATTGCGTATTTCTCTTTCATTGTTGTAGTCTGAGATAATATCCTAATACATTTTGCTTTCATATTTTATTTAATCAAAATTTTTGTGAAATCTGTAAACCAAGCTCTCCGAGATATTGCTTCGCTTACATTAAGAAAAATATCCAGTAATCTGAATGGTTATGGTTGCTTTGTTTTCATTCTTTTCTCAGCATTTTTTAATCCAGCTGATATGCCGCTGGCCATAAAATCTGCCTAGAAATTTTATGTTGAAATCAAATGCATATTTTGCAAGAGGAATAAAAAAGTGAAGATAGTGTCGACAACCTGGAATTAGAGGTTACATGACATGGTCAGTTATTTGACTCCATTAGGAACATTTATGTAGACAATGAACAGAAGAGGTCCAAGGTCACTAATAGAACATGGGTTAAATATCTACCGAAATCTGAAGTTTAAGTTTACTTTGTTAAAAGAACCATGAATATAAAATTATGCAAGGTTCAATTGAAATCATATTCCCGGTGAACAAGCTGGTCGCCGAAGGCGGCTAGTCTAAAATAAGAGAATAAATGTGACGTTTGAGAATGATTTGTCTTTGTGAGTCAAAGTCTTCTCTTGGGAGATGGAAGAGTTTCACTGCGTTCAAAGTGTGGGTCAGATCTTGATTAGACAACCTGATGATATCAAATCTTTTCTTTTTGTTGTCAAATTTGCACTGAAAATAAACGCTTCTCGATATTAATTTCGAAATATACATCATCTTCATTTACTAGCATCCTCGTGAATATTGTCTTTAATAGCGTTGTCAAGTATTCGAAAGAATCATCAGAAAATCGTGTTTTATGTGTGTGTGAATGAAAGTATACTATATTTAATTAAATACAAAAATAACATTTGTAAAACTACCAGAAAACACCTGTTAAGAATAGCAGAAAAAGAATTTTCATGAAATTTTGCAACATTATTATTATTTTATAAAGGATAATTCACAACAGTTGCATCGATTACAAATGGCTATAACTTCCTTGCAAATAACGGCAGGAAAAAGAATGTGAATGGATTACAGAAGAAAACTTGGAGTTTTGTTTCCATGTCTATTAATTGCCCTTAGTCTTCTACGACATATCCCAATGATATGAAGGCAAAAGAAGCAATTTCAGAAGATTTAGACGCAGAATATGCATGCGGCTATCGAATGAGCATCAATGGTTGCGAACATGCTTCACAGTGTCTCGCTTGAAATAAACTACCTCACTGTTTTTTCCCGTGTAGCCAAAAGAAGTCACATAGGGCAATTATTACGTGCGCAAATAAAATTTTAAATTTCTTTCTGTATTGTGTTTAAATTTTTCTTCGTGTCATTGTTTACAAGTAAGTTATAGTCACTCGTAATTTGTGCAATTGTTTTGAATTATCCTGTACTTCTGTGTATGAAAAAAAATTGGTTTAGTATCAGTATCTAGTTAGTTATTAATCTACTTGAACTAAATCAAATTCTCGTTGTCTAATAACTATTATTTAGGTTTCTTTTGCTGAAATAGCTTTAAAGTTACGGAACATAATTAAAGCAAAATTAGGTTGTTCGTGAAAAAACTAACAAAAGCATCTAATGTTTCAAGTACTTCAAAGAAAAATAATTTTTCATGAATTTGGAAAAAAAGTTTTTATATGCTTTAATTAATTATTCGATATTTTAGAAGAAAAAATACAGTTGAATATTCATTTCTAACTTTAGCATTGTTCTAAAACATTATGTACATTGTATCTGAGGCCATTACCCTTTTGAGAAAATCTTTGTTTCGTACGGTATAAACAACATTTAAGTAAGAATAAAAGTTTACAAAATACATTCAAAAGGAAAACATCAGAACAGTTTACTCTCGCAGAAATTATTTTTGAACTACAGTAGTCATACAAGGATAAGCTGCTTTTTTTATTTTTACCTAAACATTGAATGTCAACCTCAGATACAGCTTTTTATTTGAGGCAGAAACATTGCGGAAAACCTTTATTTTAAAATTTAAACTCGATGCTTTAAGCTAGCATAATAAATTTCAAATTTTATTTATAGAACTTGGTAACTTTTAAAGGACAAAAAGATGATTTTTATATTTCAGACTCTAAGTATGCAACGTATAATAGCAAAACGTGTATGAAGCACAAAGCATAAAAGATTGTTTAATAATAATTTTTTTGTTATAAGATGAAAATTGAATTGAAAACATAAAATGAAATTTTACATGAGACAAAGAAAAAGGATGTGTGTATGGAGTTTCTGTATAACAATTTGCTGAACCGTGTTATAATTTTTGGCATAGGGTAAGACTGTATTTAAATGTTTGCAAATTTTCTTTTAACCTAACAGAAAATTTTGATACACGTTACCTTATCCTATTATCCTTTATATCCCGGTTTCATCTGATATTTATAATCTTAATTCCACTTTTATATGTATCTTCAGGCATTTTTCAAAACCATCTAAACAATATGCCACCATCAGAAAGCGCATTTATCTTGGTAAAGATTTCAATGTAAATTTTTTAAAAAATAAATCCATTAATTTCACAAAAAGCAATTTTTAGATTCCTAGGGGAATTAAAGATGCGACTTACTTAAAAGTAATCTCAAAGATCAGTCTTTCCTTCCATTTCTTATAAAATAGAAGGTATAAAATTCCAGTAGGAATGGTAAAAATGTTCTGAAGTAAAAGTTCCTTGATTTAGTTTAAATTTCAGTGTTTGAGTAGTTGCTCTTTGCTACAAATAGTTTTTAAAAATTATTTTTCTATAGATGCTGTAAACCCAGATTAATATTTTTTAAACTCTCTATTTTATATTCCAGTTAATTATATTTATGATACATAGAAATAAAACATGTTTTCTATTCTAATATGATGCTTAACTCAGTTTAGCGAAAATTATGCAATGGTCTACTCCGGTTCTCAACTGCAAATCTGTTTCATTGTTATTATTCCTATAGTGACTTTTTGGATCATGTCCTTTTCGTCTGCTGTTTAATTTCGATTTTTTTCTGGCATTCGTTTTTGGTAAAATTCGTAGCAATGCAGATTAGATCTTATTATGATCACTAGTCTTTTCTTCGAACATGGAGCGTTAGTTCTAACAAAGCGATACATCTTCAAATAACTGCTTCCCGAAAGTAGTTGTAAAGACGAATCTAAAATAAATGTTAGTTGTTTACATTTAAAAGACACACAATTTTTACTTAATAACATATTTAAGAAATGATGTAGATTAGTACAATACTATTTTTCAATTATGATTTCTTAAGTTGTACATTCATAGTATGTATTACATTAAAGCAATAGAATGAAAATATAGAAATAGTCTTTAAAAACACAATTTTCTTCGTTGTTAAAAAAGTAGAATTTCTTTATACTTTTCATTCTTTCATTTATAATTCATTTTTATAAATATTATGGAATCTTGAAATTCAATTGGTTCTCAAATTCGGTACTAGATGGAACCACTGGTGTGGAATCAAAATATAAATTAACCGATCCGTTAGTTGGTAATTAAGTTCTGAAAATGTTAAAACTGTGTGTTGTCATCGAGAACACACAAGTGCATAAAATTTCAAAACTCTAGTTTATCGGGAAGCAGGTGAAAAATCAATATAAAATTTCGTTTTTATAAACCTGAAATAAGTCAAATAAAAAGATGTAATAAAACATTTCATCTTCATAATCCTATATTATATCAGATATCTTCTAGTTTCCGAAAGAAGAAAGAAAACATACAATTGCTTGTTTTTTTTTGACCCGATTCAAACAGAGTTGACATGATTATACTCATACTTTCTGATGACTAATATTTGTTTAAAGATATATCCTTGCGGGTTTATTTGCATAAAAAAGGATGAAAACGAACAAATAAAATTAGCAAATAAAAAAGTGTGTAATGAAATATTTCACTCACATAATCCTTAATATTATATCAGAATATCTTCTAGTTTAAGAAGAAAAGAAAACACACAATTGCTTGTTTTTGTTTGTTCTGATTCAAAAAAATAGTTGATGATGATTAATTATACTTTCTAGATGACTAATATTTGTTCAAGATACCTCTGCAGGGTTTATTTGCATAAAAGGAAAACGAATTGAAATTAGCCAAATAAAAAGTGTGTAAATGGAAATATTTCACCATAATCCTTAATATTATATCCAGAATATCTTCTAGTTTCCGAAAAGAAAAGAAACACTACATGTTTTTTTGTTTTTTTGTGACCAGATTCAAAATGAGTTGAGATGATTATACTATACTGATGATAATATTTGTTCAAGAGATACCTGTATGTATTTGCGATAAAAGGATTAAAACGAACAACAATTAGCTCAAATAAAGTAGTGCAATGAAATATTTCCTCATAATCCTTATCCAGAATATCTTCTAGTTTCGAAAGAAGAAAGAAAACACACAATTGCTTGTTTTTTGTTTGATCTTATTCAAATGAGTTGATGATGATATACTTATACTTTCTAGATGACTAATATTTGTTCAAGATATATCCTGCAGGGTTTATTTGCGTGTAAAAGAAGATTAAAACGAAACAAAATTGCCCAAATAAAAGTGTAATAAATATTTCACTCACATAATCTAATATTATATCCAGAATATCTTCTAGTTTCCGAGAAGAAAGAAAAACACACAATTGCTTGTTTTTTGTGACCCGATTCAAAATAGGTTGATAGATGATTATACTCTATACTTTCTAGATGACTAATATTTGTTCAAGATATATCCTAGGGGTTTTATTTGCGATAAAAAAGGATTAAAACGAACATAAATTAGTAAATAAAGTGTAATGAAATATTTCCTCCATAATCCTTAAATATCATCCAGAATATTTTCAGTTTCCGAAAGAAGAAAGAAACACACAATTGCTTGTTTTTTGTTTGACGATTCAAATGAGAGTTGAGTGATTATACTCTATACTTTCTAGATGACTACTATATTTAAGATATATCCTGCAGGTTTATTTTGATAAAAAAAAAAGATTAAAACGAACAAACAAATATTAAATAAGTGTGTAAATGAAATATTTTACTCACATAATCCTTAATATTATATCCAGAATATCTTCTAGTTTCCGTGAAGAAAGAAAACATACTTGTTCATTTTTTTGTTTGACGATTCAAAATGAGTTGATGATGATTATACTCATAATTTCTAGTGACTATATTTGTCAAGATATATCTCTATTTTATTTGTTAGATAAAAGGATTAAAACGAACAACAAATTAAGCCCAAATAACCAAAAGTGTGATTTCTACTCTGCAATCTTAATATTATATCAGAATATCTTCTAGTTTCCGAAAGAAGAAGAAAGAAACACACAATTGCTTGTTTTTTTTGTTTGACGATTCAAAATGATGATGATTATAATTCTCTATATTTCTAGATGACTAATATTTGTTCAAGATATATCCTTGGGGTTTATTTGCGATAAAAGGATTAAAACGAACAACAAATTGAGCCCAAATAAAAGTGTATAAAATACTTTCCACATAATCCTTAATATTATATCAGAATATCTTCTAGTTTCCGAAAGAAGAAAGAAAACACAAATTGTTTGTTTTTTTGTATCGATTCAAAATAGAGGATGATGATATAATTTATACTTTCTAGATGACTAATATTTGTTCAAGATATATCCTGCAGGTTTTATTTGTGATGTGATTAAAACGAACAAATTAGCTCAAATAAAAGTGTGTAAAAATATTTCCTCACATAATTAATATTATATCCAGAATATCTTCTAGTTTCCGAAAGAAGAAAGAAAACACACAATTGCTTGTTTTTTGTTTGACCCGATTCAAAATGAGTTGATGATGATTATACTCTATACTTTCTAGATGACTAATATTTGTTCAAGATATATCCCAGGTTATTTATGATAAAAGATTAAAACGAACAACAAATTAGCCCAAATAAATGTGTAAAAATATTTCACCACAATCCTTAATTGATATCCAGAATATCTTCTAGTTTCCGAAAGAAGAAAGAAAACACACAATTGCTTGTTTTTTGTTTGACCCGATTCAAAATGAGTTGATGATGATATATCTTATACTTCTAGATGATAATATTTGTTCAAGATATATCCTGGGGTATTTATGATAAAAGGATTAAAACAGAACAAAAATTAGCCAAATAAAATGTGTACAAAATATTTCACCACATAATCCTTAATATTATATCCAGAATATCTTCTAGTTTCCGAAAGAAGAAAGAAAACACACAATTGCTTGTTTTTTGTTTGACCAATTAAAATGAGTTGATGATGATTATACTCTATACTTTCTAGATGACTAATATTTGTTCAAGATATATCTGCAGGGTTTATTTTATGCGATAAAAGGATTAAAACGAACAACAAATAGCCCAAAATAAAGTGTGTAAAAATATTTACCTACATAATCTCATTAAACAGAATATCTTCTGTTCTGAAAGAAGAAAGAAAAATACAATTGCTTGGTTGACGATTCAAATGAGTTGATGATGACTATATCATACTTCTAGATGACTAATATTTGTTCAAGATATATCCTCAGGTTTTATTTGGATAAAAAGGATTAAAACGAACAAAATTAGCCCAAATAAAAGTGTGTAATAAAATATTTCACTCACATAATCCTTAATATTATATCCAGAATATCTTCTAGTTTCCGAAAGAAGAAAGAAAACACACAATTGCTTGTTTTTTGTTTGACCCGATTCAAAATGAGTTGATGATGACTATACTCTATACTTTCTAGATGACTAATATTTGTTCAAGATATATCCTGCAGGGTTTATTTGCGATAAAAAGGATTAAAACGAACAACAAATTAGCCCAAATAAAAGTGTGTAAAAATATTTCACTCACATAATCCTTAATATTATATCCAGAATATCTTCTAGTTTCCGAAAGAAGAAAGAAAACACACAATTGCTTGTTTTTTGTTTGATCCGATTTAAAATGAGTTGATGATGATTATACTCTATACTTTCTAGATGATAATATTTGTTCCAGATGTATCCTGCAGGGTTTATTTGCGATAAAAAGGATTAAAACGAACAACAAATTAGCTCAAAATAAAGTGTGTAATAAAATATTTTACCTACATAATCTTAATATTATATCCAGAATATCTTCTAGTTCCGAAAGAAGAAGAAAACACGCAATTGCTTTTGTTTTTTGTTTGATCCATTTAAAATGAGTTGATGATGATTATATACTTCATACTTTCTAGATGACTAATATTTGTTCAAGAGAATCTGCAGGTTTATTTATGATAAAAGGATTAAAACGAATAACAAATTAGCCCAAATCCTTCCTTGGATCCACAGTCCAACAGAACAATTAATGGCACAGTTCTGTTATCAGTTGAGCTGAGATAAAAGATTTCCTGCAATTTCTGAATGCACGATATAATTTCAGAAGACCGAAGGTACGAGTCTAGTCCCTTTGATTAGAAATAGGAAGCAAGAACGGAATGAAAAGCTGGAATGAAGAATCTTCCGTATTGTAGGAGAGCGAAATGAGTCTAAAAATTTAAAATACTTTGAATAAAGAAGGGTGTTCAACAAGTGATCCTTGATTTTTAATAATAACTCTGCAGAGACGATAGAAGGAGGAAGCGAGCTAGTAGAAATCTCATCTATGGTCAAATTAGTCACAAATCTTGCCGACAGCTGCATAGTTGCATCGCTATTCAGAGTCCAGAAGAAAGCTTAAACTGTCATTTGCAAGCAATCGTTGCAACCACATCACAATCGATTCAAATGTATTTTCGTGCTGCATAGAATAGTGCAGCTTCTTTCTTGGACTCTGAATAGGATCAACTGGAAGCTACCTGTTCGCAAATTTTAGACTAATTTTAAATTCTAATGAGATTTACTGCAGACTAGCATCTACGGTTCAATCTCTGATCGACTCGCGTGCAAGTTATTATTAAATCAGGAGTCCTTTGTTATACCCGTACCTGATTACTAGCACAAAACGAAAGAAGAGTGGCAGAAGCAAGAGGATTTATAAATATGATAGAAATTATTCGTACCACCAGCATGAAAACAATATAAAACGGAATAAAATAATGCCATAGATGGATTCCAGAATACACGTAAGAAGTAGGTGCATACACATTTAGGCAAATCGGCACTCAAATGTTTTAAAACGGGCTTCTTGCAAAGATTTGCAATTTTCATGGAGGTCTCTCTTGAATTCTTTCTCTTCCTCACCGCAGTCTACCAGTTTCTCTCGATACAGGTTGTCCAGAATGTTGCGCAGAAAAATAAGTTACTTAAAAGAAGCTTTCTTACAGAGCTTGCAATACTTTCATGAGAGTAATCCTTTTTTTGAGATCCACGCATTTTCTACACTGCCATCACTGTTTTCGTTTTACACACATTTGAATAAATGGAGAAAATGTTCAATTACTTAAAAGTGAGCTCACTTACAAGAACTTGCAATATTTTCTTTGCGTGCATGCTCTTTCTTTTATACAATGATCATCTTCCTCAGATATTACCTGTTTAATTGAATAAATTTTTTCACCGACTAGATAAAAAAGAAAAAAAATTCAGTTACTTAAAAGTGGACTTTCATACGAAAGCTTTCAATATTTTCTGAGGGTTGATACTCTTTATTGTCTCCTATATTTTTCTCACCGTTTAGCCCTGTTCTGGAACCCTGACTTTGAAAGCATACTTAGAAAAGAGCTGGATCCAATGTGCGAATTAAAACAATATTGAAATAAAGGCTTCTGAGAACGAAATTATCATTTTTATATAAAGTCTTAATGAATGCGGATTGTTCCTAATCGTCTCTATTAATCAAACTCTACAGAGTAAACGGTAATAAAATTCTTCTAGATGGCATGTGATTTCGTGAGTTACTCATAGTTTGTATATAGCATTCTTCGTTCGCATCATAATTTTAACGAAGGAAGTAAATGAAATTCTACTGTGTGGATTTCAATCGCTCGATTTCCTATGTTTAATATAGAAACAAATAACATCTGATGACAAAAGGAAAGAGTTGAATATACCAACCTTTCTTTTACCATTTGGAAGCTTTAGTGAAATAAACGGTCTTTAATTTCAAGTTTAGTTATATTTACGTCCCGTCTGGATGCAAAACGAGGGCTATTTTGGGACGGATTCTTAGTTTTTGTAGTGGAATTTTTCTAGTTTCTAAAACAATATAATAAAAAAAAAATTAAAGGAATTTACTTTTGAATATGCAAAAATTTTGTATTTGTAAATGTCTATACTGTATGACGAAGAATTTTCCCAAATTAATTAAAATAAGTAATTTAATACAAATAATAAATTATATCCAAATGGAATATGTTATAGATTTAAGCTTTTATTCCAAATCTTTGGAACCACATCTGCCTAAAGAAAGCATTTGCTCATAACTGCTAAACATATATATTGTGATTTAACAACGGTGAGCTTCGTAATTATTTTTCACTGTTTTTTAATATTCATTCATTTTTATACTTTATTGAACATAATCGAAGTAATTTCTTCATATTTCCTTCATACTATAAAATTCAATACACATTTTGAGAAGGAAAACAACCTTCATCAAATGAAGCATTTTGAGAAAAAAGGTTCAATTTCATCAAACAAAATCATTTTCATAAAAACAACACGCACAATCAGATAGCAATTAGCTGTTAAGACAATAGTTTAACACACAGTACGCTACTAACTGATCATAATAGAACTGACAAACAATCTTGAGACACATATCTACTATACACTGAAATATGATACCACTTTAGGGCAAAACCAAATTATTAAAGCACAAAATAAAATACTTTAAAAGATAGATGGTTTTTTCTTGTATTTTAAATAAAATAAACAAGTAAATAAAGTTCGTAATCGACTTTGATATATTGCATTTTCAATTTATGCATTTGCCTTTCTATTTGCCGTAATAAGCATTATTATTATCAGAATCAATTTCATTGTCCGTTAGAAATGATCTTGTTGAATTTAACTACAACAGAATAATCTACTTAAAACAGGATACATATTTAAAGAGTTCAGTATAAAGATAAACCTGCCTATAACGATATTTTCTTTGTTCCCGTCATAATTCCTATTTATTCAATGTATTTTCAATCTGCTGACAATGATAATTACTTTCACCGTCTATAACGATAATTTTAAATCTTTAGAAATCTGGTACAGCACAATCCCGATTTTTTTTCTTGGAGAACGGAATCCTTTGGTTAAAGAATGTAAGATAAAAGTAGAATCGGAGGGAGAGGGCGAAATCACAGCCTCTGTAGGAGGGATCCGGGGAAGTGACAAACAAAGATGATGTTTGTTCCTTCTGGCCCTGTTACGTACCAACCTGTTCATTCGCACTTAACTTCAGACTGCTGCTCCTCGAAATTCGCTTTGACGTGTTAACAGCATGAATCTAGGATGACACGCAAAACATTGGCATTTGAAGAAAAGTACAAATAATTTCAAATCTATCAAGAACTATAAAGCAAGTTGATGCTTCAAAATATGGATTTTTCAGTCAATGATAGATAATTTTTGAAAATAGAAAGAAAAGACATTGGAGATGCTGGGAAAAGTATCTAAAAAAGACAAAACAACTAATAGAAGCAATTTATTTGAGTCGCGCAAGTGCAGCATCACCCAGAAAAATTGCAAGGTGCAAGATAAAAATAAATTAAGGAAGTTTTAATTGTGATAGAGGTAAAAATACAATAATATTAACAAAAACGAACGAAAAGAACGAGGAGGAAGAAAGAATCTTTTGATGATGTCATCAGAGGCCTTCAGCCACGCAGATTCAAAATTAGAATAGGTTTTCTGTCGAGGAAAAACGACTTTAAAGTCTAAATTTGAATTTCTCTCAAGGCCTGAGCCTGTTCGTGAACAAATTGAAAGAAAAAACATTTATCCACAAAAGAAATTGAGAGTCTTTTAAACAAAGTCTGAAAAGGGTCTTAAAATCACTTACCACTCTTGTTGTGGAATGGAAAAAACGACGCTAAAAGTGAACTTTGTTTATAGGTGTGCACCTATCTTCATCTAGTGAGGGATACACAACTAAAAACCTAATTTTTTTTGTTGGCTTTCTATAAAAGTTTTTAGAGTTTTTTTGTTTTTAGTATTTTAAAATTTTTAACATTTATAATTTTATTTTCAGTTTTTAATTTTATTCTTATAATTCTGATAAATGGTAGAGAACCTTTACTAAAATGTCAGGTGATGGTATGAGTAATAGCCACTTCCAGTGCAATGGAAATTTGAGAACTAAAAAAATAGAATAAAACCTAAGAGATTAAAATTATTTTAATTCTTAATTTTAAAGAAATATACAGGGAGTACGTTTAACTTAAATTTCTTAAATGTCAATCTTGACACTAGCAGAATGGTTGTTGCAAATTTTGATTCTCTTGATTTGAGAGTGGATGTAGTTTTTTATGATCTTTAGGTCGAGATAGTTTGATAATGACAAAGAGAAAAGAGCCTAAAATTAAAGTCATTTCTTTTGTCATAGATACCAAACGAAATTTCTGAATCTAAAATTTTAATTACTAGATCTAAATAATTACAATTATTTTATTATTTGGTTTTATTCAGCTTAAGTTCTTGGATAGCAATTAATCGAATAGTCAAGGTTGTCAAAGTCAAATACAATCAGGTCATCAATAAACGATAAGCGAGAAATTAGCTTATTTTTTTATGAATTCTCTCGAATGTGTGAACAAAAACATTCGTCAGTGCACTGGAAGAACTAAACTCTGGGAGACCATAAGATTGTCTGTAGTAGCTGATTCCATTGAAGAGATAATTTTCTCAGAAGCATATTGCAAATTTCTAGCCATCATTTTTATCTATCAAAATTAGAGTATTAAAGTATGTCATAAATTAATACAGGCATTAATTAATTTTCCATGTGGGAGGCTGGTGAAAAGATTCTAAGTCAAAGGTGTTAATGCCATGAATTTTACTATAATTATAAGATTTCTTCTTTTTCAATTTTTGAGAACATTAAAGGAATTTTCCAAAATAAAATTGTAACTGCCTGTGCACATAAAGAAATCTGAATTTTAAAGGATTTTGTGAAATTTTATTATTAGGGAAAAGGTAAGGATATATTAAATTATTTGTCTTGATTTTAATTTTTTTGGCTAAGGCTGGAAAAAGAAAAGTGATTAGCAAATGAAAACGATTCATTGGTACCGTAAATGACGATGTTGACAAAGTTTTCAATTATAATTTTCATTTAGAAGTTCTTAAAAAAATTCAATATAAAATTATATATCGGTATATAAAATTGTATATTTTATATGTTTATAAAATACAATTTTATATCAGCTATAATTTGTAAGATTAATCAGTAAGCCCAATGAAATATGTTAGTATACTAATACATGCACATTTTCATAACCAACATGCACAATACATAAACATTGAATGCGCAAATCCTCAAACTGTCTATTACGATAGCCTGTCTATAACAATATATTTTCTATGTCCAAAAAATATCGTTATAAACGGGTTTACTGTATTAGTAATGTAAATAAATTTAATAAAAACAGTCTTAAGCGACTTTTTTATACGTGAAATAACAAGTAGAAAATTTTTTAGTTTCTGCTTTCTAATCCTTAATTTATAATTTACTAGCAGAAGGGGTCACGGCGTTGCCCGAGGAATCAGGACTTCAACAAAATGAGAAAAAAAAAACGCCCACAATGACATGAAAAAGTTCTGAGAACAAAACAAAAGATACATATTATTGATTTTCCCGCTTATTTTTCTTCGCGATAATAACGTTTCAACTGTAGAAAAAATACAGAGTACGTTAATTCGAAACAATAATAGAAAATTACAACATGGAAATTATTATTATACAACAAGAAAAAAATGCGAGACATAAACACGTTAAGATACTGCCGAAAATAATAATTGAAGTCATTCAGTTGAAGGTTATGACGTATCCTGCGCTCTGCACCGTCAGCCAATGAAATTGTAACAATGCATCTCCGGAGAAACTTCCGCTGGAGAATGCTCGATAGAGAAAAATATCTTTCAACTAACCAGGAAAAAATTTATTTAAAAAAACGGAAAAAGATATTTTAATCGTTATTGTTTTAAATCCGACAGAACCGTTCCAGTTATAAGCTGAAAATAATAGTGTTATTAGAGCGTCGGTTGCAGCAAATTTTAAAACAAAAATAAAATTTCGATGGCAAAACTGACTATTATTTAAAAATTTCTCACAATTCAGTAAATTATGTTTGAAGTTCAAAACAAACTTCATTAGAACGAAAATTGTTGTTCTATCCGATGGTGCATTGGTTGTTTTTCAACGATCATTATAAAAGATACTACAGCTGTAAACGTGCCAAAAATGACCCAAAACATTAAATAAAAAATTTTCTAGATTGAATTTTAAAATTCTGTCTTCTAGGTGCATTGAGTTACCATTACGACTACCTGTGTGCGAAATTTCATGGCTGTAAGTTCGATAGATTCGTCTGGACATCGCGCGCATACACACACGCACGCACACACAGACAAACATTACCTTTTATAAGTATAGATTATTATAAATATTATGGTATTTTGAAATGTTTTTTTTTCAAATACACTGCCTGGTGGGATCGGTGCCCATTCGTATTGAATCAAAATTTTCAAAAATTAATCCCTTAATTGGTAATTAAGTTCTGAAAATATTAAATTAGTGTACACAAATGTGCAAAATTTTAAAACCCCAGCCCATCAGGGAGTGAAAAATCGATTAATCTCTTAAAAGATAATTCAGTTGTGAAAATATTAATTTAGTGTGCATAAGAGTACAAAATTTAAAACTGCAGTCCATCAGGAAGTAAGTGAAAAATCGATTACAAAACTATCTTTTGACATGAAATAAGTCAAGTTGAGTAAAAGTGCATAAAGAAAGAAGAAAAATATTTGTTTTGAGTCATGGTCTTTGCAAGACAATAAAAAGAAAAATATACCAGAAAGGGAATCAAAAGTATTGTTTTGATCAAAGTTAAGTTTTAATAAAATCCTCCGTAACGAAGTACATAAAAGCGAGTCGATGTCTGGTCGTAGTGAAAGATCTGAGCTTGCAACGACTGCAGGAGTTAGTCGGTGAACTGAAGAACATAAAAGAGTTTCTGCCAGCTAAAATGTTGTTGAAGGACATAAAATGGATCAAACTTTCTTCTTTAATGATTGTTTACTAAAACAAGCAAGCACAGTACAAAATACAGATTTCCGATCCCAAAGTAAATCCTCTCAATCCTGGAGTATGAATAATGCCAGTTGTTGAAGAAATAAATGCTACTTATTGAATTGCTTTTTCTTATTTTGCTTAAAGTAAATTTTTGAGATTAAAGTGCATAGCAAATATAATAATTTTCTCGCTATAAAATCCAATCTGAGAAATATTTTCTACAAATTAAAAAAAAAGCCAAACTGATGATAACTCTAAAATTCATGCTATTAATCTAAATACTGAATTCGCGAAACAAGAGAGTTTGGATTCGTTGAGAAAGGATTCTAAAAGGCTTATTAATTATAATAATTATTAATTAATAAAAGCTTATTAAAATTTTTTGCTATCTTGTATTGAAAAGGATGGAAGGATATATTTAGTAAAAGATTTAAATTTGCTTAGTATAAAAAATGGGTAATTATAGGTAAATTAAAAAATATCGTTTATAATAACAATTTTTTACATAATTTTATTTTTATTTCTTTCGAAGACAGTTTCAATAAATTTCAAGCGGATAGTTGATTCATAACGACTTTATATTATGAATGAACTTTAATACCTTCTGATAAACTATTTTCCACTGCCGTTGAATAAAATATCCCTTTATTTAGCATAAAAGGGATTTATGTTCTAAACATTCAGGAGTAATATTTTTAAATTGCAATAAACACAAACGGTTATAATAATTTCATATAAAATTTCACAGATCGGAATAGATTACGAGGTCCGTCCCAAAATAGTCCTTATATTGCTTCAGAACGGGACGTTAATATAACTAAACTAAACTAAAGCTTTATGTATAACAACATGAAAATATCGTAGTTTACATTTTCAGCGTTAAATCAGTTAAGATGGATTCTTTATAAATGAAGTATTAAAGGATTTTTTTAAATTCCTTTATTTTATTCTTCAAAGGAAATGAAAAAAATCTTTATAACAAATGATAAAATCGTGGCATTAAAATAGTATTACCAAAATAATAAAATTTAAATTTTCGTTGTTTAATTAGTGAATTCTACTGATTAAACATTATTAAACATTATCTTATTGACGTATTATAAAAAAAATATGAAGACTTTTGAGTTGATTTTCTTTTGAAAGGATAGAAATTTTATAAATTTTTTTTGCCTCTTTAAAATAAGTTAAAAACAAACCTGTTGTAAAAGAGAAAACACATCGTGTAGAAGATTGTTTAGGGCATATAAATTTAATATCTTTTAAAAATAGCTGGTGGTTTTTATGATGCAAACTATGGTGCGAACTAAATAAAATTTACTTTATCGCATAAATATTCAGTTTGAATTCAAATTAAAGTAATTTAGCTTAAGCTTTCAAAAATTTTATTGATCTAGAAATTCTAATAAACTTCAACAAATATATCAATTCAGAATATCCTCTTATGAAAATTGTAATTATATGCCATTTCAATCATATTGATCTCTAACATCCTTATGACGAAATTTTCGATAATATTATCTTTATGGAATTAATTCCGCAAAATAATAGTTGGATTTAACTCTCCATCCCCGCTTCATTTCCCCATCTCCACGGACTGTTTTTAATTATTTCTTGTATTTTAATGTACAGTAGCGTAACTCGCGAATATTTATGAAACTTTTGATGGGCGAATTTCTGCGTTTCTCAAAGGAAAGAGGATTAAAATGTTTAAATCTTCAAACTGAACTTAATCGTTGTGTCGATTATTTGAGTTGCTCAGAAGCCAATATTGTTAAGTCCATTTTCTGATGTTTTCTGGTTTTATTAAATTTTAATGGAATTAATAATATTAAAGGATTTACTCCTTGCTTCATTTGAAGATTTCACATACTTTTGCTGATCACATTAATAAACCAAAAATTTTAAAAAATTAATGGACTGAAAAATATGAAATTTTCTCAATTTTTTTTCTGAACTTCATTGGCGTCATTTAAGACTTAAATATAAGTTTGACCATTCAAATGACAAAAAACCACTGATTAATCAACTAATCGGATTCAATTTCATTCATGGATTGGGATGAGAGTACATGTTATAGGAAATATGAAAAGTCTGGTTTAATTGAAAGAGCCTGCCATTTTGATATGATCCCGGATAATAGAAAAAAATTATCTTGCACCAGAGTGTGGTAATTTTGGTCTTATTACAGTTAACACATGCTCCTTTAGCTAAATATGAACTAAACAAATATTTTTTCGAATAGCCTCGTTTCATACAGATATTTTTTTTCAATAAGACTTATTTAACACTACACAAATTGGAGCAGTTTAATTATCACTTACATAAAAGTGACACTACACAAGAGAGTGTAGAGTCATTCGCTTCTTTTCATGTTTTGTTCTTTCAACAAATTATTGAAGAATTTTTAATGGACCTGAATGTGCATGGAATCATTAGAATAAGCCTATAAATCTGCAGGCGAATCGATAATTTTCTCATTAGACAGAGGCATTGCAAATTGACGCCTCCTCTTATAATAATCAGGATTTTCAATTAGTAGGCGGCATATATATGTAAATTGAATATATTAAACATTGCTTACAAATTATCTTGACACTAGGAAAGATATTATAAAAGGCTTATCAAACCAGATGACAAATCTTTCATTTTCATAACAGATAAAAATATTTACAAACTCAGAGTATTAGAACTACCTTTGATGACTTTGATGCTTCTTTTACAAGCATCTATTACTTCTCGTGCTGTGCTTTAAATGATCGGATGAAATTAAAGAATCATATTATGTGTTAATCATATCACGGACCAATTTAAAAGTGAGTTTCATGTAATATGAGGAAAAGACATAAAATTAGGAAAGAAGTGCAGCTGTCTTGCTAATCCCGACACCGAGTGATGAAAACATCCCTTAGTGCGCCTGACAAACGGACATTTTTTTTATCTCACCGTGGAGCTGCAAATTGATAAAAATTGCTACTGGTCAATGCCTTCTCTCGTTTTTTTCTTCATCTAAATTATTTTTCTTGTATCAATTTAATTTATTTAAAATACTATTCTTCAATTCAATTCAACAAATACTATTCTTCAAAATACTATTCTTCAATTCAATTCAACAAATACTATTCTTCAAAATACTATTCTTCAATTCAATAACAATTCTTTAATTATACGTATAGAAATATACACGTGGAGTGGCAGAATAATAAAAATGAGAGACTGGTACTATTCAATGTATTCCCTTTTTTTCTTTCCCAGCATCCATGAATAAAAAGAATCTATTCACTTATAATAATCAGTCAATATAAGATTAAGAGACCCGATTCCACGGAAGTCCCGCAGTGTATGTGGGCTTGTTGCACTTTAAATCATGAGTAGGGGGGCAAACGTCCTCCTGCTGATGTGGTGCGGAAGTTTTGAGAGGGGTTGCCAGCTCAGGAACGTCAGGTTGTCTTCGTCATCTGACCGTGGTTAAAATTACGAGGTTCGTCCCAAAATAGCCCTCGAGTCTCTTCGAAACGGGATGTTAATATAATTGAAACTAAACTAAATTAAAACTATTTTCTTGCCTTTAGTTTATTTTATTTAGTTGACATTCACAATTTACCTTTAAGCACCCCTTCTCTTTTTATTGATGATTTAACTTGCGTAATTTCTTTTAATATGAATCTATTATTCAGATAAATTATTTTAATAGAAAAATAAATATATTTTAGATTACTTAATCTGCATTGCAGAGATTTCAATTCAAGGTGCCAATCGACGAAAAAATTATGCCCTGTAGAATTATGTACTGTTTTACACACTATCATAAATATTATTTTCAATATAATGAAATAGACGAAATATCAAAAGCTGCTCATATTTTAGCTTGTTGTGTATCTCAAGCCTCGAAAAATGTACTTTGTCGTACTGGTTATATCTCAATTATGGAGATTCTACCACTCTCGCCACTTGAACTGCTATGACAGCAATGTAGGATTTCTATTAGATGTTCAGAGATAAGTTCCTTACACATTCCAATCAAAGTACATAAAAAAAAATTTAACCTTTAAGATACATCCTGAAAAAAGGGCCACGAAAGCTGCTTAGAAACAAGCGTGAAAAAATAATCCGTTATTTTTACTTTCTTCAGATTCTTAGAAGCTAGGTAACATGCAATAAGGCTGAAATCCTGACATTCCCAACAAGTATGTCTCGTAGCAACATCATGAAAATCAATGTGTTACGAAACACTGCGACTGGAAAACTCAAATTTAAATCCATAAATAAAAGTCTCACTTTGTAACACACTTTTGTTAAATGTTTTTGAAGTAGTAGATTTTCTGTAATAAAACAGTTTCGTAGGAATTTCTGAATTTTATAACGCAAGAAGAAAGAATCTTTTACCATCGTTTTGAATGTCATAGTGTCAAATACAAGCTTTAGTTAAAGGAAACGATTTTCAGAAATATTTTTTCTTTTCTGTTTATTTAAGACTAGCCGCCTACGGCGACCAGCTGGTTCGCCAATCTTGAATTAATAGTAATAAGGCAATTAAGGCTGACATTCTCAACATTTCAATTTTTGTAAGATGAAAGAAATAATTGCAATAAGGACAAAGAAATGAATTTAAAAACACAAACAGTGAACAGGTTAATTAGTATAACTGAATTTAAATTCTTTACACACAAAACGAAAATGTACAGGATGTTTTTGCATGTAAGGAACTTTGAGTTAATCCCTTATATTTAACTGTTAAAACATTATAAGTAAAAAGATTCTTTAAAAGTGGAAAAGGTTTTTATAAGTAATGAAAAATTTCAAGTACAATAATTAAATTTCTCAGCTAAAAATAATTTACATATTAAAACTAATTAAAACTCAAAATAACTAAATTTCTGTAAAAAAAGAAAATTGACTACATTTTATGAAACTCAAAACTCTAGTCAATAAAAGCAACCATTTATAAATAAAAAAAAATTATTGAATTGAAATGCTTGAAAGAAACAAACAAATCTTGAAAAATAATTCTGTGCATAACAAAACAACAAACACACACTAAGAAATTGAATTTCCATAAACTATAAAAACACAAATTGCCAGATAATAGCTAATAATAGCAAATGACAAAAAATCAACTAAAACAGGCATACGTTTGGATAATAGTTAATCTCCCTCTGGAGCACAGTAAAATATAAAAACACACATCACCATTCAACAGTGTATGTCCAAGATTGATAATTAAGAGTAAGCCTTTCGAGTGGATAGAAAAAATTTGTAAAATTTGAGAAACATTTATAAAATAAAATAAGCAAAAGTTAAATGAGAGTATTGGAAGAATTTAAATCTAATATTTCCTTTTAGGTATGTAAAAAATAGGGAGAGAAACTGTTGAATTATTTGTTGACTCTGACGAAGACAAAACTCAAGCGAGATTCGAACCCGGGGTGAACGAAAGGGGAGAAACACGTCTAACCGCCTGCGCTATCCAGTCCATGCGAGGGAACGTTTGAAACAGTTGTGATGGACTATAGGAAAAAAACGGGGGGAATGCTGAAAAGAGAGGAATTATTTATAAAAAATTGATCTCACGCGCTTACAATTTACATAAAGTGATTTTTAATATTAGGGAGATTTTTAAAGAATTTTTTTGGCTAATTTTAGAATAAACTCTTTAAGGCTAGGTAACTTAAGCTTATTTCTCAGATCAGTGTTAAAAATGTGGAATGCTTCACCATTTTACGTGTCATCCTTGCACAGGGCCCATGCTACTCTTCTTTGCATCTTTCCAATTTTAGTAAATGTACTGGCGAAGAGATTGCGTCAATAATAATTTTGTTTTGAAGATACACGCAGCCATGATGCTTACAGCTACTAAGACCCGCCTCCCCTACGTCAATTTCTACTCTCGCAACCAGCGACCTTAAAATTCTGATGACTTTGAAAATTTATAAATATTACATAAAACTTTGTACAATAATAAAATTGATATCATTGGAAAGATAATTCTTTGCTCTTTAAAATAACATAAAATGTTTTTGTCCATCAATTCATTCCGAAGTTATCGGCAAAAAACGACGAAATTTAGTTTAATTTTTAAATAATTTAAATTTGAATCAAAATTTTTAAAAAATGGCTCCGAGGTTCACATCTTCAGCAACCAAAGCATGCCTGTGCAAAGTTTGGTAGTTTTATGTTCTACGGTCTGTTCTGTACACCGCCAACAGAAACACAGACAGACATTCATTTTTATTAGTATTAGAGATTAGAGATGCTATGTTGCGTTCTTCGACAGTTTCAGATAGAAATTAAGGACCCCAAATGTATTATTAAATCGCATATGCATTATTCTCCCAACATGTTTTAAGATGGAAAGATTATTAAGACAGCTCTGTTATTAACCCTCCGTTAGGAGCTGTTATTATATGCTTCATATCAGTCGCGGCTATAGCTCAGAACGTATGCTTTTTTTATCCTACAAAGTCTTTATCCTTAATTTCTGTAATTAAATATATAAATAATATTTATTGTAGTATATATGATTTGTATTTCCACAATCTTGCTAAAGCAACAGCAAGATTTGTTTCAAACTGTTCACATTTCAAAAACCTTATTCGCATAAGTCATCACGATAAAAAAAAGTATTCGCATTTTTTCCGCCAATTTTAGAAAATAATTCTCAATTTCTAAACAAAATTCATCTACTACGCCAAATTTATTTTGTATTAAGAAATTAAATGCAAAAATCTTCGGAGATCGGAATTGTGGTTTCTGGTTCTTTGCGATTTGTGACTACTGCCAAAATTTTGTTAATCTCACGTCAACATTATTTAAAATATGTCATGTATGCCACGTTGTATATAATCCACGCTGATAGAGATTCTCCCTATACATATTTCGACTTTATTTACCGAGTGAATCTAGGGTCTGTTTTAACTCGACCTTTTGGGGTTTGGTTTGTCCGTTAATTTGTTTGTTACTCAGTCAAACAAACTCAGCCATGTCCATACGTGTTGTCCGTTTTTCTTCGAATTTGACATGAATGCTCCTTGGAGTCATTAAGATCGACATATGCGTAAATGCGTAAGGAATTTTATTTTTTGATTCCGTTTCAAGATGGTGGCTGTTTTGATGGTTTCATTGTTTGGAGAGTCATTGGCGAGTTTGGCATCTTTAAAACATTTGAGTTATTTTAAATTGTCGTCGAGAAATTAAAATTGTAGATGTCGAGAAATTTAATTGTAATTTTGATAATACTGAAGCAGACATTTAATTATGATCCATTCGAAAGAAAAAAAAAAGGTAAGCCATTGAAGCCTGCGATGAAGAGCAGATGTTTTTTGATGCGAGGTCTATTGTTCACAGAGCTACTACAGAGGGTGTTTTCATATTTTTAGAACGACTTTTATGGTATTTTAAGAATTATTTTACATTTTTTTGCGTTTGAAATGTTCTGTTTGACAGCCTGTATGCTTAACTATCTTTCTACGATGTAATTTCCATAACAATAATGATTTTGTGGTATCGGAGGAGGTATTTTGTCAAATTTCTCTTGAAAATCTTTCAAAAGACCAGAAAAGGTTGTAGCTCGACGTTTGGATAATGCGGTTTTAAAAAGTCCAAAATCTCAAAAACTCATGCGTGGTACAGAACTATTTACAAGGAATATCAGTAAAGGATATAGTTCTTAATACCCACTTCTTGTTCTATTTTTTTTTTAGGAAATTAACAGCGGATTGTGATGTGCGGCTGCTTGATTTGTTCTATTGCAGTTCTACCGATTGATGGCATTGTGGATAAAGAGATGTTATTTCATATTTGAAGACTGTAGATAAAATATGCTCCTTATAGTATGTGGATCTTAACATTTTTATCCACTCTCTTTACTTTTATTTGTCATTATGCGGAAAATCAGCAACAATTATAGTTTTCCTAGGAAAACTTTCTTTAGATTCTTTGAAACATGTTTTAACAATTTTTTCTCCTCTTTGATGATAATAAATTGATTTTTTTTTTGCAGTCATTAAATATACTCAAGAGTCGTCTATTTTTAAACATTTTTTTCCATTTTTGGCCGGATAAATGCTTTTTAAATTGAATTCTGTGGCATATTCTGCGTTCAACGATATGACGTAGAGAAAGACTATGAAAATTGTATTTTTTTGCGTTTTTGGGATTCAAATCAGTGTTAATAATTTTGTTTACAGTTGATACTGAGCCTTTTAATAATTTTGCAAAAAATCTTGGAGGATTTTCTTTTAACATTAAAGATTTCACCTTTGCAATATTCGAAGAAATGCGTGTTTTTCTTGGATATGTATTTGGAACAATTTTCCCACTTGAAACCGATTTTTTCCTTTCTTATTAGCAATATTACCTATGGTGGCTTTCGATATGAAAAACCATGGCTTTCGTCTGTAAATAAATGAATAAGATTAACTCTCTTTCGAAAGAGCAAAAACGTAGCCTACCACCCTTCGCGTCTTTAAAAGTGCCTTTTTGCATGTAAATAAAAAGTTTATGTTGCAAATGATAACTTATAGATTCAAAAATGAAATTTTAGTGAGAATAAATTTTTCCAAGCAAACGAATTTTCCTACAGCGAAACGAAATTGTTCTGAAAATGTACAAAGACCCTCTGTAGTATAACGGTTTCTTACATGCTTAAAATCTTTTCATTTCAGTCTGTTACTCTGTAACTGATAAACTTATTATACATTGAAAACAATTAATCTATAATGGTATACTAATTGAAATTTACCATAAATGGTTAAGTTTTTATAACATGTGACTTCATATTCTATCCTTTTTTTATTTTCTCGTATGCAAAATATATAAAATATTATAGTTGCCAAGAAATTCGACCTCGAGAGTTTTCTGAATTTCCACGTTTTATACCTGTATGAGTAAAAAAATAATTTTTAAAATTATTTCTGTTTGATTGTCTATTAACACGATGACTCAAAAACGGATCTAGTTAGACGAATTAAATTCTGCGTGTGGTTTTTAACGTTAAATTGTAGAATTCTTTTTATCACATTTTGGACGAAATCCGTTTACGAGAAATCTGTCTACCCGTCAATGTGTATGTCAACGCGGTAGCTACCCCATTAGCACAAGATATTTCACGATATTCTGCATGCCGCACAACATCATAAAGATATTGTATGAATATTGTAAAACATCTTGTGCTGATAGAGTAAAAACGCAAAGAGAATAAAATTTAACATATTATTTTATCAATAGACTCACAAACGCGTGAATCCAATTTTGGACCAAATCCGTCAAAGGATTGACGTCTGTCGACTTGTATATTTGCTTGTATATGAAATCAATAAATAACATTTGGTATGTGGTTTTGTGACCAAAAGGGCAAATCTGTATCAAAATTTGGACCGAATGGGCCGAAAGGAGGACTGTTCAAAATTCATACTCTGTCTACTTCATAATAATACGAAACGCACCTATTGTGTCAGTATAAGCGAAAGTCACGGTCAGAACACTTC